>JACEFZ010028214.1:180000-402500 GCA_014155875.1 Cepaea nemoralis
TTCTTTTTCTTCAAACCTCACAAAGACAAAATTTGCCGACAGGACACACTCTAGGTGCAGTGATATATATTTTAGTTCCTAAAACAAGCAACTAAAAAGTCGCTTAGAAGCACTGGAGATGTGGATATATAGACGAATTTGTACGTATTTCATGGACAATGGACACAAAAACAATCAAATGCAGAGGTTCTAGAAAAACTGGGAATGAAGAGAGAGTTGATGGAAGAAATAAAGAGGAGGCAAGTGAAATATTTCGGCCATGTTAAAGGACATGATACTCTTATAAAAACCATAATGGAGAGCAAGAAGAGGTAGACACCAATACAAGTGGTAAGATAACATCAAGAGATGGACGAACATCAGCCTGACAGAATTTACAGTCAAGGCAAGAGACCTTCAGCCAACCTTCATTGTGGAGACGGCACCTGATTAACTGATTAAAAATTTAAAAAAGAAATAAAAATAAAAATAAATATTGCTGGCGGGGAGTCGAACAGCAGTCTCCCGCGTGACATACGGAGATACTAACCGCTACACTACCGAGAACACAATTATAGTTCCACAAACATTAATAATGAATTCAATAAGGAAGTAGACATCACGTGAACAGCCGAATAATCACGTGACAAGCCACACATGTTTTTGTATAGCGGCTCGTCCAATGCACAAAATTTTGTGTATAGTCACTCCGATTATTATTATTCATATATGATGAATTTGCATGTTTGTTTTTCTCTGTTTATATATATATATATATATATATATATATATATATATATATATATATATATATATATATATATATATATATATATATATATATATATATACTAGCTGACCAGGCCCGGCTTCGCCCAGCCCTGGCGGGGATCTATCTGTCTGTCTGTCTGTCTGTCTGTCTGACCCGGCTTCACCCAGTCCCTGGTGGGGAGCATCTCATTTAATTCATATAAGTAGTCATATAAGCTCCCGTTCCCGACTATCTGTCTGTCTGTCTGTCTGTCTATCTGTCTGACCCAGCCCGGCTTCACCCAGTCCCCGGTGAGAAGCATCTCATTTAATTCATATAAGTAGTCATATATGCTCCCGTTCCCGATTATCTGTCTGTCTGTCTGACCCGGCCCGGCTTCGCCCAGGCCCTGGCGGGGATCTATCTACCTATCTATCTATCTATCTATCTATCTATCTATCTATCTATCTATCTATCTATCTGTCTGTCTGTCTGTCTGTCTGACCCGGCCCGGCTTCGCCCAGCTCCTGGTGGGGAGTATCTCATTTGATTCATATAAGTAGTCATATAAGATCCCGTTCCCGTTCCCGACTATCTGTCTATCTGTCTGTCTATCTGTCTGTCTGTCAGACCCGGCCTGGCTTCACCCAGTCCCTGGTGGGGAGCATCTCATTTAATTCATATAAGTAGTCATATAAGTTCCCGTTCCCGACTATCTATCTGTCTGTCCGTCTATCTATCTGTTTGTCTGTCTGTCTTACCCGGCCCGGTTTCGCCCAGCCCCTGATGGGGTTCTGTCTGTCTGTTTGTCTGTCTATGTATGTATGTATGTATGTATGTATGTATGTATGTATGTATGTATGTATGTATGTATGTATGTATGTATGTATGTATGTATGTATGTATGTGTGTGTGTGTGTGTGTGTGTGTATGTATGTATGTATGTATGTGTGTATGTATGTATGTATGTATGTGTGTATGTATGTATGTATGTATGTATGTATGTATGTATGTATGTATGTATGTATGTATGTATCTATCTATCTATCTATCTATCTATCTATCTATCTATCTATCTATCTATCTATAGCCAGGGGACTTAAGATATAACAATGCTACTAAAAGTTATGTCCCTTGTTTTATATTTTCTTATTTTCAGTCATGTAATTACAAAATTAAATTTTAGTAAGGTAATAGCTGACAGTACACTAAAAAAACTATGACATTTGGTTGCACTGGAATGAGAAGCAGACGTGTAGAAAATTTCATCTCAATCGGATGGACCGTTCACGAACGCATAAAGAACGGACCCACATACATCCATACATACATACACCGCCTTTTATATATATATATATATATATATATATATATATATATATATATATATATATATATATATATATATATATATATATATATATATATATTTATATATATATATATTCTGCCATGATTGTTATTTTTGCTGTTGGGAATATACATTTTAATGTTACCCATGGACGCATGCGGACATGATGGTGGTGATGTAAGAAGCCTTGTGTATGTCAACACCACAAGAAGATAATGTGAGTTGTATGGTTGATGGCCTGTGGCTAATACGGATTACACCTAATGAAAGAAAACGAGGAGTTCTGGGAAAAAGTCCTATCTCAGAGATTCTTGTCATAGTAGGATAGGTGTGAGATCAAGATGACGGGGTGGTTAATAACACTCAGATCCTTCAAATAGATCCTGTAGCAATCTCAGAATAGAATATTGAGTGAGGAGATACCTTACTCACAATAAGAGCTAGAATAGCTCAACAACAAGCAACGAGGGACAATGGGCACATTGGAAAGACTCTCCGATCGCCTTCCCCTTTTTTGTTTGTAATTGTGGTGTGAAAATCTTAACATAACACAGTGTATTAATGCGTGGGTTGTATTTTTTGTCATTTACAGCACTAGAGAGTAGCAAGTGGTGGATTTTGGACTGTATCACTAAAACCCCGGATCCAGGGTTAACAGCCGGAAGAAGTGATAAATGGCAACCTGTCCTACACATATAGTCTGGACCAATACACCAATGTCGACTGCTGCTCTTATTAGCAGCCATAGCAAGTAAAAGATAATTTCGAAGATGATTGACAACGTTATTGATAAAGTCCTACTTCAGTAGGAATATCCAGGACGGACTTCAGTATCTAAAAATCTATCAAGAGAAAAGGATATACAGAGTAACCGACAACAGTCTATAGCAGGGGTGGCCAACCTTTTTAGCAGGCGGGCCAAATGTCGGACATAATATTTCCTGCCGGGCACGCACCTAATTTTTTTTTATTGTTGTTATTAATTAAAGTAAATAAGCAAGCGTGCTACAACTTCGACCACGTAGTAGCTTCCCGGTTGGTGAGATAGTGCTCAAACGCCTGCCTGGTTGAATGTAAACCAATATATATATATATATATATATATATATATATATATATATATATATATATATATATATATATATATATATATATATATATATATATATATTGTAAATTTATTTACCTTTCCCTTGTAGATGAGAATTAACGTCATTTAGGTGGCTAGTTATATCGGTCAGATATACAAAGCGCAAACCCACTCTTTGTCTTCAAACTCTGGTATACTTTTCGACTTCCTTGCAAATAATGATTGTATTTCGTGTTGCAAATCAAACACTCTTTTCAACAATTTGGCATGGGTCAGCCATCTTACTTTTGCATAAAATGTAACGTCATGATAATCTGAGTCCAAAGACTAGAAATTCTTGGAACTGACGGTGATTCAACCCGTTCGACTTCATGAAGATCATTATTTTGACGACCACTTTCATGGCATGGTCCATTTTGAGGGCCTTCGAACATAAATTCTCCTGATGATTAATGCAATGAAAATTTAGCATTGAAGTGTTACCTACTTTGGAGGCCTAATTTTCAATCAATTTTACTAAACTTTCGGGTTTCCCAACCATTGCTGGGGCACCATCCGTTGTTAAGCCCGATAAGTTGTTAAGTTGTAACAAAAAGCAATTAATTGTCGATGTAACTACTTCTAACAAATCTCGTAACTTAGTAGTGTCCTTATGTGGATACTAATTCGTTAATTAGTCGTTAATTCTTCTGTCGCGCCGTTAATTCTTCTGTCTTTTTAAAATGGATGTCAACTATTATGCTATTATCAGACAGAATGTGGGATCAACGCCTTGTGCCGCATTTATTGAAAGACAGAAGATCAAGTGGTTTGGCCATGTTGTTAGAATGCAACACCAGCAACTACCATCACTGGCCTTACATCAAAGATCATCTGCGACGAGACCAAGAGGACGTCCAAGAAGAAAATGAATTGACGACATCAAAGACATTGTACAGCCACAGGGAATGACACTATCCAGTGCCGCCCACCGGGCGCTGGAACGCAAATTATACTTCAACGACGTTTGACAGCAGAAGTGGAAGAAGAAGAAGAAGAAGAAGAAGAAGAAGAAGAAGAAGATGATGATGATGATGATGATGATGATGATGATGATGATGATGATGATGATGATGATGATGATGATGATGATGATGATGATGATGATGATCAACACCCACGATAAAAATTGCCAGTTGGGCAGTATCTGCCGTATCTGTGCTTTCATCCACTGCTAGAGCATACAATATGAACTCGGATGCTCGACTTTTCAAATTATCTACAATATATTTTCCAATGTCGTCCACACACCTAGTAATAGCCTGACGAGACAGACTTATTTTTTGAGAAATCCTTCTGCTTTTCTGGACACAGAGTTTCAACGATGCTCTCCAAACATCCCTTAAACATTTCACCATCTGAATATGGCTTCGTTTTTTTTATACCGCATAACTAGCTTTTACATAGCATGTTGACTCTGAACCCGCTCTAGTAATTATCCATTGTTGTGCCGAAATGTTTTTTTAACGTCATTTACTTGGTCTTGTCGAAATTGCCCTTTGTACTTATAAAACTTATTTGCATGTTTAATCTCGTAGTGCCGTTTGATGTTATTCTCTTTCAAGACAGAAACAGGTTTGTTGGATATCAAGCATATGAGCTTTGTTTTAATTTCCACGAAAAAATAGTATATAGTCCACCTGTCTTGAACATTTCTTAAATTTTCTGTGATTCTTCTCTTCTTTGGTCCAACGTCTTTACTAGTTGACGCCATGGTTACGTAATACCTAACATACACATAATGAATATTCACATAACAAAAACCCATATCAAAATAATAATAATAATCTATATCAATCATACCTTTCTCTCTGATGTTTTCAGCCAATATCCAACCAATATTATTTCTTCCTTCAACAACATCCACTCAGAGAAATATCAGGAACAGAGAGTTTATATCTAATACCACAAGGTCTTTTCACAAACTAAACCACCATGGTTCCTACAGTCTATGGTCCATAATATTCCCTTTACGAATGTTGATGTTCAAGTCACTGGAGTAGAACTAGCCAGGTTAATGAGTTCCAAAGGTGCACATATTCATTCTGCTAAATGTTCCGGATTTGGGAGTATCCAGTGCAACATTCCTCAAGCGGTGAAATATACCTGATAATAAATTTCCTCAGAAGTTATGAATATCCATAGGGCAGATTAACTTCAGGAGTTATAAATGGCCATAGTTCAGATAAAGTTCAGACGTTATAAATATCCACAGCGCTGGTAAACTTCAAGAGTTATAAATATCCAAAGGGCATATAAACTTCAGGAGTTATACACATCCATAGGGCAGATAAACTTCAAGAGTCATACATATCCATAATGATATCAGTCAAGGATGTAAATCATCCATACATGATAAACGATGGGCAGTAATAAGTTTCAGGCGGTGAAAAAAATCCACGATGATGCCGTTCAGGTTTTCCAAATGTCCTCATAGATAAAGTTCAGGTTTTAAAAATGTCCAGGTGGAAACAATCCATGTTTTGTAAATGTCCATCTGGATAACTGTCAGGTTTCGACAATGTTCATAACCCTTCTCCTGAATTTAACAACTAGCAATGTTTACTTGAGTAGTAGATACATTGGTGTTGGCCAAGTCATCCTCTTATATACATTGATCATTCACTCAATGGGCTTCTGTAATGTTGAGGTTGCCTTAAATTTGGAGAGCAAATAATATTAAGGAAATTCTGCTCTTACAGCAATATGAAGGCGATTCCTTTTCATCCTGTGCCGTTGAATCAGTCACTCCACATGAGAGCTAGAGCATTTGTACTATGCTTTATGTTCGGCTAAGGCACAGTCCACCATCCTGGAGTCCAAATAATCCCACTGTATGCAATATGGAAAATACAGCTAGAAAAGCATTTTTCAGACTCCTTACAGTTCTCAATGTCACCGCTTAAAAACTTCTCAATTCAATCTACCCACTCGATTTCTTTTAATGTACCTATCCTAGGCGCACTTTTAGCACGGAACATGACAGTTTGATGGGGATGGTGTCTCGGAAAGGGCCGGGCTGGAGAAAGAGAGAGAGAGAGAGAGAGAGAGAGAGAGAGAGAGAGAGAGAGAGAGAGAGAGAGAGAGAGAGAGAGAAAGAGAGAGAGACGGGGGGGGGGTAGTGTTGCCATCTCCCTTCTTCTTGTCACCCACAAGATTGTCACGCGTGTTTTGTTCCTATGTCGTGTGGACGCAGTTTCCAACACCTATCAGCGTTAAACGTCCCGGAAGCTTAAGTGTTATGGTTAGAAAATTCGGCTTGGCCTTGAATTAACATTGTGACCTCTGAATACACAGTTTAATAGGGAATCCAAGTGTCGTTGATAGGCATAAAATATTGGAAATATGTCACAACGACACATGATGTAATGTTCTTTTGGCGATATGTACAATAAAGTTAACATTTATGCTCATTTGACCTAGTTCCGCGGGCCGCAACATGACCCCCGGCGGGCCGCATGCGGCCCGCGGGCTTTGTGTTGACCACCCCTGGTCTATAGTCTGCTTTACTTCTGAGAGGTACTGCCTGAAGCATCATCAATCAGCCAAGACAATGAAACTATGGGACAGTCCTGCAAGTTTAATAAAACTAACAGCAGCGAGAACCCGCTAACTGTCTGTTGGATTCCCAGTTTCATATTCAACAATGAATAACCCTTCGACACCAGTCACACAGCAGCAAAGGTCAACATAAGGTTCAAGACACTGAAACACCAAATGGGAAGAGACACTGAAACACCATAAGCAAGTACATCCAAGGTACCAACTGAATAACAACTGAGAAACCAGATGAACTTCAAGGTTCTAAATATGAAACACCCTGAAAGAAGTCAGACCGAAACATCATCCAAAAGACTATATGAAAAAAGCTAGCGGAGTAAATGCCTCTACGCATGCAACAAAAAGAATCATCTGATTGTTTGCGACTCCCAGTTTGTGTGTTGGAATTAATATTCTTCGTAAATTCCTTGCTTTCAGCAGAACAATCCTGGACATAATTCCAGATGAAACGAATGAATGACTCAGCATTATATGTCACACACTGAACTGGCTAGTAACGAATAACTCTTTGCTGGTCCCATGTCAGCCTAAATGTCATCATCAAGTGTGGAATGGGTTATAGACTAGTGATTAGGTGGGTGAAAAATCCATGTGTACATAATTGGGATTCAGATATCAGAAGCCGAGCAGCTGAAGGGCCGTCCACTTTTCATCGGATATGGTGATATAGGGAAGAACATTGAGCGAAGACTCAAGTTGTATCTCCTGAAAGTTTGACCAACCCAAGCCTCACAAGGACACCGAGCCTCCTTGCAACAGAGGATTCGTGAAGCTAGCCCCATGGAGGGGATTAAGTGATACATTTATTTCCGAATAGTATGGATTATAAAGATTTACCAGCCAATTTCAGTGGACATAACGTGAATAGAACATGAATGTGAGTACATTTATTTCTGTCCTCCGGATAAATATAGCCATTATCTGCGTCGCACTGGATAAGAATAACCGACAGCAACACCTAAGGATAAGAACTAAAATTAAATAATTAGTTTAATTATTAGTACTAACTGTGCTTTATATGTGGTTCTTTTCATGCCATGGATTTGTAAGGTCAGTAGCTTTTTTTCAATGAGGGGTATAACCAAATAGTGGCTGTTGTTATAGTTGAGCATTCTGACACCATCTTATTAATTCTTTTTTAAATATGAGAATTGTAAATGGTGTGAGAAACAATTGTTTTATATGTTTGGTTTTTCTGAACTTAGACCATTGTTTTGCTTTTATCTCTGTAAAATGGGTCAAAGATAGTAGAACCAATTAGTGGTTGGTGTGTTTGTAATAACATTGGGTTTTTTTCTTGGGACAATGAGGTTATCACATTTTAATGTGTTTTTGATATTGAAAATCATCCCATGCCTGTTCTGGAAATTCAGTGTGGTCTTTACATTTATCTATATGTCTAATCAGATCTTGATTTAATGCCTGAACTGTTTGTCCAAATGTTGATGTTTACGTCAGTTGCTTGTGATGTTTGTTTAACAGTGGTTGTTATATATGTTGTAAACAATCAATGTCCTCTAACACTATATAAAAATCCAATAGGTGATTAGTGGGAATGGAGAAGTACGCATAGACACAGATATATAAGGGAGTGAAGTATTTTCCTCTTTGTGTTTGTGGTAGAATTCCATGACCACCTTGCATTCTAGAAGTGAAAGAGAATCAAACTAAATCCCCTTTAGGGATCCCCTAGACACAATTAAGCCAATATTCTCATATACTAAAATTCACATCCCACAATAACATTTTAGAATTATTATTCGCCGACGACAAGTGTTAATAGCATAAGATGAACAGAGCCTTCAGATCCATTTAAATCAAGTCAATTTCACGTGTCGGAAATATAACATGAAACTAAGCATTGAAAAGACAGAGATAATGGTGATAGGCAGACGAAAAACCCTGTCCATAAACAAAGAACTCTGAAATAAAGCAAACCAGTGAATTCAAATATCTTGGGTCAATTTTAACTTCAGATGGAATAATGGTTAGAGAAATCAACACATGTGCAAATGCAAATCAGGCGGTGGGACAACTAGCGCCAATTCTGTTGCATAGAAAGATATTGTTTCGCATATCCTTTACAGGACATTGCAGTCAACACCAGCATTTTTCAGCTGCTAATGATGTTTTGGCAAGTTTTACGTTCAGTACTTTGACATTACTTTCTGAACAACCGGCTCACATACCCTCCGTAAGTAATCCACTGCCAAATTTTGCACAGTTGTGTTTCTTACGAGAGTATACGGGATTACGAACATTGTCGTTAAACCCTTCGCCAGGGAGACCGGCCATAGAAAGATATCAAAGCAAATATCACAGGAACTATTTTGTGGCCGATATTATGCTACCAGTTTCAAACAGGGATGCCTTAGAGAAGCTGCGGGAGTTGTAGCAGAGGGGTAAGTTAGGTGGGAAAAGGCTACAGCACGATTGAGCATCGGGATGGAATGGGAAGAAAGATGCTCAAGTCGTGACGTAGTGGGTTGTTACGGGGCAGTTAACATCTGGGCTTGGAACTGAAAGGACGCCATGTTTATAGAAGTTGTCATCAAGAAGAAATAAAGCTACTTTGTACAAAACCCAACAGATCTCGTTAGTCCTGCTTTGTTATAGGACGAATTTTGGTGCCCACGACACAGGATTCGAGCCTGGTACAACGCGGAGTCTCAAAATGCTGTCTACTGTATAACATCGCGGAATCTCAAAACGATGTCTACTGTATAATACATCGAAGTAGCTCAAAAAGTATGAAGATCCTTGGTCCGTTTGTGTCGATCGCCAGAGACAGAATTGCGGCACGGTTCTAAACAAGTATTGAACATAACAAAGCGCAGTTGGAAAAATGGCCAATAAGTTATCTGTGAGAATTACAGCAGCCAAAAGCCCGGCTAGGGGTGGTTGTCTGTAATTGTTTTTTTCAAGAGTCTTCGTTGCTATCAAGAATCCTGTAGCTGTCAAGAATCAGGATGTCATCTGAAGTATGAAAGCCAGCTTGCTTGACGGAATAAGTTGCCGTGCAGTGATGATCATCTCGCTGAGCTGAAGAAGAAGAAAGACCAGCACGTTTTTTCTGGATCGTTGATATAAGAGGCTCATGAAAAAGAAACCTTCAAGGCAAGTCGAATATAGTAAGGAATCTTATATCATTTTTACTAACAGAGCAGTTGTCAACTCTCGTTAAGATAGATTGCCTGAAGCGAACTAAAAGCCGCAGAATCCAGACCTTGAGACTTTTTGAACAATAAGAAATGGAAAGCTCGTTAACAGCAGCGAAACCGCTAAAGAACTTTCGAAAGTGGGGGAGGCAGACTGGGCTGCCGACCTACTGAAATTATCGCTTTCCTGAATTACATCGATTCTCAAAACGTCGCTTTGATGTGCCCTGTTATTGGGTGAAAAGAAGGCTGAAGTCTGGTAGGGACCCAACCAGGGTATGAAGTTACTGAGACCTGGAGAAGAAGAAACTCCCTAATTACCTGATTATACCTGAAGCGTGATCGATTGCAGGAGCATTTCAACTGGTACAGACTCCTGGCGTTTGAATTCTACCTGATAACGAACATAGAAGAGTCCGTCTTTCGTGGATCGGGAGCAAATCAGGGTAATTGGTGAACTTTAAATGTTATTTTACGTACAATTGACTAAAGTGAACAATTCTGTGGTGTAAACTAAATACGATCAATTTGTTAATTTAGCTGGTTACAAGTGTGAAATTGATTATATTGTTATATGTAAAAATATTTCAGCATGACGGAACAAGGTCCATTGGAACAAGTTTTAACAGGGGTAGGAACAGCGGTAGCTAGACTTAATACGGTTATAAAACAACAGGGAATGGCAACTGAAATTGTCAAGTTTAGTGGACAGGCCAGAGATTTTAAAAAGTGGGTAACTTCTATAGAGAAATATGCGTATTTGGTGTCGGCATCAGATGAAGAGAAAATGATCCGGTTTCGGATCATATCAGAAGAAAGTTAGAGGCTAGAGTAGATGAGACATGGGAACAATTTAAAGACGACCTAGCACATAAGTACGCGGAAATAACGGATCCACAACATGCGTTTTCGGTGTTGAGACAGTCTAAACAAAACACTGGAGAGACGGTACAATTGTTCAGCGATAGGTTGATTAACCTGGCGGAAGAAGCATTCTTAGGACAGAATGTACGAGGAGAGGAGGTGGAGAGGATGTTGGTCGGGATTTTTGTAGATGGCATAAAATCCGATGGTTTGAAATTTAAGCTGATGAGAGAAAACCCTGAGAGGTTATCACAAGCTGTAGATATCGCGGTGCAAGAAGAAAATTTGAGACGTAGATTTAGATTGAGAACAGGAACGAGAAATAGGAACTAGCCGAGAAGATAGAATTGAGGAGCATATGGAAATAGGACAAACAAGGTTCGGATGGAATAGGAGAGGAAGTATACAGACATTACAAGGTAGTAATAGAAGTACTTATGGTGAAAGAAGACAAATGAACTATCCTACAAGTGAGACAGTGGGTAGAACGAACAACACAAATATAGTCTGTTGGTTTTGTGGTCAACGCGGACATATTTCTCGTTTTTGTGATAACAGACGTGTTCAGTCGAATACACACAGTAGAAATGGCAATAGCAGGTCAAATAGGAATGTTGAAGATAGACACAGGAATTTTACAGGTACAAGAACACAGGAAAACCGGCGCCCTACCTATTAAATAGGACCTGTGGTAGGAGGGTAAATAACAAGGTCCCAAGGTTTAAAGAGTATGTTAATAACAGACATAGTGGGATGAATAGAGAGTTCTTTGGGCTGGATGAAATCAAACAGTTTACAGAAAATAAAACAGATCATAGTTCATGTATAATAGAAATAGGGAAAATATAGAGTTCGTACATTAATTGATTCAGGAGCTCAGGTTAGTGTAATTAAAGAAAGTTTTTTGTATAAAATAATGAGAAATTGTAGAATATTTAAAAGTCATAATAATCTTCACTCTGTTACAGGACAGAATTTACAAGTAATTGGACAGACAATGATAAATTTTAAATTAGGGGGGATTAACGTAAAACATCTTTTTCAGGTAGTGAAGGATTTAAATAGAAACATGCTCATAGGAAGAGATTTTTTAATAAAAAACGGAGTAAGACTTCTCTTTGATTTACACAAATTAAAATTCAAAGACGTGTATGTAGATATGGAAGAAGACATGCATATATCGGCACTAATTAGAGTTAAAATGTCCACGACGTTAAAACCACAGTCGGTTAATTTGATACAAGCAAAGATAAAGAGAAACCCATATTATGTGGAAGGACACACAGTTAGAATCACTGAATTGCAAAAGGAAGTTATTGATGAGCCTGGTCTTGAAGTTCCGGATGGAATAATATCGTTAGACAAACAGTTAACCTTTCCAGTGATGATTATTAACAACACAGGTAGAGAAATCAAATTATACAGAGGATGTGTCATAGCCAAACTAGAACATAACATTAGTGACATATTGGCAACGGATAGAGTAGAAATGTCGAGAACAAGTTATTCAGAAACTTCTAGTGAAAGAGTTAATAACAGACGCGGACGCGGAAGAAGAGGGAACGTACACATGGATGAATTGATCCATCCATCCAGAAGAAAGACAGTCCAAATACATTCACTAGACAAAATTACAAGAGAACAAGAATTGTTGGCACAGTTAAAAACTTCTCCAGAAAATAAGGAAGTATTAGAACTTATAAAAGAAAATCAGGATGTGTTTGCAATTAGTGATTTAGAATTGGGTAGGACAAAAACAGTTACAATGGAGATAGATACGGGAGACCATCCACCAATTAGTTTAAAACCATATAGAACTCCATTAAGAAATAGAGAAGTTGTTGAAAAGGCAATAGAAGATATGTTGAAAGCAGGGATAATAACAAGGTCGAAATCAGAATGGTCATCTCCGGTAGTAATCGTGGCCAAACCTGATGGTTCGAGTCGCTTCTGCTGCGACTACAGGGCGTTGAATAAAATCACTAAGAATGTAGCGTACCCACTGCCGGTAATTGATGATATTTTGGGGTTGCTTAATGGCTCCACATTTTTCACGACACTAGACGCAAGGTCAGGATTCTGGTGTATCCCGATGTCGGAAGACGCTCAAAAGAAGAGTGCTTTTTGTACTCATATGGGTTCTTACGAATTCTTACGAATGCCATTCGGGGTTCGAACGGCCCCGTCTCACTACATGCTCTTAATAAATGAAGTATTAGAAGGTATGCAAAAGTTTGCATTAGCATACATAGACGATATTCTGATTTTTACAGCAGGAGATGTGGAGGATCATTTAAAACATATTAGATTAGTATTCGATAGATTAAGAGTTAGTTAGTTAGTTAGTCTTTCCTCTTGAGCCTAAGGCGGCGCATAGGGCAGAAGTCCTGTCTCTCCATGCCTGGCGGTTCGCTGCTATCTGTTGTAGATCTTGGATATTTACTTGGCCATTGAATGAGCCTTCTCTAATGATGGTTCTACGCAGGGTCTCTCTTGGTCTTCCCCGTTTTCTTTTCCCTACCGGTGACCATATGAGGGCTTGGTAGGGGAGTCTTGTCTTGTCCATTCTGAGTACATGGCCGATGTAGTTCCAACGGCGCCTTCTTATGTTATGTTGTTATGATTAAGAGTACATGACGTTAAATTGAAGCTTAGTAAATGCCAGTTTTTAAAGACAGAAACAAAATATTTGGGTTATATTATAAATAGAGACGGAATTAAACCAGACCAGGACAAGATAAAGGTTATTAAAGAATTACCTCCTCCAACTAACGTAAAAGAAGTGCGTGCGTTTATAGGAACCTGTGCGTATTTTGGCGATTTGTCCCAGCGTTTTCAATGATAGCAGAACCTATTACAAATTTAACGGGCAAATACGCTAGATTTAAGTGGGATGATGAGTGTCAAAAAGCGTTCGAGTTTTTAAAAACAGTTTAACACTGGTACCACTATTGACGCATCCAGACTTGAATAAACAGTTAATACTATATACAGATGCTTCGGACAATGCAATAGGAGCATGTTTGGTTCAACCATATGAAGGAAAAAAATCTGGAATACCAGGGGTTAAAAATGAAAGACCAATTTATTTCTTGTCTCATAAACTTAGTAAATCTCAACGCAAATGGGCGACTATTGAGAAAGAAGCTTATGCTATACACTACGCTCTGCAGAAACTAAATTACTACTTACATAATGCAAATTTTGTTATTAGAACTGACCATATGCCTTTAAAATCTCTATTAGAAGCTCCAGTGCAAAACAGGAAAATACAGACCTGGGCATTGAATCTACAGGGATACAATACGAAAATTGAATACATTCCGGGTAAGAATAACACATGTGCTGATTTATTGTCTAGGAAACCGTACCCACAGTCATCAGGAGACACAGAAGATGAAGGTGAACCAGAGATCGACGACCGAAACTGGCAAGTAAATATATTAGATTCTGCCATAATAAATAGAGAAGAGTTCGAGAGTTTACCATCGGATCAAGAGTCTGAACCTAGAGCAGAAGACCCACATTTAGCACAGTTTAATATGAAAGAAGAACAAGAATTAGATCCAAAAGTCTTACAAATAAAACAGAAATTAAAAGAAACGGAGGAGAACAAATATAAGAAGAATTATATAGTTTTACAAGAGGACGAACAGTTATATTATATGTGTGAAAGGAACGAACAGCTAAGGAAATATATTCCAAAACATTTGGAAAATGAAGTTTTAAAAGCATATCATGATGAGAATGGTCACCTCGGTCGTGATAAATTGGTGAAAGCAATTACGAGTAAATATTATTGGCCGAACTTGTTCAGAGCTGCTTGCAAGTATGTAGATACGTGTGAAAGATGCAGGTTAAGGAATATGAAAACAATTAAGTGTCCCTTACAAGATACAGATTTTCCTCAGTTTCCTATGCAAAAAATTAGTTTAGATATATCGGGTCCTCACCCTAGAACATTGTCAGGAAATGTGTATTTAATTCATATAGTAGACGTCTACAGTCTTTGGCCAGAAGTTTATGCAATCCCAGATAAGAGCGCAGATACTGTCATTAATATTTTTTTACAAGAGTTCGTACCAAGATTTGGTTGCCCACAAAGTATACTTACGGATAATGGTAGGGAATTTGTAAATAAAAAGTTTGAAAAGTTATTAAAAGATTTGAATATAAAACATATAAAGACCTCATACTATAGACTTTCTTCAAATGCTAGGAACGAACGTCAACATAGAACATTGTATGATATCATAGCAAAGATCGTCAATGAACATGAAAAAGATTGGGATTTATTCTTGGGACCAGCGCTTAGCGCTATACGCACACATCAAAATGAGAGCACGGGATTTTCACCATTCTATTTAATACATGGGAGAGAACCAGTACTACCTATAGATAATCTGTTAAAACCAAGACGGAAGTATATGGGGGAAGACTTTCAAGAGACCATCATACAGGAAATGCATAAGGCACACGTAAGACTAAAGAATAATATAATTAAAGCTAGAGAAAGACAGAAAAAGTACAAGAACGTGAATACAAAATTGCAGGAGTTTAAAGTAGGTGATAGAGTTTATTACAAGAAGCATAGAAGGAACTCTAAGTTCGATGCTCGTTGGGTTCCAGGTTATTACGTTTTAGAAAAGATAGGAAATGTATCGTATAGTATCAAGAACCAGATCACGGGACATGTGGCAAGGGCACACGTGGAACACTTAAGAAGAGATGATGATGAGAGGGAAAATAATAATTATAATAATAATTATTATTCAGACACTAGATGTTTAGATGAACAAGTCGTCAGAGGGGCTACAGTAACCCCAGGTTTTAGAAAAGATCCAGCACAAAAGCAGTTAATAACAACTCCAGTTTACGATGATACTCAAGAACAGACAATACCGAAAACGGTAGGAGAAGAAAATGTGAATGAGAGTCATTATGATAGTATGGAAGAGGAAATAGGTGCTCCATTTAAGAATACTAGACAAGCAACGAAAAGAAGAATGGATAGACAAAGAGAAAGAGAAGTAAAAAGACAGAGGAGAATTAGAGATTATTCAACAAGCGGTGAAGATATGCCTCTACTAGAAAGGTCCTTAAGAAATAATGATAGACAAATTAGATAGGATATTGAACGGAAGAGATTAGCGGCTGCTAGCGAGAGACATACAGGTGAAGAAGAGGAAATGGATGAAAAGTCAGAATCAAATAGTAGTATGGAAGAAAGTATACGAAGTATACGAAGAAGAAGATGTGGATGTAGAAATAGCACTTATTCGAAGGAACTTGGAGTTATTGAAGAAGTGGAAACGTAAGAAGTAAATGATTAGAATATACTGCAGATGGCAAGATATATAAGTTTCATGGTGTAAAAAGGGGAAAGAGATACTTGAGGAAGTATATGAAACGGTGGAAATGGAAAGGGCTTCTATGGATACTTTTCATAAATGGTCTTGAGGAGTAGTTAGGCATCGAGATAACTAATATAGAGGTAGGTTCGAGTGAGGTATATATATGTTTTCTCTCTGTGATGGAATTGCTGGTTGAGTTTATGTTTCGAGTTTTCGTGGATTGGACAAATTAAATATTGGAACAGTAGGTGGATGTACTCTATAATAAATAGACAGGGTTTTATGGTGCTAGAATTACCGTGCTTAACGGTAATGATTAAGAAGTTATAGTGATGTTTGGTACAAATCCAAGGGAAACAATTGGCGTGCCGAGCCACAGATTAATTAGTAGATAGGTGACGGCTGGTACATTGAGATGAACATAGAATAATCGCCACATTGGATAAAGTGAGTGGACCTGTAGTTACAGTGCTTGCTTAAGATAATATTACAGACATTGTGATGTGTTAAAAGTTAAGCCGGAAAATTGTGAGGAATAGAGAATCAATGATAGTACGTTCGCTGCTGATTAGTGATTTTTTGTGTGTAGAGAGAACAGATATTGTTCTAAGTTAAGAAATTGGTCTGTACTTAACAGATATACATACGTGGCAGTGAAGTGTTTTGTTTTCTCGGTCATAGAAATACTAGAATGACTTGTATAAATAGATATGTGTTACATTAGTTCGTATGGGAGGCCAATGTTGATGGGCCACTGTACGTAGTAATTTTAAGGGAGTTATATTTTTTTTTGAAAACCTTCTCTTTAGCGAGAAGACAATTGTTTTATTGAGTCTGAGTTTTATGACTCATGAGTCATATATAATATGTTTTTTTGCTTGAGTTGGTCCTGTAAAATGATGGTTATTATTTGATTGTTTTATTGAGTCTGAGTTTTAATGCCTCATATATAATATGTTTTTTTGTGCTTGATTTGGTCCTGTGAAATGCTTGTTGTTATTTGAATAGGGTTGTTGTGTTCTTAGGTTTTTGAGTATAAACTATTGGTCCGTAAAAGTGTCCAGTAGTGATAGGTAGTAATAGAATATTTTCTTATGATTTGATAAGATGCATGTAATATTATTTTAAATATGTGTTTTCCTTTGAATGAGTTGATATCTTTGGTTAATATGGGGGCTATGATGTCCTGTTTTGATTTTATGTCGCTTAACTCATAATTTAAATAAGTTGTATTGTGTATTAGGTTACCTTGTTAGTAAATATGTTACAAATTTAATTAAGTAAGTTTAGTTTTCAAATAGTTGTGGTGTTGGCTAGAATAGAGAAAATACATGGGACTTTATTTAAGACCCTTCGTTCAGAAAGGAAGTAATTAAACTACTAAGGGCTTAATGGAGAGACACGTACATTCTCTTTGCGAATATTATGTGCCTGAGACAATCGACATGAAAAGGTTCTTATAGATATGAAGTATTAGAAACATAGGTCGGGGATGGCTGTGAGAGGGTAAAATAGGAGCTGCATTATATGAAGATATAAGGTTGGCTATATGACTGTGAATGGCGGCATATAAGCTGGGGTATATATATATATATAGGTGGACAAAGAAGCAGATTATGGGATGTATGGGGGCAAGATATAGGAGCTGTGAAAAACCAGCGTTAATTAAATTAAAATGTTCATGGAATATGAACATTGGCTCGTGGTCAAAGATAACTGAACGGAAAAATAGACAAGATTGTGGATGGCAATATAAATGTTGAATATATAAAGGTTGGGAAAACTTATGTCAACTTGATTTATAGAGAACAAAGGTCTATTTCATAAGATGTATTTTAAAAAATTATTTTACAAAAAAATTTTTTATTGGCAAGGGAGGTAAATGTGGTTGTGTCGACTATTCATTACTTTATGTAAATGTGATCATGTTGACTATTCATTTTTCTTTTCTTTTCACTGGGTGCGCACCCCTTCTTTGCTTTTTCTAACTACATTGTTGTTGTCCATCCTATGTTGTGAGAGAGTGAAGAATTTCATAATGTCAAGTATACGATAACGATTTATACGAGCTGTTCTTATGATGTATATATTTTCTATAGGAACCCTGTGGAGCAAAGAACGAACAAGAAAGATATAGTGGATTACTATATGGCAGGGGAAAGAGTTACAAATAGATTGTTTTGCTTAAAATGAAATTGCTTTGGGAAAGCTTAGAGGAATGTGGGAGGTAAGGAAAGAGGGGGAATAGGGCATAGAGTAAGGGGATTGGGAGGAAAGACTTTTTTAAGGGAAAAAGTATTTCGAAAAACATAGGGAGGTGTAGCAGAGGGGTAAGTTAGGTGGGAAAAGGCTACAGCACGATTGAGCATCGGGATGGAATGGGAAGAAAGATGCTCAAGTCGTGACGTAGTGGGTTGTTACGGGGCAGTTAACATCTGGGCTTGGAACTGAAAGGACGCCATGTTTATAGAAGTTGTCATCAAGAAGAAATAAAGCTACTTTGTACAAAACCCAACAGATCTCGTTAGTCCTGCTTTGTTATAGAGTAACCGTGAGAGACAGAATTAGTAACGAGGAAATTAGAAGACGAGTAGGCATGAAAGCAGTCATGCACTTCATTAAACAAAAAAAAACACACACACAAACACACAAACAGAATAAATGGTTTGGTCACCTCACAAGAATGCCCTGGCAGCATCTGCCACAAAGAGCCACGCTGAAGAAATATAATGGATACAGAGCATTAGGAAGACCAGGTAAATGATGAAGTAATGATATAAAGAGAACCCTTAGAGAAATGAACACCAACGTAAAAAGAGCTTTAGTGCCTTTGGGCTACTGTGTAGGTCCGGAGTGTTATGAAGCGGATGACAAAACTGTAAACAACAACACACAAATCTGGCAGATGCTGAGACGAATGCACTTAACACAACTCGCAGTGGCAGGTGACATACAGTTTATTCCTGTAAGATATGCACTAAACAAACCAGCTGGATGACTCGCTCTTACTTATGTTATAAATTTATCATCTACTTGTATGGGGCCAGAGTTTTTAGCCATTCCTTCTCTTGAAATTACCATATATTCTGTCTTATCTTGGTTGATAACCAGCTCCATCTGTTGGGCTTTTTCCTTTAAGTGAGTCAATATTTCCAATGTCTTTTGTTCATTTTCCCCTATAATATCAATATCATCTGCATACCCAAGCAGCTTGGATGTTCCTCCAATATCATAAGCATTTTTAAAATCCACAAAAATGTTATGGAGATCTCTTCTATAATCCCAATTTTTCTCTGCTATTTGTTGTAAGATAAATATATGATCTATTGTTGATCTGTTTTGTCTAAAACCCGCCTGGTAGTCGCCTAATATGTGTTCTGAATATGGTTTTAGTCTATTTAGTAATACTGCGGATAGTATCTTATAGCTTGTGGACAGTAGTGATATTCCTCTATAATTTTCACATTGGAACTTGTCTCCTTTCTTAAAGATAGGTATCAATAATGACTCTTTCCAGTCATGGGGTAATTCTTTTGTCCTCCAGATTTGTATTATTAGTTCGTATAGCTTTAGATGTAATGCATGGCCACCTGCCTTTATAAATTCAGCAGTAATTCCATCAGCCCCAGTTGCCTTATTGTTTTTAAGTCGTGACAACACCGGCCTGGTTCTCGGTGGTTGTCGATATATCATAATTTGGGGTTCGTGATTAACATCTGTCTTCCCTTTTACTAGATCGTCCCCAGGACGGTTCCCGGGCGACTCTATCCATATGACGACTGTGGATACAAGAAGACACCTAACTGACTACAAGAGAACAATCTTATAAAAAGCGAATCTAGAATCTTTATTGGAGATTCAGACTCTGCCCAACCGACAGACAACAGACGGACTAACAGACATGGAACAATTAGCTGGGTGAGAGTAGTCTGCTGGACATTCTCATCATTCCACTCGACAGAGATCAATGTCTTTAGTGTCTGTATGTGAACAAGGTGATAAGAGTATTTTCACCTGCACCCGTATGATGCCGCCTGGAACCTTGGGACTCGAGCCTGGCAAGTTTCAACTGTCACTTGACATTTGGCTTCAGCACCATATAGCTTCACAGCAAACAGTCACTCGACCATAGCCACTAGAAAAGAATGCCACATCACATAGCAAAGGCCCACAGCACACAGCACAGGTCCACAGCACAGGTCCACAGCACACAGGAATCAGCAGCAGCAAAGGGCAGTCGCCCACCGCCCCTAGTTAACAGCACAGGGGTTCCTGTAAGCAAAAACAGGCCAGGTGTACATATCCATCACACCCTTGCATAATACATACTACACCAAAAGTATACACTGACTCCATCGATGTCATGTGGTCAGGCCCTTGAGCTCAGACCACATCGTATGTCTGAACTCCCAGGCATATCTCACGGACAGATTAGGTTACAGCTCCTAGTAATCCTAACTTAAGTCCAGTAGCTTTTCAGCCACGCGTCTCATCCCTAGTAAATAGTCAATAGGATGACACATTCCCTACCAGCTCATACCTAATGGATATTAGATAGAGAGACAGGGTCCCTTCCTGAGGATGGTAACAATCCATACCTCCTATGGAGATCATCAAGTGTTATGGCCTAAATCATCTCATTGGTAATCATAATCTGTCTCAACAGAAAAGTACAGAAGCATATCAGGATATTTTCAGGTCAGTACTCTATGACACCTCCAAGATTACTGGAAGATGCTCAGGCTACAATGTTGACTAACCTGCAGTACTGAATTAGAGACCTAACAAACAACAAAAGATCTTCATGTACTTGTGTTTGTCGTTTCCCACCTTTCTTCCTCGGATACCTGGATTTCGGTTGTGTGTGGGTGTATGAATATATAGACACTCCTCCCAGAAATACCTTCCTTAGGCTCCCTTGGAACTGTGTCGAATCATCACTCCAAACAACCTGGTTCCGATGACAGTATAGAGACAATAGAGAGATAGACCCGCCTGACAATTATTCATTTCCCCTCGACGGAAGTATGAAGTCAGACAACACTGATGAAATTTACACGCGATACATAAGTGGGTGTGTCCCCACCGCTATACTGGCCCACGGTTCAATCCCTAGTAGACGTGAAGATATCTTTCCCCCCTCCAGACTAAGCCCAGTTAAATAACAACAGGCCTATGGGGCGATAATCACGTCACAGCTTATAGCCTCCTACGTAGTCGGGTTTCACCGTAACGAGATGGTTCTCGCTCGTCACACGAGTGCTTGACAAGTACTGTTTTCAATCACGCCACTGGATGATGATTGAAAGGCACTAATATCAACCTCGTCGATTAAGGGAATCAAATGCAAGCTCTGTTCAAGAGGAATTCTTCTGTTAGAATCATAACTCCCTCAACTGCCTCATTATTAAGATAGGGCGTCGAATGTATGGTTAATTTGCGTCCACCAGACTGCTCGATTGAGCTGGCTCGCAAAAACACATTCCGTCTTGTCTGTTGAAGACTGGTCTCAGCTTAATCTAGGTCATAGTACACACACAGGCTTGCTACACCAATAGCCAGTCTGATCGAGACTTAACTAACAGCTGGTGTATGCTGACCCGAGGTCAACGTGTACATATCGGTCAGAGCACAGATACGGCGCAACTGGCCGGCCTGGTTGATAATTGACCCACAACTGTAATACAAACTTTAGTTAAGCGACGCCAAGTATAAAAGTGTTTTACCTTTAAAGCTTAGGAACAATTATTCAACAGACAGCGACTCGGTAGGTTCATCAAGCCTTGGGCTGTAGGTCCACTCTCTGGATCCCCAAAGGTACAACATGCTACAGCTGGTCAAAGACACAGCCTCTCGTCTCAGGGACAACTATGCCACCACTGTAGATCAATCTCTGCTTCCTTAAGAGCTTCACAGATTACAGCTGGCGGACACGGCCGTGAAAGGATAACTACCACAACACCATTAGCTGTAGAACATTCTCCGGCTCCCCGTGATGCCACTAATACAACTGGCTATCGAAGCGGCCACCTTTCTTGATGAATGGCTACCGAATGGCCTCTTCGTGTCAGGTCCGGAAAAACACACTCACCGGATTCTCCCGAAGAGTTAATATACGAAGAGTATATTACCTCACGCAAGTGAAGGCGACTCATCATTCCCCGAGTTTTAGCAGAGTGTGCGATTTACAACAGAAAAGGTCTACGCACACTCAAAGAGTTGCCTTATGTTTCTCGGGACCCGTGGAGTTCATGACAATCCCGAAACATAACATTTCAAGGACCCAGAAGACGGTCCTAACTCTTTTTAATCGGAAATCCCCACTCAATCAATCAATCATGTGCCATGCCGGAAAGCGTGGGCGGTCATGATTCGCCATTTCACTCGATCACCAGAGTCGTGGATCAGCTCAGTGTTCCTGTCTCGTCCATGCCATGTGGCCAAGCCATCCAGGTATTTTCCTCTCGGTCTTCCTCTTGGTCTGTTCCCTTCGATCTTGCCAGCTGTCACTAAGTTCTCCAGTCCATTTCTTCTCATAACATGTCCAAAAAATTTTGACTGTCTACGTCTAATTTCTCTAATCAATCTACGATTTTCATTTGTCTCTTGTAGTACTTGGTCATTGGTTTTTCTATCTGTCCATGGTATTCTTTGCATTTTCCTCAGAAACCACATTTCTGCAGCCATCAGATGTTTTTCAGCTTGACTGCACACTCACCCGCCTTAAAATGTGGTGTAACAGAAGTAGAGTATTAGTATTAGGTGGGAAAAGGCTACGGCACGATTGAGCATCGGGAGAGAATGGGAAGAGAGATGCTCAAGTCGTGACGTGGTTTGTTGTCAAAGGGGAGTTTACATCTTAACATCGCCCAGGAAGGCAGGCTATCGACACGGTTGTATTTCACCATGAGACTATATTGGCCACAACGTTTAATAAAGATGATTTAGAACTTCTACCAGACTTGTTAAGCCATCGTTCATTCATACACTGTGATATATGGCTTAAATGGAGCCGCTTAACCAGGATTCTGGACTTTGCCGTCGCGGACGCAATGCGAAGTACTAAGAAACAGCAGAGCACAGCGGAGAACTTTTAATGAACACCTTTCTCAGCTTGTGGCAACAAGAAGAAGAAGGAGTCTAGAATCTTGTTGGAAGCAATAATCAAAAGATCCAGACCAGACTACCTTTTGAGGCCTGCAACTTATAACAAGCGTTTTTTCAGTCAGTCGATTGGAGCCGCCATACCTGAAATCAGTTTTGGATGGAGCTACCATCTACCATCGTATGATTTTTTCCAAAATCGTGAGCTGTTTATTATCATGCTCTGGAGTGACTGCCGAACTGTTGTTAATGTCCTGTGAGTTTTGACCTGCCGTCATTGCAGCCGTTGTTTTAACCTAACTTGTCGGAAGGTCACTTGGTTGCTAGAGGACTGAAGAAATTTTTCTGCTCTCAAAATATAAAATAATGGCCACTGCGTCGTCTATAAGAGTTAAGGCAACCAAAAGCCCGGTTAGGGGTGGTTGTCTGTAATTATTTTCGGAATTCTGCTATCAAGAATCCTAAATTTGTTAACAGAACAGCGTGTCAACTGAAGGTCAACTGTCAACTTGAACAACTGAAGGTCATCTTGTTGTATGAAGAGCGCCACAATAATTGCTATTCTGGACAATCAGTGAACGTTACCAAATTTTATCCTTGCTCGATTCCAGTATGTTGACGCCGCTACTCTGGTTTAGGACCGAAGCTCCTTATCAAGTTCGGCTGAAGTACTGTTTTATGATCACCGTCGTCCAGTGATGGTTTTGATCGCTAATGGACCCAGTAAACCAAGTCATTAAAATCGAGCCGTTGTCAGGTCATCTCCGGACTTTGCTGTGTTTCAAGAGCCCGTCCTTGGGTGGCTGATACATTCGATCGTTCGTTCCTTACGGTGTTTCAAATGCCCGTCCCTGGGTGGCTGATACGTTCAACCATTCTTCACTGTCCTATCGAGCAGTCGAGCCTATCGAGTCCAGTCGAGCGTTTGTGATCCTTACTGAAGCCACTTTGTCGATCTTGGTTCAAGTACTCGAGTACCGTGCTTCTCAAACTCGGCATACAAGGACATAGACGTCAAGGACTTCATCTTCGATTGGAAAGCTTACCTCAAGGGGTAATATATTTTATGTTAGATAGTAATTGAGTTTCAGGAGGACGATAACATCCTTTAGTTAGTTTAAGATTGGATATTAATAAGAATTGATTGTTTGTTTGCTTATATAAGTATAAATATTTCAGCATAGCAGACCCATCACAGCACAGTGGAGAAACAGGCATAATTTCGACTGAGTTCAAGACTTCGAGTTTTTTTTCCAGGTACCAAGGAATATGCAGAAGAAGAAGTAGAAATATGAGTTATTTATATGTAGAATTACAACGTATTAGTACATGGTTGGGGGAATTAAGGGAGGCAGTTAGTGAAGTAGAGAATTTTGTGGAAACGTTGAAGAACAGAACGACTAGACAAGACCCTTATAGATTTAAGGTAGACTACAATAGAGTAGGAAAGAATAACAGGAGACAGCCACTGCTTGATAAAGACAGAAGACAATATGGTTATGACGAACCAAGGCCTGATGTATATAGAGTAAAAGACGGTGAGAACAAACATAATGGTGAAAGGTCGGACTGGTATAGTTGTTATAAATACAAAAATGGGCGTGAGAGAAACCTTTCAAAGAAATCATGGGGCTGGCCCTCTCACAGTGCAACCGCTAGAAAAAGACGTAACGACTGGTTTGAAAAGAGACAAAGACAATATTTGAAGTCAGGATCGAAGGACAGAGTAGAACACAAAGATAAGAATTCAACGACTCCTAAAGTACTTGCCAATATTAGGATTGAACAGGAAAAGAAGACGACGATATTAGTAAAGAAAAGAAACCGAGAGACACAGACGCAGGCAGGTAATACGATAGAAAATAGTACACAGACTCAGGTAGATACAGTAGAGAAAAAGGTCCAGGTACAACCAGCCGGCAAGATAACAAAGGGAAGTCAAACTGACTTAATAGAGACTCAGTCAAAACCAACTCACTTGACTAAGGGAGACACGGTTGAAATTGGGAAAGAGAAACAGACGAGAATCAAAGACGAAAGGAAACCAAAGAGGAAAAGTATTGAAGACAGAAATAGTAGTATGATAGTTAATAGAGGTACTGTCATGTCAAGTTCCTCAGTTATAGATATGAAATTTATCCCCAAATGGTGTAGAAATATTAGGTGTGAGAGCTCAGGCTTACGGGGAAGATATTTCTACCGCCGCATATTATGGTAAATACGGTGATGCTGAAACAGCTATAAATACTGATGATTCGGAGAATGAGAGAATTGCACTACGAGCAGATCCCAACTCGAAGCGTGATGTTCCCTCATACAGTATAGTTGCTGGTGGACAGACGGACAGAGTTTTGGTTAGTGACTCTTTAGAACTAGATACCAGTTTATATGACAAGAAAGTAGGGAAGGCTAAGAGACGAATACCAAGAAAGAGAAAGAAAGTCAAACGTTCTAAAGCTGACTATGGGAATAGGATCGACGTGTCTGCAGTAAATTATTATGAATCGGATGAAGGAACTGTTATCAGTGTGTCATCTGAAGACGAGATGGGCAAGTGCAAACGTTACGTAAGGTATACAGGAAACAGTGAGCAGACTGACGCAAATAAAAGAAATAGAAAGAAATCATTTAAGAAGAAGAATAATAGTAGACAGATAGCGGGAATTTACTCAACGACAGAAAGTGACTTAAGGAAAATAGAAGACCTTATGACCTTAAGACCTGAGTACTTTAACAACAGGTTAACAACAGATAGGGAAGATGACATAATTAGAGAGAGACGTACTAATGTATTGAGAGACAATGAAATAGTTAACTTGGACACACTCTATAACTGTTAAAATTCCTTGGGTGAAGAAGGAAAATGGAATAATTTTGGCTTATGAAAAGAATTGCGGTTTGAGCATATAGATGTATGAGCTGTCTAAAATAGGCAGATGAAATTTTTGGTGTAGCATCACATGGTACAGGGTAGGCGATGGTGTTGTTGAGGATAGAGAGTTACGGCAAATGATATTCTACGTGGATACGTAATACAGGATATCTTCTGTTTGGTTACGATGTAGGGAGAGTAAACTAGGTAAAAATACTCCTTTGTCCAGAATGGATAGATACAGAGAGTTATTCACGTTGAGTATTGTATAACTGGGGTGATTAAAGTAGAGTAGATTCAGCACAGAGTTAGTAGAGGATGAGAGATAAACTAAGTATGAATGTTCGTACTAGAAATGGTTCGACTCAGAGCTATGACGTGATGTCTGAGATAGTTTCGCTTGGGGGTTTGAGAAGTAAGTATAGTATTGTTGACAGGTGAACCGAGAGTGTCTGGTGAGGAGATACAGACTGAGGAGGAATTGAGTATCCTGTGTGTAAAATAGCCAGTTGAACGCGAGAATATTAAGAGTAAAAGACTGTAGAAGTTGATGCTTGAAGAATACGAGTTACGTCGTGCTTGTGGAGAAAAAAGAGCTGATTAAGTCTGAGAAAGTTGTTGTGTGGAGAAGTATAGAATGATAGCTACGAGGTTAGTGGTTCAGCGGAATGAGGTTTGTTTTGAAGAGATAGTAGATAGTGCTGTAAAAGAGAAATAAGTGGCGAGAGGTAATGTATAGGGTCTGACCTTCGTAAAGGAGGGAATGATTGAGTAAAGTAGAAATAAGAAAGTAGTGAATTGTGAAAGTCCTGTGGAGTAATTCGTCTGGTTATGCGTTGTTCATACGTGAGTATAACTGTAGACAAACAGATGTTCGTCGCGATGAGTGAAGTAGGATTGAGCTGTGGTGACGTCGCCTAAGTGAAATACATAGATAAAATGTAAGAGTGAAGATGAGATATCTTGTGTCAATGTGGGTAGAGGAGGTCGATACGCTTAGATAGTGGTGAGTGATTGCTGGAATGTGCGTCTAAATTGTTTCTTGTTAAGGTAATGGTATGGACACGTTAGGTTGTCGCGATGCGAGAATAGTCGTGAGATGAGAGCGAGGTTGTGTATCACTGTCCGTGTGAATATGCGAAGAGTGGTTGATAAGTGACGTCGATAAAACGTGGAACGTAGAGTATGCGAAAATTGAGAGATAGAAAGAACGTGATTAGAGAATTGTGATGTCTTTTCGTTAGAATATCTGATCTTGGAAGGAAATTATGGAAGTTGTATGACAGGTTGGCGGAAAGAGAGTTAACATTCTGAATGACGTTTCATAAAACATTTTTAGTATTCTTGACAGGGACATATCGAAGCAGGAATGCCTAATACTGAGAAACGAGAAAAGTGAGGTCTGCTGTCAGTTATAAGTGGCGTGGGTTGCTGTTCTGAAAGAATCCCGATAAATAGGAAGAGGAGTGAAAGATACGGAGGTAAACAAGATTAGGTAAATGAATGTTAGAAAAGGTGTTCCGATAAGTGTGACTGGTTTGACTGTCTTCACGATGTGAGAAGGATAGGAGAGACTTGAGGATAGCTTAGAGTAATGGTGGTAAGATATAGAAAGTACTGATACAGGAGAAGGAAATGTTAGTTGCGTCGGTTAGACGAGAGACTTAAAAGTAGAATTAGCGTGGGTGAGGTCTATAGTAAATAGAAAAAAAAATTTTGCTGGTAGTAGTAGAGTGGAGATACCGTAGATAACGGTAATAATGATTAACAAGTTGTAGTGATGCTTGGTACAAATCCAAAGGAAACAATTAGTGTGACGAGCTACAGGTTCTATTAGTAGATAGATGACTGCTGGTACATTGAGATGACATTGAGATAATCGCCACATTAGTAATAGATAAAGTGAGTTGACCTGTAGTCACAGTGCTTGCTTAAGATGATATTTGTGATGTGTTAGAAGTTAGTTTTGTAAAAGGTAGAAAATTGTGAGGGGAGAGAATCAACGATAGCACGGTCATTGTTGATTAGTGATTTTTTTGTGCAGAGAGAACAGATATTGTTCTAAATTAAGAAATTGGTCTGTAGTTAACAGATATACATACTTGGCGGTGAAGTGTTTGGTTTTCTTGGTTATAGAAATAGTGGAATGAATAGCTCATATAGGAGGCCAATGTTGATGGGCCACTGTACGTAGTAATTTTAAGGGAGTTATGATTTTTTGAAAACCTTCTCTTTAGCGAGAAGACAATTGTTTTATTGCCTCATGTATAATGGTTTTTTTTTTGTGTGCTTGATTTGGTCCCGTAAAATGATTGTTATTATTTTAGAATAGGGTTATTGTGTTCTTAGACTTTTGTGTATAAACTATTGGTCTGTAAAAGAGACCAATAGTAGTAGGTAACAATAGATTAGGATCTATGTTGTATTATTTTAATATATGTTTTTCTTTGAATGAGTTCATATCTTTAATTGATATGAGGGGAAACATAAATGATGTTATAAAAATTTGGGGGGGGGGGGGGATGATATCCTGTTGTGATTTTATTTCGCTGTTTTGTATGTTAAATAGTAATTAATTAAGTTATGTTTTGTTTACATAGTTTTGTCTAGAATAAAAACAATATATGGGGTTTAATTGAGACCTTCGTTCAGAAAAGAGTTAATAAAACTACTGAGAGCTAAGAGAGAGACACATTCTCTTTGTGAAGAATAAGTTCATGGGTATTATATTGCTGTGATAATCAGCATAATGAGGTTGATATGGTTATGAAGTAGGGAAACATATACCGGGGATGGTTATGGAAAAGTTTAGAGTTACACTAAAGTCAGCATTGGAAAAAAATATGGGATTGGAACCCATATGGGAGAAGGAAAGATTAATGAGTGAGATTAGCAGTGGGGTAAATGTGAGAAAAGTTTTGAACATAGTTTCCGTGGGGTCAAAAGAGCCATGATATACACGAGATTGTTGGGTTATAGAAAAATAAGAAGATTATCCCAGACAAAGAGTAAACATGAATTGAATCCATGTTTGAGTAGACACTGTGGATAGCAGTACAATAGGAAAAGGTTGTAAGTGTGAGAAATGAACATAGTGGAGACATAATGACATGGGTTTTTTAGAGGGTCCGTGAGATATGGACTGAGATAAAGTTGATTGCAAGCAGTCACAGACAGGAGTTGGGGGTAGTATATTGTTGCTGTTGACGACGGCATAAGTGGAGGTTTTAATAAATATGCCCATAATAAATGGACAGTAAGGGGTCGCTGAAATTGTCGGCGAGAGAATTCTGAGTGAGGTATAGGAGAAGATTGTGAGGTGATGTATATTGGAACAGGTCTTAAGGGATAATGGACTTTTTTAAATTGTGTCCTCGGGATGTGTTTTGTGGTTAACATTACAATGTGAGTTTGAGATAAGGTTCAGAGTTTAAAAAAAAAAATGGTGTCTGTAATATATAGACACTTGGTTGGTATTTGATGCTGTAGTTAGCAGCGTAAACGGTTACCATAATAAGTGGTACGGTAGAGGATATAATTGTTTTAGACTTTATTACATAAAGTCTCAAATGACATAGGGGGGTAAAGGGGGTGTGTGATTTAGATGAGTGTGGTCTTTGTGTGGAAGAGTTCTACTGCTTCTTTTAAATACCGGTGGCCACCGATTCTTTGTCTTTCTATTGTGTGAGAGTGATTTCAGGTTGATTAAAAGTAGAGAATTAGTGGGGTTGGTGATGAAAATAGGGAGTTGGTATCAGAAAAGTACAGCGTTTGAAATTTTAAGCGGATTGCTTATGAAGAGAAGAAGTAGTATTTAAGAAGACGTGTTATGATGTGTTGTATAAAGTTGAGATTTAAATGTTATTAAGGATATGAAATATGTTATGTTTTTGAAGGGTCAGAAACGAAGAAGAAGTGGGTTGATATATAGCAGGGGAAAGAGTTAAAGAATAGAATATTTACTTAAGTTGGAGTTGGTTTGGGGAAGATTAGAGGAACTGTGAGAGGTAAGGAAAAAGAGGGAATAGAGTAAGGGGATTAGGAGTAAAGATTTTTTCCTTTACAAGAAAAATTCTTTAATAAACATAGGGAGGTGTAACAGAAGTAGAGTATTAGTATTAGGTGGGAAAAGGCTACGGCACGATTGAGCATCGGGAGAGAATGGGAAGAGAGATGCTCAAGTCGTGACGTGGTTTGTTGTCAAGGGGGTTTACATCTGAACATCGTCCAGGAAGGCAGGCTATCTACACGGTTGTATTTCACCATGAAACTATATTGGCCATAACGTTTAATAAAGATGATTTAGAACTTCTACCAGACTTGTTAAGCCATCGTTCATTCATACACTGTGATAGTGGCCTAGCCACCAAGACGGGGTTTGACAGTGTGGGTATGGTGTTGTCCCGTCTGAGACCCACGTGCGTTTCGCGACATTAGCCCCTCACACAACCAAAAGTGAGGTATACCGAACTTTTGTCTCGAAGTGGTCTCAGCACGGGCAACCCCCAACTCAAAATCAAGTTAGAATATCCCAGCCGGGAATACTCTTCCCTCCACGCAACTCCCTATAAATCCATAAGGGCGCGTGTAATCTTGACCAATAGTCCCTAGACAATACCCCAGCGCCCTCGTAAGGATGCATACTGTCAACTATGGTCTCGCCTGCCTTAGCAGGACTTTTGGTATTTTCCACGGCCAACTAGCTTTTCAGAACGATTTCCCTTGTCATCCTTGGGAAAATAAAGCTCAGTTTCAGGCAGAGGTCCTACCTGGGATTCAGTCAATCGTTTTGGTGGACCTCCATCGATCCACCGACGATGTCTTCTCCTCAGAGGTCTGAGCGAGATATCAGAGACAGTACCTAATAAGGAAGACGGAGGCGTCCTCTCGTCCTGAATACCTCTCTGAATCCTCTTCTGTGCCTTTCCTTCGGGAAATGACACACGATAGCTCTTCTGGTAGCCTTGTCCCCTTTCCGGAGGATCCCTACTCTTGGCCATCGTCTCACAACAAGACTGCCGGATGGCATCTTGTTGCCTATTGACCTCGATAACCTCAACCAACATCGGTCGGTTATCCTCAGGAGACTGTCGTTCCTGTTGGTTTCTCCCGATAACTGCAACCCCTTCGGTAGGTTATCATCAGGAGACTGTCGTTCCTGAGTGGTCCTCCCAGTTACAGACATACACGCTGCATACTAGGTTTCTGTTGCTTTGTTCCTACAATCCTCAGTCTGACAAGAACTAGTTCTGAGATCCCTGCAGAACCTTCTCAACCCCTCAGTTTTCGCGGGTCGTCGTTTACTGGAATTTTCCGGGGATTTAACCGGAGTCTGGTTAAAGGAAACCCCCCCCCCCCCTTTTGTTTTCTACTGTGCTTTCCCGCTTGCTGTTTATCGGTATACTTACCATTAAGCTTACCGTTAACTTTGTTAGATTGTGCGAGTGTTTGGTGTAAGAGAACCCTCGATTGTGGTGGTGCTTTGTGTGAGGGATTACTGGAGTCCCCATGGGCTATCTCGTAGCGTTCGGCCCACATAACAATGTCGTTCATTCGCTCTGCTCCATGTTCCCCTAAGAAAACCTGGAGCGGTTTATTCATGTGAGACTTCATTTGCTCTACAATGATCATCTCTGCAAGACTGTCATAGTCTTTTTGGAACCCCGCAAGGGACAGCCATTTCGAGAAATAATACTTGAGACGGGTGGCATACATTGAGTACATCTCCCCTTTCTCTTTTTGGGCCGATTGAAACATCATCCGATATTTCTGCGGGCTCATCTGAAATCTATGGAGCAGGGCTCTTTTTAAGCCTTCATAGTCACTCTCTTGCCCAGGAGATAATTGAGAGTAGACCTCATCAGCCCCTTCTATCAGTCCTTGTGTTAACAGAAGACACCATTTTTCTGTCGCTAATCCCATCACGGTAGCGATCGCTTCAAATTTATTAATAAATTGTTCAATCGTCTCTCGACGCGGATTAAATGGCTTCAGGGGGAACATCATGGACTTATATAGGTTACCTCCATATCCCAGATTTCGGGAATTTGAGGACTGTCCAGCTGCAGACGGCTCTTTACTTAATGTCAGAATCTTTAACTCGAGCTCTTTCATCCTAAGCTCATGGTCCCTAACTTCTCTCTCTGCGTCAAGCTGACGGGCTTCCCGTTCGGCCTCAAGCTTCCGAGCTTCACGATCGGCCTCGAGCTTCTTGGCTTCTTGTTCTGCCTCCAACTCAAGCTTTCTGGTTTCTCGTTCAGCCTCGTGCTTCTTGGCTTCTTGCGCGTATTCAGCTTTCTTAGCCTCATGCTCAAGTCTGATATACTCTTTATCGGCTTGCGCTATTCGTCTTTCCTCCAAGGCGATCCTTCGAGCTTCCTGCTGTATCTCAGCTTTTCTGCCCCTCCTTTCATCTTCACGCCACTCTCCGTCTACTTCTAGGACATATTTCTTCAACTCCTCCCCCTGAACCCTATCTCCTCTCCCCTCTCCCATATTTCTTTGATGGTGGGACGTGTATCGGCCATCTCTCCTACTGTTTCTGCAACAGAGGTAAATTAACAAAATATGCAAACAACGTGCCAATCAACAGAAAATGGCAATGTGATAAAGCGGTTGTAATGTGTGTGTTTCGGTATCAGTCGACAGGGGCAGTTAGTCGCCGTTTCCCTGACAATCAAGGTATAGACAGAAAATCCAACTGAGACTTGATCCCGACAGGACAGACTATTCCAATTGATCTATACTATCTAGATGGGATCAAAGACCTAAAGAACTGTATCTCACAGAACCATAGTCTCTCAGAACGATAATCTCACAGAACTATAATCTTCTAGAACTGTAATCTCATAGAACTATAATCTCACTGTATTCATAGGACTAGAATTGATCTAATTCCCACACAGGTAGAATGTATCTATTACCCCTATTCAATGGACTAGATTTGATCTAGTCCCCATACTGGCCACCATTTATATCTTGTGACAACACCAGCCTGGTTCTCGGTGGTTGTCGATATATCATAATTTGGGGTTCGTGATTAACATCTGTCTTCCCTTTTACTAGATCGTCCCCAGGATGGTTCCCGGACGACTCTATCCATATGACGACTGTGGATACAAGAAGACACTTAACTGACTACAAGAGAACAATCTTATAAAAAGCGAATCTAGAATCTTTATTGGAGATTCAGACTCTGCCCAACCGACAGACAACAGACGGACTAACAGACATGGAATAATTAGCTGGGTGAGAGTAGTCTGCTGGACATTCTCATCATTCCACTCGACAGAGATCAATGTCTTTAGTGTCTGTATGTGAACAAGGTGATAAGAGTACTTTCACCTGCACCCGTATGATGCCGCCTGGAACCTTGGGACTTGAGCCTGGCAAGTTTCAACTGTCACTTGACATTTGGCTTCAGCACCATATAGCTTCACAGCAAACAGTCACTCGCCCATAGCCACCAGAAAAGGATGCCACATCACACAGCAAAGGCCCACAGCACACAGCACAGGTCCACAGCACACAGCAAACAGGAATCAGCAGCAGCAAAGGGCAGTCGCCCACCGCCCCTAGTTAACAGCACAGGGGTTCCTGTAAGCAAGAACAAGCCAGGTGTACATATCCATCACACCCTTGCATAATACATACTACACCAAAAGTATACACTGACTCCATCGATATCATGTGGTCAGGCCCTTGAGCTCAGACCGCATCGTACGTCTGAACTCCCAGACATATCTCACGGACAGATTAGGTTACAGCTCCTAGTAATCCTAACTTAAGTCCAGTAGCCTTTCAGCCACGCGTCTCATCCCTAGTAAATAGTCAATAGGATGACACATTCCCTACCAGCTTATACCTAATGGATATTAGATAGAGAGACAGGGTCCCTTCCTGAGGATGGTAACATTCCATACCTCATATGGAGATCATCAAATGTTATGGTCCGGAATCATCTTCATTGTAATCACAATCTGTCTCATCAGAAAAGTACAGAAGCATATCAGGATATTTCAGGTCAGTACTCCTAGGACCCCTCCAAGGATTACTGGAAGATGCTTCAGGCCACAATGTTAGCTAACCTGAAAGTACTGACTTAAGAGACCTGACAAACAACAAAGAGTTTCATGTACTTGTGTTTGTCGCTTTCCACCTTTCTTCCTCGGATACCTGGATTTATGTGGTGTGTGGGTGTATGTATATATATAGACCCTCATCACATAAATACATTCCTTAGGCTACCTAGGAACTTGGGTCGAATCATCACCCCAAACAATCTGGTTCCGATGTACTGAATTAGAGACCTGACAAACAACAAAGAGTTTCATGTACTTGTGTTTGTCGCTTTCCACCTTTCTTCCTCGGATACCTGGATTTATGTGGTGTGTGGGTGTATGTATATATATAGACCCTCATCACATAAATACATTCCTTAGGCTACCTAGGAACTTGGGTCGAATCATCACCCCAAACAATCTGGTTCCGATGACAGTATAGAGACAATAGAAAGATAGACCCGCCTGACAGATTCATTCCTTTCTCATCAAAGGAAGTATAGAGTCAGACAACACTGATGAAATATACACGCGATCCATGAGTGGGTGTTTCCCCACCGCTATACTGGCCCACGGTTCAATCCCTAGTAGATGTGAAGATATCTTTCCCCCTTCAGACTAAGCCCAGTTAAATAACAACAGGCCTATGGGGCGATAATCACTTCACAGCTTATAGCCTCCTACGTAGTCGGGTTTCACCGTAACGAGAACTGTGGTTCTCGCTCGTCACACTGAGTGCTTGACAAGTACTGTTTTCAACCACGCCACCTGATGATGATCGAAACAATACTAATGTCAACCTCGTCCATTAAGGGAATCAAATGAAAGCTCTGTTCAAGAGGAATTCTTCTGTCAGAACCATACTTCCCTCAAATGCCCATTATTAAGATAGGGCGTCGAATGTATGGTTAACTTTGCTTCCACCAGACTGCTCCATTGAGCTGGCTCGCAAAAACACATTCCGTCTTGTCTGTTGAAGACTGGTCTCAGCTTAATCTAGGTCATAGTACACACACAGGCTTGCTACACAACTAGCCTGTCTGGTCGAGACTTAACTAACAGCTGGTGTATGCTGACCCGAGGTCAACGTGTACATATCGGTCAGATCACAGATACGGCGCAACTGGCCGGCCTGGTTAATAATTGACCCACAACTGTAATACAAACTTTAGTTAAGCGACGCCAAGTATAAAAGTGTTTTACCTTTAAAGCTTAGGAACAATTATTCAACAGACAGCGACTCGGTAGGTTCATCAAGCCTTGGGCTGTAGGTCCACTCTCTGGATCCCCAAAGGTACAACATGCTACAGCTGGTCAAAGACACGGCCTCTCGTCTCAGGGACAACTATGCCACCACTGTAGATCAATCTCTGCTTCCTTAAGAGCTTCACAGATTACAGCTGGCGGACACGGCCGTGAAAGGATAGCTACACCAACACCCTTAGCTGTAGAACATTCTCCGGCTCCCCGTGATGCCACTAATACAACTGGCTATCGAAGCGGCCACCTTTCTTGATGAATGGCTACCGAATGGCCTCTTCGTGTCAGGTCCGGAAGAACACACTCACCGGATTCTCCCGAAGAGTTCCGAGTATATTACCTCACGCAAGTGAAGTCGACTCATCATTCCTCGAGTTTTAGCAGAGTGTGCGATTTACAACAGAAAAGGTCTACGCACACTCAAAGAGTTGCGTTATGTTTCTCGGGACCCGTGGAGTTCATGACAATCCCGATACATAACATTTCAAGGACCCAGAAGACGGTCCTAACTCTTTTTACTCGGAAATCCCCACTCACCCGCCTTAAAATGTGGCCTAGCCACCAAGACGGGGTTTGACAGTGTGGGTATGGTGTTGTCCCGTCTGAGACCCACGTGCGTTTAGCGACATGATTACATATGGATTTCTTCAAATGCAAGTTCTTCAATTTGTGGTTCACACGTTATAACCTCTTCCTAATGACTGCTTCTTCACATTTTTGATTGAACCGTCGGTTCTTTCTATGCGTGGTTAACACACCGAGACATTCTTCTGCGGTAGATTGAATTGTATTCTTGATGTTCAACCAAGTTTGGTCAACGCTTCCTCCAAAGGGTTTTGCAGAGTTTCAAGTTTACATTTTATTTCATCTGTAAATTTCTGGTTAGTATAGTCATAAGCCAGATTTCCACCATGCGCGTAATGTTAAAACATGGGTAAGGAAACCTGTCGAATTAGCATACTGAGCCGTGCAAAAGTTTATTCATGCGGTCATTATTTGACGTACTCGGGTTAGCTCGAGAGATGGACTAAATCATTTTCTGTCATATTGACTTCGGTCTCCCTCATCGAAGCGGATCGATATGACTGGAGGTCGCTGACACCGCACCGCACACGCACTCACGCACACACACACACACACACACACACACACACACACACACACACACACACACACACACTGGGACCTGAACCCGGCACTTATTTGGTCTACTTATATAAGTATTCCACATACCCGGGGCTTGTCTCGTTGTCCGCCCCGCACGCCCCACCACCGTCGCCGCCGCCCCGCCCCTAGACCGGAAGTCAGTCGGAAGTGATCACCCAAGAAAATAACCGCCAATTTTTAAAAAATGCGGTCCCCGAAGGACTCAGTTTGGTGACGTCAGAGCGTAGGACTATGACTTTTGTATAGTAAAATATGACGTCACTACGTAGGACTAAAGTCCTAAAATGATAAGTAGTTAGGACCTGACATACTGCTGCTGCATATCCTTTACAGGACGCCGCAATCAACCCCGGAATGTTTGGGGTGTTTGTGATTTCTTGGCAAATTTACGTTCAGTAGTTTGCCACTGTCTTCTGAACGACTGGCACTCGTACCATTGTATGAAAACCAACACAAAGCGGTCTGCTACCAAATCGCCAGCAGCTGTGTTTCGTACGCGGTATGCGGAATTACGAATTGCCTCCGCAACCCCATTACTTTACATCTGGCTAACGACAGAGACATTTCGAAAGACTTCTAAGGAGAAGGAAGTTTTGTGCAGGACAAGCCACTTGGTAATGATGATTTTGCACCCTTAAAAACTGGACTGATGAATCCAAGGAAATATTTGTACACAACCATAGCCACAACTTTTATTACCATTCAATAAACAAATTGTATAGGTGTCACAACTCCGGCATTGTGCAGTCCAGTACACAGTTACAGATGCCTCGCACTGCAACAACCCTTATGTAATCCACTACAAACTAACCAACCAAGCAACCAACCAAACAAGCAACCAATAACTAACTCTAACTAGTTAGCTAGTTAGGTCAGGTCATAGTCAGATATGCCCGAGCTACCGTATAACATTAGACGGTACTATCTGCTCTCTGTTAGCGCTGAATAGTGGGTGGCGCTCACCAAACCCGACATCCCACATAGTGCCAACAGCTTCTGGGGGAGGAGCACAAATGGGAGGGTACAAGCATTCTTCTTCTTCTTCTTCTTCTTCTTCTTCTTCTTCTTCTTCTTCTTCTTCTTCTTCTTCTTCTTCTTCTTCTTCTTCTTCTTCTTCTTCTTCTTCTTCTTCTTCTTTTTCTTCTTCAGCGTTCCGAGCCATTGAGGTTCTTTGCTGCAGATACAGTCCGTCTCCATTCGTCTCTCTGGTTGACCTTCTCTTGCCAGTCGTTGATTCCAAGTGCTTGTAGGTCTGTATATATATATTATCTGTCCACCGTCTTCTTGGTCTACCTCGGGGTCTACGGTCATTTATTTCCTGAGTGTAAGCGAGTTTTGTTTCCCTATTATCTTCCATTCTTTCTATATGCCCCAGCCATTGTAGTCTATTAGCCTTCATGATACCAGTGATTACTCTGGTGTAAGGAAATGCAAAATAAGACTAAATATCACAGCAGGGCATACTAGGCTCTAATCCTTGGTCGGCAAATGGTTTAGGATCGGAGCTCCGACACACGGATAAATGATCCGACAGCTTCTGCAGCCTGTCTTCCAGATGAATTGGTGTTACCTTTCTCTGAAGTAAACTAGGCAGGCCGAGAGAGGGATTATATTGCATTGGCAACACATGGCCTTTAAATTCAGCCCGGGCTTTGTGCTATAGAGAGGTATAACAATCCCTAGCCGTACCGCATTGAGTGGTAGATATTATGTCTTTTGTGAAGCAAAATTGAACAAACTATCGTGTTTCAAGACGGCAAAGAGCCTGTCGGCTAGCTAGCTAACTAACTAATTGGCTAACTAACTATTTATATAGCTAACTAGCTAAAAACAAAAACCTACTAACTAACCACCCAACTAACCATATGACTACCTAATTGAGTGACTGAGTAACTGACTGACTAAGTAACATGGTTATTCCAGCATCTCGTGTGTAGCCGGGGCCCATAAGGGAAGCAAAGAATAGCAACACTGTAGCCTACCACGCATGTCGTAAGAGGCGACTAAGGAGGCTTGATGGTTCCGTCGCCCTGCTACTGAGTGAGTGCGTGGCGCGACATTGTCAGCTGTGAGTTTCGTGTGAAATGCTTTTGAATCTGCCCGAGGTCTTTTGGAATGTGACTGCATGTTCGGACCTATGGCAGATGGCTATGTCCCAGAATTGGCCGGTTTTTGGCTTATGCAGAAATGCGTGGCTGCTGGGCTTCTGGTTGACTGCCACTACCATCGACGATGAACTGTATTTCGTGGACTGTGTGGGTGAACATCTAGGAAACATCCAGATGGGAAAATGACTGCTGATTCCATCAGAGATAAACTACCCAGTTTCGTGGGGAACTTTTGTGTTGACATTCTGGCGGCAGCATTATGCACAGTGTATCTGTGCGGGCTGTTGTTTGTCGAGACTCCTGTCTTTTCCACTTTTCACATTGGGCAGTGGGGAGCGTTTTGTGTGATATTCACTGGCACAGGAACGGAGCATAATGGGGACGACCCGTTTCTGTGAAGTTGGAACTGCGACTAACTAACTAACTAACTAATTCCAGCAAGTTGATGTACTCAACACATATGTACATCCGCCTCAATCCAAAAATTTGATGTACTCAACTACACATGTACACCCGCCTCATTCCAGAAAGTTGATATACTGAACTACACATGGACACCCACTTCATGTCAATGTGTTGATGAACTCAACTACATATGTACACCCGCCTCATTCCAGCAAGTTGATGTACTCTTCATATGTACATCCGCCTCATTCCAACAAGTTGATGTACTCAACTACACATGTACAGTCGCCTCATTCCAGCAAGTTGATGTACTCAAATACATATGTACACCCGCCTCATTCCAACAAGTTCATGTACTCAAATACATATGTACACCCGCCTCATTCCAACAACTACATACATACACCCAACTCATTTCAACGAGTTGATGTACTCTTCATATATACACACAACTCATTCCAGCAAGTTGATGTACTCTACATATGTACGCACAACTCATTCCAGCAAGTTGGTGCACTCAACTACATGTCCACCCGCCTCGTTCCAAGACAATGGTATATACTCCTATACATTAAAAAAATTAAGCTGCATGTCCTTCACATGAGGCAGCAGTCAACCCCAGCATTTTCGCTGTTCGTGATTCCTGGGCACATTTTACTTTCAGTAGTTTGCCATTGCTTTCTGAACGACCAGCTCCTATACCTTTGTCGAAAAAACCAGCACCGCTGTGTTTCGAACCCGGGTATACGGGCTCACAAACCGAGTTCGCAAGCCCTTAGCCACAGAGGCCGGTCCCATACATAAGCCTCATTCAAAAACGCTGATATGTTCCACGATAATTTATATTTGCTTGTACATATGTTTCTCCACCTACCCAGACATACCTGTACACACGGCACAATATCGATATCTTATATATAAAAGAGACTGTATGTGGGTGTGTGTGTCCTTTATGCGTTCGCGAACGGTCCATCCGATTGAGATGAAATTTTCTACACGTCTTCCTTTCATTCCCACGCTGCCAACTGTGATATTTTTTTAGTGTGAAATCGGCTACTTACTGAATGTTATTTAATTTTTCATTTTTCATTATAATTTCTATATAGCAAGGGGACTTAACTCTAGAAAAGTTATTTCAAGGAGCATAACTTTTAATAACTTTTCTGTATACCTTATAGTCATATTGTTGCATCGTTTTCAAAGATTTATAAACTCTTTATCTATAGTTATGTACAGGCATATGAGTTATAATAAATAATGATACAATCTTTAAGGCATTTTCAAAGTTTTCATAAAAATAATGCATAATGCATAACATTGTAACTCATCTTTTTATGCTTAAGAAGTTATCTACAGTCATGTAGGTGATTAGAAACAGTTTTCATTAAAAATAATGGATGGTGTGTGGAAGGACATTCTTTTACTGTTAAGTTACTTTTTTTTGTTGTATGAATTTAATGAGACGCTACCCGCCAGGAGCTGGGCGAAGCCACGCCGGGTCAGATAGATAGACAGACCCACCTTTTCGCTGCAGTTATCTACAGGCATATGCGTTATAATCCTCCTCCTCCTCCTACCCTCTTCCTCTTCCCATCCCCTCCTCCCTCTCCCTCCTCCCTCCTCCCTCTTTCTCCTCCTCCTCCCTCTTTCTCCTCCCTCTTCCTTCTCCTTCCTCCTCCTCCTCCCTCTTCCTCCTCCTACCTCCTCCCTCCTCCGAATCACTCCTCTTCCTTCCTCCTCCCTTCTCTCCTCTCTCCTCCTACTCCCTCCTCCTCCCTCCTCCTCCTACGTCCTCCCCCTCATCTCTCCTCCTCCCTCCTCCTCCTTCTCCCTCTTCCTCCCTCTCCTCCTCATCCCTCCTCCTCCCTCCTCATCCTCTCTCCTCCTCCCTCCTACTCCTCCCTCCTCCTCCCTCCACATCCCTCCTCCTCCTCCCTCTTCCTCCTCCTCCCTCCTCATCCTCCCTCCTCATCCTCCCCCTCCTTTTCCTCCCTCCTCCTTCTCCCTCCTCCTTCTCCCTCTTCCTCCTCCCTCCTCCTCCCTCCTCCTTCTCCCTCCGCCTCCTCCCTCCTCCTCTCTCCTCCTCCTCCTTCCTCCTCCCTCCTCCCCCTCCATCTCCCTCCTCCTCCCTCTCCTCCTCCCTCCTCCTCCTCCCCTCCTCCTCCTGCGTTCTTCTCCTCCCTCCTTCTCCCTCCTCCTCCTTCTCCTTCCTCCTCCCTCTTCCTCCTCCCTCCTCCTCCCTCCTCCTCCCTCTTCCTCCTCCTTCCTCCTCCTTCTCCCTCCTCCTCCCTCCTCCTCCCTCCTCCTCCTTCCTCCTCCTTCCTCCTCCCTCATTGAGTCACTAAGGAAGCATGCCCGAGTGAAGATCTGTTCTCGAGCCATGTAATTGCTTTACTTACTACCGTGACAGATCACAGAATGATTACAGGAACATTGAGGGTAAAGGTAAAGAAAGTGAAGTGTTCACCACTGTTCACACTAAATATGATATGCGTACATTGAAAATTGACAAGGGAATATAAGACTATGTTAACATAGAAGTAAAGAGCAGATTTGATATACTGTCTGATCTAGAGATCCTATTTCAAAATGTGGATGATCGATGGGATATGTATTCAATCAGTTGTGTTGCAGAAATAACTATTCCATAATTAAAGAAAGTGGGTCGTAAGAAATGGATGACTGAAGACATTTTACAACTAATGGAAACAAGAAGACACAAATATGAAGAAATTCACAGAGAAGTCAGAACATTATGTAAAGAGGCAAAAGAAACATGGCTTGAGAAAAATTGCATAGAAATAGAAAAACAATACAATAGTAAAAATACCACATTAATGCACAAAAGAATTCAGGAGCTTACTAATAAAAGAACACGTGCATCAGCCGGCTACCTAAAAACAAAAGATGGAAAAATCTTAATAGAACAAGATCCGGATTTTATATGTATCGTCAGTTTATGTGAAAAACCTTTATGATGATCACACAGAAGAACAGTATGATATTCGAAATGATAATGAAAGACCATCAATTTTGAAGATGGAGGTTCAGAATGTTCTTAACCATGTGAAAACTGGCAAGACCACCGGTTCAGACAGCATCACAACAGAAATGACTAATGCTTTAGAAGAATATGGAATAGATCAAGTCACCAGACTGCTGAACACAATATATGATACATGAAATATACCCCAAGAATTACGTAATTCTATTTATTGCAATCCCAAAGAAATCGGAAGACTTGCAATGAATGTGATCAACATAGACCAATTAGTTTAATGAGCCATATCACGAAGATTTTGCTTAGAACTATCATGCAAAGAGTGAGGAAGAAAATACAACCCGAAATAGGAGAAGAACAAAGTGGGTTTGTAGAAGGAAAGGGTAAGTAAATGTTGTGTGCATGCTGAGAACAGTGATTGAATGTTCTATAGAAGTACATAAAGATATACACCTTTGCTTTATTGACTACACAAAGGCTTTCGATAAAGTAAGACATGTCAACATGATAGAGATGCTTGAAGATCTACAAATTGATGGGAAAGATCTTAGACTTGTAAAAAACATATATTGGAAACAACAAGCTGCCATCAGAATTGATAATGAAGTAGGTCAATATCAACCTATTAAGAGAGGTGTGAGACAGGGATGTGTAATGTCACCAGTTCTGTTTTCCTTGTATAGTGAAAATATCTTCAGAAATGTACAAGATATTAAAGGAATCATCATTGGAGGAAGAAACATCAATAACATTAGAAATGCAGATGATACAGTATTAATTGTTGTTTGTCGAGACTCCTGTCTTTTCCACTTTTCACATTGGGCAGTGGGGAGCGTTTTGTATGATATTCACTGGCACAGGAACGGAGCATAATGCTGTGAAGTTGGAACTGCGACTAACTAACTAACTAACTAACTAACAGTATTAATTGCAGACAATGAGCAGGATCTGCAACATACTGACCAATAAAAATATGTCAATTGCTATGAAAAAAAGAGTGTTGAGATGTTATTTAGAGCCTGTACTTTTGTATGGATGTGAAGCGTGAACAATGAGCAGACATGATGAAAACCATCTGATGGCTGTGGAAATGTGGTTTGCATGATGAGAATGCAAAGAATACTATGGACAGACAGAAAAACCAATGATCAAGTCCTACAAGTAACAAATAAAATTCGTAAACTGATTAGAGAAATTAGACGTCGACAGTCAAATGTTTTTGGACATGTTATGAGAAAAAATCAATCAGAGAACTTGGTGACAACCGGCAAGATCGAGGGGAAGAGAACAAGGGGAATACAGAGAAGTACATATCTAGATGGCTTGACCACGTGGCATGGTCGAGACAAGGACACTGAGCTGATCCACGACTCTTGTGGTAGAGTGAAATGGCGAATAATGACCGCCCACGCTTACCGGCATGGCACATGGTGGATGGGCTACCGTAACTTCCGTTAGCGGACTACTTGTGGTTAAGGCCAAATCACCAGAATCTCGAGTGCTGGAGGTCCCGGGTTCAAGCCCCGGCGGTGAACGGGATTTTTTCTCGTGAACTTCTAGTAATAAAATGTCCCCCTGTCTCTGGGTAGTGAGATCGGACGCCCGTGTGTATTGTTGTGCACGTAAAAACTCCCTTGGCAGTTGGAAATCGAAGAAGAGTAGCCTAACGAGGCTGTCCGGGCAAAATTTCGAGTTAAAAATCTACCCAAAGTATTTCAGGATTCTCGCCGGTGCTACGGAGTTCGTGCACTGAGCTGAATTTCTCCAGACTCAGGTTTGAGTTAGGAGGAGAACGGATCACTTATGGGTTGCACCCGTGTGTCGTGATGTTGATCCATCGACTAAACTAAACTAAACACCAGAATCTTCCTTCACACTTCTCAAACTCTCCCTCTAGCCTGAGCCGTAAAAGCCCACGAACTTCTCACGCGTCGAACGTCCGAACCATGTGTATTAACCTCTTTCGGAACATGTAGATTGCTCATTTTGACTGTTGTTTCTACGTTCTTCAGAAAACCCACATTTCTCTTCCTTCAAGGAAGTTGTCACTGACCTGTTCTGTTCTTTATTTCTGTGATATATCTCCAATCGGTTGTTATCCGTATATCTACATACTCGAATACCTTTTCTTAACGCAGTTCAACTCTACTGATTTTAATAGTACATTTGTGAATAATCCGTTTCTTTGATATTACCATTACTTCTGGTTTCTTATTATCCAAGGCAATGCTTTTATCATTTAAAACAGTCATATCTTTTTATGTAGTGCCTTCTGTTTTGTTAGTGTCGAATGGTGGGCGACGCTCTCCAAACTCGACACCCCACATTGTGCCAACGGCTTTGGGCAGTAGAGTGCAATTGGGAGGGTACAAGCAGGGCCATGCCGTGCTATGATACAGAGAGGCGGCCGCATCAGGCGGCACCGTAAGGGGGCTTCATAAGAGGGCCCCTCTGATGTGTCTCCACCTTGACGTGGTAGAGGGGCTTGCGTGTCCCAATGACCTCAAGCGCCCCGCCGACGGAAGCACAACTACATGTCGGACAGGCCTAGAGCTAGGGACCAGACCAAGACAGAGACAATCTGCTGCTTCGCAGGTGGACTCAAGATAGCAGTCGAAATGTCAAATCAGGCGCACGAAGCCATTAATTCTTGGCCCGGACACATACTCTAAGGCTCCCAGCAGAGGGATATGGCTGAACGCCTCTAAGCCATTAACCCTTGGATGTGAGAGCCGGGCCAATACTCACCTACTGCAAAACGGAGGTGAGATGCTGAGCACGCTACATGCTTAGTCCAGATACTTGTTCGAAGGCTCTCAGCTGGGGGATATGAGGGATCCCCGGATGAGAGGACCTGGCCGTTACTCGCTCACTGATGCATGGGGGTAAGGTGCTGAGCCGGCAGCACGTGTAGCCTACCTCGTGAGCGGTTACTAAAGGTGGAAATGCGCCCCAGTCGCACGCGATGGTTACGATTGAAATCTGTATCTATACTCATAGAGTGAGTGTAGTCAAAGGTGGAAGAGGGTCTCATTGACACGAAATGGAACGCTTGGCTAGCGAATCCATTACGTGGAAGTCCTAAGCGAAAGCTTGATGAGTGAATGTCGTCTGCAGACTGTCCGTCCCTGGTTTGTGTGGGGAACGACCAGTGGCAAACGAGATGCCCAGTACATGGAAGTGAGGAATTAAAGCAGCCATGAGCAGGACGTGTCGATTCCTTGGGTGAGCCCAGTCTCAGAGCACTATGTGCCGTCTCTGTAATTATGGAAGCCTCCTTGGATATCGGGGAATGCCCATGGTCGGACCCTGCCTTCCCCTGAGGGTTGACCGTTATGTCTTTGACCGTTCTACGTTTACCAGCTGAGATGCGGGCGACACCACAACAGCATGAGTCTAACGTCCCTCTAAACCTCGCAAGAACGCCCGCTGAAGTCGGATGTGCAGGCCTAAGGGAGCAAATAAATCAGGCACAATGCAAAAACGTCAGAGTGAAATGTTCCTCGTGCTCGGAACAGCTCTGACTAGCTAGTTTTCCGATTGTCACTCGTGCTCGGAACAGCTCTGAATATCTAGTCTTCCGAATGTCCTTCGTGTCCGGAACAGCTCTAACTAACTCTAACCCTAATGCGAGGAAATGCAAGCTCAAGTTGCAGAACTGTCAAAGAAGCAAATGCTGCTTTTTCCGTGACAACAAGCAGCCTCACGATTTAAACAATGGCTGTAATCAATGCTCTTTATCGTCTCAGGACGCAAAAGTATTCTCAAGCATGTGTACTGAGTGATTCAATGACCATGCTAAACATGGTCCCGACTGGCCTTACACGACATCAGTGGCTCGACACACTGAATACATCACAATTAGTCAAACGGACTTTCATCTATGTATTGAAATCAATCTATGTATTGGGGCACTCAAGTGTGAAAGACAACAAGCGAGCCAATCGATTGGTAATCATGGCTATAATCGAGATGGGAAGAATAATGGATAGGCCAGAAATTATCGGAGCTTTAAAAGGTGCTGGGCGAACAGATGACTCCTGGATATCTGCTTCCTTGTCCAGAGTGAGGGAGATGGGAGTACAGCAGGGAGCCACAGATTTACCAACACAGAACTTGTGCGATTAGTCGATATACGCTGAGATGTTAAGGATGGGATTTATTCCGTAGACCGGGACGCAGAGGTGTTTCCAAGGCACTAGGGCTGGGTTCTATACTGGCTAAGACCTATTGACGCGTCCTCGCCGAGCGTCCTGGGCAACAGGTCCCTTCGGGGTCCTGGCTGAAGTCAGTAGGATCGTTGATTCCTCCGAAGTCGGAGAGTGTCTGCCTGCACGGCGAGGGACCACCAGTCTGCACACCAATAAGTCAGACATGGGACAAGTATACTCACGCAAATCTCAGGTCCTGTATGACATCACACTGATGTTGGACAACAGGATGTCTTCATCCGACATACAGGACTTCACGCTAGAATTCACAGCCAACAAACACAAGCAAGCAAGCAAGCATTCCGTAGACCTCTGGAGATCATGACTGCAGTTATGGAATCCGTGCTGAGTGTGATTCTTTCAGCAGGTATTCTCTGTTGTTAGGGACCGAGTCAGATTGGGTTAAACCCTATGTAATAACGTCGATCCTCTATTGTAATTGCGATTATGTTTTTTTGTATTTCTTTGTTATACTAATCCTCGAACAAGTTGATGTGTACTTTGCTGCTACAACTTACAAAGGCTGTCTGTCGACCTATGTTTTACGACAAAGAATGCGTATAATATAATCAAAACAATGTTTCCCGGTAGTGAATTTTAATAACGAAGACATAAACAATAGATTGCATGATTTATTGACTGGCATATTTCGCTGCATCGTGTCAAGTATATACTGCAGAAATCACACAACATAGGCTAAAGCAATAAGATAAATCCTTCCAACTGAAATGTTCGACACATTTTCACACAGTAATTTGAATTGTCTACAACGGTAATTTTCAACAGACTATTATGCATATAGAAAGAATGGAAGATAATAGGGAAACAAAACTCGCTTACGCTCGGGACATAAATGACAGTAGACCTGTCATAGACCAAGAAGACGGCGGAGAGATAATATATATACAGACCTACAAGCACTTGGAATCAACGACTGGCAAGAGAAGGTCAACAAAAGAGACAAATGGAGACGGCTTGTATATGCAGCAAAGAACCTCAATGGCTCGGAATGCTGAAGACGAAGAAGAAACAGATTATGTCTGTTTGTTTGTACAACGTAGGTATTTGTAAATGAATGACAATTGCCTCTGCCATCTTTAACTTAATATATAATGTATATTTGCTTTCCTCTGACAGGGATAAGGTGATGGCAGGGAATGTTACCTACCCTACGTGGGCAGAACAAACTGGAACTGATATGACCCTCATCTTCTCTAGAGTGGGTCTCGGTTTCTCCGATGACATGGGTGACATTTTCTCTGCGACTCTAGAATCGGCAGGGGCTCTGAAGATCACTCTCCCTGTAAAGGGCAATGATGACGCTGTGGCATGGGAGGCGGCTTTTACTAAGCTCGTTCGAGAAACGAAGTTTACAACTGTCGATGTAAGTATTAGTTCAGTCGCTAGGCAATTGTTCATGACTTTAGACTGAGTTACAACTTTATTCACACATCAGCACTGGTTTCACGCTAGACTGAATTACAACTTGACTAACACAGCAACAATGATTTAACGCTAGACTGAATTAATTTTGATTCACACAGCAACACTGTGTTAACGGTAACATGAATTACATCTTGATTCACACAGGAGCGCTAATTTAACGCTAGACAGAAATACATAATGATCATGGATGGTAAACATGATTAGATAGAGATAGTGAAATACAGTATGTTAGATCTTCATATATACTTGGTCTTGGGAGTATAAAGCTAGGTGATCAGCTTTCTTCCTTGCCACTTTAACTTGTTAAGAGAGTTGAGTTGAGTTGATCTGAGAACCGTCATTACTGCACTCAAGGCATTCCGATACGCGGTCCGTCCCCTCGTCCAACAGCCAGCGAAGAGTCATACTACCAATCGTTCCCACCGCTATCTGATTGAAAGTTCTCTTTGTCTTCTCTCTCAGTTTTGAGATTTTTCCGGAAATTTATTTTACCCGCAATATCATTCTTTCCACATACGGATTCTCAGTCTGTTCCCTCCGCCTTCACCATCTTGTCCCACAGGCGCTCGACCACCTCTCCCTTGTCTTTGGTGGATTCCCTGACAGCCTATCAGGATGTTCATTCCCCCGCACTTCCGCATGGCCTGGGTAAAAAGTTCATGCAATTCTCCCAATCTGTGACCTCTGAAGCGAGGATAGCCATTCCACACGAAGAGTTCCTTTCTCCACCTTATTTAGCATGCTGCTTGAGTCCGTAATGAATGCAATGTGTGTTTCAGTGGTCTCCTCTAACCAACAGAATGCCACTGTTACTGCTTCCACCTTCATTCTCATGCTGGAGGTCGTAGTCTCATATACCAGACTCGCCTTTTTCAAGCACCGTCCATTAGCCTTCGCGATGAAACCCCAACCACTACGTCTGTTTCTCACCATCGACCCATCGGTGTAGATCTCTATGTCACCTTGATGTGTATTACTCTGGATCAGTTGTTCCACCTCAAACCCAGTGCGGCCCGCTGCTCATTCTCTGCAATCGCGACCAAGTGTTATTATTACATTGTGCCAGTCCGTCATGCCTTCCGGTATTATAACGCACTCTATTTCACGATTGTCGGATCTCTAGATCACAAACCTAGCGTATAGATATTTCTGCTTGTGCCATCCATGACCTGCCTTGTCTCAGTCTATGACCCTTGACCAAATCCATAGGTGATCCCTATCTGCAGCAACTCTCAGGTACCATTTGGCTTGAAGGACCCTATGCCTGTCCACCATTGTTGGTAGTGCCAGGATATGCCTCACGCACATAATTGGTGTGTTCTTTGTGCTCCCAAGGATCAAACTCATGGCCGCATTCTGTATGCGCTCCAACCTTTAAAGCTGGCTTTTTGATACTGTTCGGAGCCCCAAACCATACTCAGTGACATAAATTATTAACAACCGAAAGAGCATGTAAAGCATCCTCTATTCTACCCTGGTTGCTGCCATCGCCCTTAGTGCATTAAGTCCGTTTCCGGCCTTCACCACCAAAGCCTCCACACTATCCTTAAAAGACATACACCAGTCAAAGGTGATACCCAAGTACTTCAAATTACTCTCTCTACTAAGAGGATATCCATTCAATATAATGCATGGGACATCTGCCTTGACTATCCGGTTATCCAGGTATAGTATGTCCCGAAAAGAATGCCTTCATTCACGATCAATTATTTTGAAAACTATCTGTTGCATCGTTATGAAATTTTTCCAGCCGTCTTATATTTACCCCCACCCAAGGAATATGTCTTTGATAGGTCAAAAACAACTTAAATCATCGAAAGCGGCGACATTTCTTTGATGTTTTGCTGAAAAACTAATGATTTCTCGCTAACAAATCTATGTTTACAGTAATGAAAGCCCCGCCAATTCAGATGACACACAAGGCGTATCCGGATTCGTATGGAAGTGGGTGCAATGAAAGAAGTAGCTTAAAATCGACAGGGTCGGCTGCATTGCACCAGGTTTTTATCCCATAAGGCACAGTTTCTTTCCGCAGCGCGGAAAGCGTCGCACAAAGCGCGAACTCCGTACCTCCAGCGACGACCCTCGGGAGTCTCCGAAAAAATGCACTCGTGAAATGAATGACGCGGCCCTGAATCGAACATACAACCTTCGGAGCCCGAGTCAGACGGCTTGACCACTTCACCACGGAGAATCCCGAGAGGGGTGCAATGTGTAATATTAGTAAAGACAGAGAATTTACAGAGGCATGGGGTAAATAATTTGTAAATTGACAGGAAAGTAGAAGGAATATATTTCTTACCTTATTTTTCATTTCCTTCTTGTTTCTTCAGCTGCTGGTTAATCATGTGTACACAAGTATTCGTGATAGCTTTTTATATTGAGTTCGTGAAAGCTTCCAAATAGCTGTGCGTTAATGTGTGACCAGAAATGATACCGCAAATTAGTCATCATGTTTCCATTTTTAAGGATCTGTTCAGCTGTCTGTGTAGTTTGTTCACACGTACATATGGGTGACAGACCCGCTTTGAGTCTTCGTGAAAGATTGTCTACTCTGCTGTTTACCGTTCACAGACGGAACATGATTACCTGTTTTGCACTATGAAAATAGTTGTCAGTGTCTCTGTAGTGGGCTTTCTTCTTAACGACCAAGATGTTGGTCCTCTTTTCATTGAAGTTTATAGATTGATTCGTATGCACGTGTGTTGTCCCCTAATTTGACAACGTGTTTGCTCTCACGTTTCTTGTTATGCCACAATATGTCAGTTTCCACCGCAATATTACTCTTCTGTTGGTATTCAATGCGTTTAGTGTGTGTGTGTGTGTGTGTGTGTGTGTGTGTGTGTGTGTGTGTGTTTTCAATACAGTTGTTTGTCACCGCTGAGGGCTTGCGGAATTGAAAATTCATCACTGTGGAATACAAACTGTTGCCATTGACATTATGCTGATGCTGTAATGTTTAGGGCCTGCAATTCTTCTGAATATTTGTAGCAAAATATCCCAGTTGGTGTGCACGTGGATTAAGGTCTGCGATCTGCTCAGACCTTAATCTGTGTCGGACGATTCCAGTAGGTTGATGACTGCTCTCGGTTGCATAAAATTCAATCCATCCTTTCTCCAATAATCCTCTTCCTCTTTCAACACATGGTCCTCACATTTTCCAGTAACTTTTATCAATATTTAATAGCGCGGACTGGATTAGTATCCTTACGTCAGACAATTTGAATATAGTATTGTCAGCTGCCACCTGTCCTTTAATTTTAGCCCACACAAGTTCTATAGGATTAAAATGAGAATGGTACGGCGGAAGTCTCAAGCACCCATGACGATGCTCTTCTATCAACTTGTCGATTTGATATTTCTTGCTTTTTGGCGTCTGTTTTACAAGGGACAACAATTCTAGCTAGAAATACGTTTCTGGAAATGGTATGTTTTCCATTCGGAGTCATATCTTTATTGCTCCCTTTGTGCTCGATGCCATTATGCGTATTACCAGCATGGGCTATGACCAAAAGTTGTCCTATACTACTGGGCACATATCGCGTTATCTGTCCATCCACTGATTGCCATTCCTTATCACTTGTGTGGTGCACATTGATCCACATTTCATCCAAACACACTATGCCATAATTTTCTTTGCGCATTTTCCTTATTTCACGTAGGTATCTGCTTCTCATGGCTCCTAAATGCGGTTGCTCGCAAAGATTATTTCTACCGCCCTTGTACTTTCAAATAGTGAAGATATTGTCCTTATAACTTTCCACAAAGTTGTTTTGGATAGCTCTATGTTATTGTTCTTTCTGAACCAAACCCTAAGTTTTCTTACAGTCACTGTTTCTTTGGCATCCAGCATTTTTATAATGCTGGATAATCCTGGATATAAAATCCAAAATTTTTATAATTTTAGGAGTCTCCGTGGCAAAGTGGTCAAGCCTTTTGACTCGGGCTCCAAAGGTCGTGGGTTCGATTCCGGGCCGCATCCTTCGGTTCACGAGTTAAATTTTTTGGAGACTTCTGTGGGTCGTCACTAGAGCTGCGGAGTTCATGCTTTGTGCGATGCTTTCCGCGCTGCGGAAAGAGACTGAGCCATATGGGATAGAACCCGGTGCAGTGAAGTCGACCCTGTCGTATATCAAGCGACTTTTTAAAGCATTTTTATAATAGCTCGCCTTAAGACATCTTTGTCAAAGCTGTCTACAATAATCTTTCTACCTACCGTTTGGTTATTGCGTAGTGGTTTAATTCCAGATTCTTGCACCCATCGACGAAATGCCCGTTTACTCAAACCCAATGCATGCATTGTTCTTTTTTCGGAGTTTGTAATAGTAAAAAACAGTTTCCTGCGATCAGCTTCTTGACAAAAAATATGTGTACAACTTCATAGCGATTCTTTAAAGTGTATAATTTCGCATTCAGTCCCATTGAAAAATATTCACACATTTCAATGTTAGCGATAAGTGGTAAGATTTTATTTTTTTTTAAACATATTAATCAGGTTTCGTGAAATAACCCACATTTTGAGACACCTCTGAATGAACAGTCCTAGTTTAAACAACGCGGGGAGTTGGCATAAGGATAAGAGCACCAGATAAGAGCAACGTGGCCAGTGCGATGCTGACAACATGAACCAACGAGTGTCGATTGGTCTATAAAAATATGGGTCTAGTATCGTATAACCGACGCGTCGTAAATCGTGTAAATGGCTACTTTACTGTTTGAAAACAAAATGCAACTGGCGTAGATCTCTAGCTAGTAGAAATAATTTGAAGATGTTGAGTCGCTTAAAAAGTCGCTTAAAATTCGACAGGGTTGAATTTATTGCACCTGGTTTTATCCCATATAGCTCGATTTCTTTCCGCAGCGCGGAAAGCGTCGCACAAAGCATGAACTCATTAGCTCTAGCGACGACCCACAGGAGTCTCCGAAAAATTTAACTCGTGAACCGAAGGACGCGGCCCGGAATCGAACCCACAACCTTCGGAGCCCGAGTCAAACGGCTTGACCACTTCTCCACGGAGATTCCCAAAGATGTTGAGTGCAGGCATAAAAACTTTTCTTAGCAGTCGGGGTTCTTGCCATGTTAGTGTGGTAAATACCCGACTGCGTACATTTCTGAGATCTAGGTTTAATGCCATGTTTGTTCTTTTCTGCATCCAAGGTATTCTTAGAGCCCGTCTATAACATGTATATGCATTGTTCAGCTTGTTTAGTAAGTGTTCAGGTCTCACAGGCGTATATTATTGCAATGGGAAAGATGCATTATCTTAAAAATCTAATACCATGTTGTTGTGACATTTACCTGACTACGTACATCTCTAGGAGTCGGTAAAAAGAAGGGAAAGGCATGGGTGTCGAGTTAATTCATGGCTGTGCCATCAATGATACAGAGAGGCGGCCGCATCAGGCGGCACCGTTAGGAGGCTTCATAAGTGGGCGGCATTTGTAAAGAAAATAGAACACGTAAGGGGCGGCATTTCGAAGACTTGCATCATACTGATGAAATCTACCTCACTGTTCACTGCACATGTTTTATCACGTATGGCTCGGTCTTCTTTCATAAAACAAACCCACGACCTTCGCAGTTCTAGGTAGGCGGTTTGACTATTTCGATTCGGAGCCCCGCTCGTGTGGGTAAAACACAGACTGGCCTCATAAGTGATGTTTGAATTGTATAATGTTTGAAAGGCGAGAGATAAGAAGTGCAGAATATTAGACGGGTCTGCGAAGTCACGTTCTTCGTAGCTCGAGGCAGGCGGTTTGACTACTTCGCCACGGAAACCCCCAGGGTCGGTAGACCCAGAAAGGCATGATAAGTGATGTATGAATGGTACATGTATGAAAGGAGAGCGATAAGAAGGGCAGAATGTTAGACGGGCCTGCGTTCCCAAATCTAAGCCTTTTGAAAGTAAAATTGGCTGGTTCGTTCTTCGTTCTGTAGAGCGGTCTAATGAAAGCGTATCATTTAGCTCGAAATCCCTAGCTCTAGCAAACTTTCGGGAGTCATAACCCAAATGCCCTGGCTCTGTTATTTTCATGGGTAAATTATTTGTCGCTTCTTTTGTGTGTGTGTGTGTGTGTGTGTGTGTGTGTGTGTGTGTGTGTGTTTGTGTGTGTTTGTGTGTGTGCGTGTGTGTGTGTGAATGAATGAATGAATGAATGAATTGAAGGACGTGGGGGAATACGTATATTCTTTCCTACAATTAATTCATTCTTACAAGTTAATTTATCTAACAGATCGCCTATAGTACCTCAAACTCCATGAGTGAAGAGCTAGAAAAGGGGACACAAGGAGATATACATTTCTTCGTTCTCACATTCACACTCATGATCGCGTTCGCTGCCATTGTCAGCTCAGGTAAGGATTATATGTTCAGATTTCCATTGTTATGTTAGCTTAATGGAGCTGATAAATCAATATCTCTTCTATTAATGTTGACAAGAATGAGGTGAACTGCAGTAAAGCTTAAAAAGGCAATGAATGAATCACCCAAATAAACGAGAAGTAGATTGTGAGCTTTACTAAAACACGACTACAAGAGACAAATTGTAGACAATTTGTCTCTTGTAGTCGTGTTTTAGTAAAGCTCACAATCTACTTCTCGTTTATTTGGGTGATTCATTCATTGTCTATTAATGTTGATACTATATTAGGCTTAATGTAGTAAACCGTGTGCTTGTGCTTGGTATTTGATCCACACAAAGGTGTTCTAGAGAAACTGGAGATAAAAGGTGAGATAATTGAAGAAACTGGGTTGGTTGTGTGGTTGGTTGGTCGGTTGATTGATTTATTGGCAGGTCGACTAGGTGACTGGTTGGCTGATTATTTGATTTGTTGAGTAATTAGTTGGTTGGTTGATTTATTTATTGATTGTTGGATGTATTGATTTGTTTATTGTGTTTGAATGGCTCGTTCATCAGTTTGTTGATCTGTTCATTACGTGAGTACTTGACTGATTGACTGGGCGGTGAGTTGACTGGCATCTGGTTAGTTTGTTGATAAATTGATTGGTTCGTCTCTTCTTAAGGGAAAAAAAAAAAAACAACAACTGAGTCTGAACCCTTGGGCCCGATGCACATGAGTTCAGATCGCGAGAGCCATAAACATGGTTGCATCTATGGGAGTGAGACTGATGTAGAGATGTGTACCCAAGTACTACCTCCAGGGGTACTGCTTTGCAGAGATCTCCTTCGCCTCTGGAAGTCTCCATGGCCAAGTGGTTAAAGCTCTTGCGATCTGAAGGCTCTGGGTTCAATTACCGCCTAAGAGTGCAATTTTCCCTGAGAATCCAGAGGGTCGTCACTGGAGCTCGTGCCTTGTGCGACGCTTTTGGCAGGCTGCCATGCAAAGAGAGAGAGAGAGAGAGAGATAGAGAGAGAGAGAGAGAGAGAGAGAGAGAGAGAGAGAGAGAACCATATGGGATGAATCCCGCTGCAATAAAATCTATCCTCTTGTCTTGAAAACCCCTTCCCCTTCCTTATCTTAGAAGCCAGGGGATGTAATCAGATCACGACTTAGCACATTACATACGGATGGCTGAGATTTGTTGTTTGTTTAATTCGCTCGCTATGATCTCAGACGTAGTCCATACTCGTGCTACTACTAGTACACTGAACTATTTTTTCGCGTGGTTAGCTTTATTTATTATCAGTGTCCCTCGCCATCAGGCGAACCCACTCCGACTTGAGAGGTACTTGTAATTTACGTCCCCAAGTCAAGGACAAGAAGTCAACATTTTAATCCAACTGACCAGTGTAGGGGTTGAACCCGCTACCTCGGCATAAGCACACCGGATGTTTAAGAACGAGCTCTCTTATCCATTCGGTTAATCTGACCCCCACTGGCTGAGATGAGGCCTAACTGGGCTATGCTGCCTCCTGAGGTCTTAGATATCTCCGCATCTGCAGACTTCGTGTCCCCAACGTCAGGGGGAAGTAGGACAAAAACAATAACAACTGGACACATATTGTTATATTAGTTGCTTATTCTTTACAGGACATTGCAGTCAAACCCATCATTTTTAATCTCGTGATTTCTTGGCAAGTTTATGTTCGGTAGTTTGCCAGTGATTTCTGAACGACCGATACTGATACCATTGTATGAAATAGCGCAAGGCGACGTGCTTCCAAATCGCCCGCAGCTGTGTTTTTTATTCTCTTATTCTTTTCGCCACCCTTCTTATATTTGTAGCAATGCATTATGTAGATATATACATATGAACAGTTACGAGTCTTGTACCTTGCAGGCGGAGACTGCGTGTCTTCACGCATACTGCTGTCCAGTACAGGGGTAGTAGGCGTTGCCTTCGGAATCCTGGGAGCTTTCGGCCTGGTGACACTTTGTGGAGTGAACTTTGTTAGTATCGTCGGCACGATGCCCTTCCTCACTTTAGGTAAATTTATCATCATCTTATCATTAATTGTTTTCAGTAATACTTCTTCAGCTTTTCTTCGTAAATTAGATTTTTACTTTCTCTGAAACGGGTAAACGCCTTTTACTTTGTCGTCTTTTCACTGCACTCATGTTTCTTTTCAGCTTTCATTTATTGTCTAAGCCTCACACAGTCTTTCCTTATTCATATCATCGGCTTTCCCCTCTCTGTTTCCGTCACTTCCACTAGTTCCTGTCATCTCACACTCCTTTCTTCTGGTAATCTCTCTCTCTCTCTCTCTCTCTCTCTATCTCTCTCTCTCTCTCTCCCATTCTTTTCAGCCCAGCTCACCTCTTCTCAATGTATTTCCTTCTCTTCAATCTATAGTTCTACCTCCATCTCTCTCATTCCCTCTCAGTCTCTATTACTGTACTTTTACTTACTAACCCAGTCTGTCTTATTATTTCTCAATCTCTTTTCCTTTAATTTTACTTACTAACCCAGTCTCTTCTATTCCTTCACAATCTCTTTTACTTTACTTTTACTTACTAACCCAGTCTCTCTAATTACTTATCAATATCTTTTACTTTACTTTTACTTACTAAGCCAGACTCTATTATTACTTCTCAATCTCTTTTAATGTACCTTTTTACTTACTAATGCCTTCTCTCGTATTCCTTAACAGTTCCTAGTACTTTACTTATCACTCCGTCTGTCTAGTTTACGTTGCTTGCTTCATCTCTTACATTTCTTCTCAATCTCTTCTACTTGCCTTTGTTAATTCTGCCACGCTCGTATTATGCTATGTACTGCCACATCGATTCGACATGGATAATACAGAACATTTATTTGCTGACTGAAAGATGAGCTATTGTAAGGGTCGAGTGTAAGATAATGAGAATAAATGAAGTAAATGATAATCAGATCTCTCTAGGTTAAACCTCACTTCAAGAGGCAGATTATAGACATATTTACGTTGCAATGTCTACACGGATGGATTACCAAATAGAGATATTAAAATATGAATAGAAAACGCAAGAAAAGCTTGCATTTAACACCAGAACATGTGGGGACATATCACAATTCTCAGCACTAAACCTAGAATAGTTGACTGTAACGTTAAATCAATGCTGCTGTATGGTCCACAATCATGGAGATCGACGAAAACAGTTACCAAAACACTCTAAGCATTTATTAACAGGTGACTGCGCAGAATATACACGACTATTATCTAACGACTGAGTGACTAAATGTGAAGCTCATAGAGAAAGTGAAACAAATACCAGTGAATGAAGAAGTGAAGAAAAGATGATGCTGGATAGGACACATATCGTGACAATCTTAGAATAGGATAACTAGACAGTTCTTTGTTTGGAGTCCGCATGACAAAAGAAACAGAGGGAGGTCTAAAACAGACGGAGAAGAGAATTAGAAACAGATGAACACCGTGGGGAGAACATGAATGGAGCTGCATGACTTAGCAAACGCCATGATGATCTGTAGAGAGTTGGTTAAAGTCTGTGCTGTCATGGGGGATAAAGAGCAGAAGAAGAAGAAGAAGAAGAAGAAGAAGAAGAAGAAGAAGAAGAAGAAGAAGAAGAAGAAGAAGAAGAAGAAGAAGAAGAAGAAGAAGAAGAAGAAGAAGAAGAAGAAAAAGAAGAAGAAGAAGTAGAAGAGAACAACAACAACAACAACAAGGACAAGAAGAAGAATGACAAGAATCATATGAAGCAAGTTATGATGACGAGCAACTTTTATATACTCTTTATTTTGTTTTCACCTGGTTCTGCTGTTAAAATGTTTCTATTGTAATTACTGTCAATTCCATCAAGGATGAACTGTATGTTTGGTAGAGGACTTGTGTGGCGACATTCTGGCGGCGGCATTATGCACAGTGTGCTTGAGCGGGCCGTTGTTTGTCGAGACTCCTGTCTTTTCCACTTTTCACATGGGGCAGTGGGGAACATTTTATGGGATATTCACTGGCACCGGAACGGAGCATAATGGGGATGACGCTTTTCTGTGATGTTGGAACCGCAACTAACGACTAAACGTTTACCGTCGATGGAAGCGGCAGTCACTAGGAAACCAGAAGTCACACATGACTGCATGACCTCAGAGTCTGTTATTAATCTCCTGATTTACTGGCATTTGTTTAGTTCTCTAAAAGGTGTATACCTTGGGGAATTCTGTCGTTCCATGTTAGCATTTTTATTCTGCGTAAGCACACATTAATGAATGTTTGTAGTTTGCATATAATTACTGTAGCCTATTTTCAAGTTTCTGATCCATATAACAGTATTAATTTACTACAGTATGAGTAGGAAACAGTTGTGAAACTGTCCACAGAGCCGTACTTGTCTATACATCTGCAGGTACTGGAGTGGACGATATGTTTCTATTGATGAGCAGCTGGAGTGAGACGCTAACATTGACTGGTCTAACCATCCCTGAACGTATTGGGACAGTCTACAAGAAGGCAGGCATTGGTATCACTATAACTTCAGGTAACTGAAATCCCCACAGTCGACTTCCAATTGGTTCACTATGTAAGAATGAGACGATATGGTTCGGGGTATTCTTTCTCAGTTTTAATTTACACAGAAGATCATCATCGGTATCATGTGCCATGCCGATAAGCGTGGGTAGTTATGTTTCTCCATCTAACACGACCACAAGAGTTGTGGATCAGCTCTGTGTTCTTGTCTCGACCATACCACGTGACCAAGCCATCCAGGCATTTACTTCTTGCCTCCCCGTTGTTCTTTCCCCCTCAATCTTGCCTGTTGTCACCAAGCTTCTCCAATCTATTCTTTCTCATAACGTGTTCAAACACTTGTGACTGTGAACACGTGGTCATTTCCACCATCATGCACCATGTTACATCTCTCATGCTCTGTGTGTGCTTTATCTGCAATCATTTTCTCCTTTGTCTTTATTCCATTTCTGATAGTTGCCCTCCATACAACACGTTCAGCGGCGACTTGCTCTCAGTGTGCATTATCAATGCCTGTATCAATCATGTCCCACTTACACACATCTTTGTATCGTAGTAGAGACCCACCCTGAGATCTTCTACCCTTCTGTAATTCACCAAAAAAGATGCCCTTTGGTATTCTACCGTCATCCATCCTCCTAACATGTCATATCCATCTAAGTCTACGAAGACTGAGCATGGAACACACCATCACACAATCTTCCAATATTATAGTATTTGTGATTTTGTCTTGCTACTTAATACCAATCAAAATAACCATGGGAGTCCAAAATAAATATATGTTATCTACATGACTATTTATCACATTTATAGTAGTATACAATCTGATATAGGCACAGACAAAGGAACACAAAGCAGAGATAATTTATATTACAATATAGCTTATAAACCAGCTACTGTTCACAAATATTTAAAGCATCTTTAATGAAGAAAACTTGCAAACAAATGAGCATTTTAAATGCACATGAATCATAAAACATAATAATCAATACAACCAAGACAGAATCATCATCATCATGTGCATATGTGTAGGCGTTATGGCCTTCTACAGATTTCGATCCTTGGTGGACTGGTTCAACTCAGCTGGTAATATATCTCCATGCCAACATCTCGGTCCATCCAGCATAATTTTTCTTGGTCTGCCTCTTTTCCCACTGATCTTTCCAGCTGTCGCAAAATTTCCAATACCTCTCTTCTCATCACATGACCAAAGAATATTGCTTGTCTCTTACTTATAGCTGTATATAATATTCAAGTTCCATTAGCCTTTTCCAGGCAATGATTGTTAGTTACTCTGGCAGTCCAAGTTATTCATCTCAGGTACCTCATCTCTGCTGCTTCCAAGCTTTTCCTAAATTGTTCATCAAAGTGCCAAGATTCGCTGGCATACAGCAAACCAACTTCTATATAACATTTCAGCACTCTCAGAATATGACATAAAAACATCTCCATCATTGCACTTGCCAGTTTGCTGAGTCCCCATCTTCAGTAGTCAGAGAAGAGTTCCCTTGCTGATGGTAACTACACCTGCCAGACTGAACGTCCACTTGCATTTCCCATTTATAGTGACCAGTCTGTGATCTCCATTCCCACTGAAAATCATGGTATCAGACGCCACTCTCCTTTTATTTTTACAGTGTCCTTTAACCCTTCCAACGAAACACCACCCACTGTGCTTGCTTCACACTATGGTAACATCACCACATCACTTGGACAAGAGCCTCCATTCGCGACACCCTCGATACAAGACAAAAACTATGATGATGACTACATGGTATAACCCACTTGACATTCCATAATACCAATATCAAGACTTAAGAATTTAGTTACTAAGGAAGTTTTGTGATAGAGGACAGAAAGATCAACACAAAGCCTAAGAGTAGATATGGAATATAGTGTACTAACACACCAGATTACACCATCACTCACGCACCTCAATATCAATATTGAAACCAAATGAATAATGATAAACAGTATTGTTTCATCAACTCTACATTACAGTGTCAGCTATGACCAGTTTCGTCAGAACCACCACAGGAACAATATCGTGCATGGGAGATATAGCGAGACAGAAAATTAGAGTGGTTCTGACATCTTTTGCAAATGTAGTCTGACCAGCTGCGCCTGCTTGCCTACAATAGCATACCCAGTTTTAAAGTGTGAGGAATTGTATGTATTTTTTGCCTTGGTCATGCGGGAGTGTGGGGGAATGAACAGGCTGATAGACTGGCAGGGAATGCACCTCTCGGATGTAGATTACCTATGGACAAGGGGGAGGTAGTCGTGCGCCTGTAGGAGCAAGTGGAGAGGGTGGAGAAACAGATTTAGAACCTGTATGTGGAAATAATGAGATTGTGGTGGATTGGCAGGGGTTCTGGAATAATCTCAAAACTTAGAGGGAAAACCATGGGAATTTTCAATCAGACAGTGGTGGAAACAATTAGTAGTGTGACTTTTTGTTGGCTGTTGAGCTGTAAGGGAATGTCCTTGCCATGGACCTAGGTCAGGTCATGGACCACCCGGTACAGACAGCCTACAGCTTCACGCAGTCCGACGTGAAGATGAGAAGATCAAGAATCACGCCTTGCATGAGACGCATCGCTGAGCAGGGGATAACATCTCCTTGAAGGCTCATTCACGTCTAGGCCGAGTTCGGGGTCAGACTGATGATCACGAATGGCAGAATCTTATCTTGCCGCCACGTTATGCATATGCCAAGCTGGTGAAACAGAGCTTGAATGCTGACGTCGACTGAAAGCTTTGACGACCGAGTTGATTGTAGAGTGCAAGTATGATCTGTTTGTAGTTTTAGTAACAGTGTTTATTGACCGTGATGAGGCAATTGTGACTTGTTTTAAAGAGACGATAATACATGGTGTTGAAATAGTTCCGCTGTTGTGCCGTGAAGAGTCATCGTTGAAGTGATGTTCATATTTATGTCCTGTGTGTGTAAAAAGTTATATTCACCGAGGAAATAAGAAGTCTAGTTGCTGGTCCACATCAAGTAGAGCTATAAGGGCACCACAGATGGCATGGTGGCATGTGTACATTCAGATACAAGATACCCCTGGAGAACAACAGGACGCTCCACGCCAGTTCGACCTATAAGCTTGCGGGCATATACGTTAATTCATCTACACAAATAAGCTTGTTGGCAGTCCTGAATGCAGTAATGTCAGTTCTTAGCTCAACTCAACAGTGTGAAGAATACCAAGAGGCAGCTGGATTAAAAACATCAGAGATATTCTATATAAAACAGCAAGGGATCTGACTGTCACAGAAAGACAAAATACCTACTCACAACGCACAATGGCAGCAAACACTAGAAATATTACACAGCTGCTTTTAGTCTGCCAGCAGAAAGACCACACACGACTCTCAGGCTGAAGTTGAATGTTTCCAGTGTGAGGTTCATTCTCAGTTGTTTTAACTGTCAGATGTTATTCTAGATTGGAAGGTTTATCAAGCTCATTGGCTTGTTTGTCTATAATTATATGACTGTCAGTCTGGTTCGGGCTGGCCCTGGTACTATCATCAGGTTTCAAATTTGTCATTTGTAAATTTGCGTCTGTCTTTACGTCTTTGCTTATGCTTCCGGCAAAAGGGGAAGCAGCTGAACCATCTTGTTTGACAGATTTAGTCATGTCATGAATGGAGTCCTGCTCCAAATGCACATGAGTACTTGGACCTATGAAGGACAAGATAACGGGAATAAGGAAAACTGCATGGAGAACACCAAACCCAATGACCAGAAGCATGATCTTGAAGAATGACTGGAATATGTAAGATTCAGTGAATATCAGCACACTGACTCCAATAATTGAAGAAATGCCACCATTAAAGATGGGGCCAGAAGCATGGATAATGGCGTCTTTTGCACGATCCTCTCTTGAATGTTCATCTGATACCATGTAGGCCGTGCAAACATGAGCACTGGGAAAGAAAATGTTTGAATTTAACATTTATAATTGTATGTATTAACTTTTCTATAGAATGAATTATTCTGTCAGATATGACTGCCATACTCTCAACTGTCATTTACTGCCAATATAGTACCTTGCGGTGTATGGCGAGAGGAGGGGGGGGGGGGGTCTTTGAACCTGAGGAATTAATGTCACCTGGCTAGTGCAGTCGCCATGAACTGTGCAGGTCAGGATTTTCTTTTTGCCCTGACAGAAAAAAATCCCAGACCTTACCAAGCATTTGAACCAGGGTCTCCCAGAGGAGAATCTGGCATTTTAGCCACTCGGCCAGGTGCTCCTCAGATATGATTGTGCTACTATATAACAGTAAATGGTGCTACCTGCTTTCTGTTAGCACCAAATGTTGGGCCTTTGCTAAATAATTTGTGCAGCAATTCTGTTGAAGTGTTTATATTAGTTTTAACAGTCCATCATGGATGCCTTGTGAAACAGCAGCTTTCCAATCCTTCAGAAGTTTGATATCTCTTATTTAAATGGTTTCTCACAGTTAATATCTATATATGATTCACTCTAAATACAGTAAAATCTTGGTTTTCGCAGATTTTTTTTCCGCAAAACATTTGTTTTGGTTTTTGTCGGTTGCCTTGGATTTTGTTGGCATGCCACGGGACCTCGCTGCTAATTTTGCAAAAACCAAGGGACCCAGCATTCTTTTGCTCAGTTTGGTGTTATTTCTCATTATTTGAGCATCACTTGCTAATAAGTTAAACCTTTTCTGTTAGCTCCATCATAGGACTAAAGAAAGTTTCCAGAGCCAGCAGCCCTTCAAAGAAGCAGGAAAGGAACACAATCGAGATGAAGAAGGAAACCATTGAAAAATACAAGAGTGGCATTAAGACTGCTGAAATCGGCCGCATGTATGAGAAGTTGCCATTCACAATAAGTTCCACCAAGGAAGCAATAAAGGAGGTTAATGTAGTGACAGGCATGAATGTGCTAACGAAATTGAGATTGCAAACAATTGAAGATGTCGAACAGTTATTATTAATTTTGATAAATCAAAAACAGTTAGATGACGATTCTGTTTTGGAGGCAATCATATGTGAAAAGGCCAGACTTTTGTATGCCGATCACATTAAGAAAATGCCTGGGACCAGTGCTAGTGTAGTTAGTGATTTAAAGGCCAGCAGAGGATGGTTTGAAAAATTCAACAGGTGCACTGTTTACACAGTATTACTAGGCACAGTGAAGGTACAAGTTCGGACAAGTCTGTTGCTGAAAAATATTTACTGTATTTATTCACTATAAAATGTGTTTTTGGTATGTATTTTTGGGTGTCTAGAACAAATTAATTAGATTTACATTGATTCATATAGATATAATTGCTTGAATTTTTGTCGGTTTCGGATTTCACCAATTGTTTTTGGCCGGATTATCGACAAAAAACAAGGTTTTACTATACTGTTTAGCCAGCTGCCAGCAGTCTTCAATACTCACTTCATCTACTAACTGTTGCAGGGCCTCATATTTATTACATACTTATTTAAACAAATAGTCGACAGATACTCCTCACTGCACATCACACCATTCAGTCCATAAGCGCTCAGATCTCCTCCTCCACGGAACGGTCGATGGCTCCAGTTCAGTGTTGACTGACAGTTCTTCTTTGGTCCCCTGCATACCACTCTTGTCTGGCTTCACTCCTTTTGACTTGATGCTCTTACAGTCTGGTCAACCATGCAGTTTTGCAGCCATTTCTTGATTTGTTTAATTACTCTTGCCTCTCTGGCAGCATGCACTGTATCAGCCCGGTCTATTGTTCATCCGCTTTCCATATTAGGCCGGTTTGCAAGTTTATTAACATGTTCATTTCCTCTGACACCTGCAAGGCCTGGCACATAAACTTGATTTTTTTCAGGATTGACCTCCCCAGAGACTCCACCCACTGTTTTCGATCCCAATTCATCTCAATCTTCCCGAGAATACTCATTGAGTCATTAAGAAAGCATGCCTAGGTGAAAGTCTGTGTCTCCAGTCAGGCTATTGCATTAGTTACCGCCAACACCTCCATAGTTAGGCTACTTGTTATCAAGGCGAAGACCCTGCAATCTTCCTTCAGTCTTCCCTCTGACCTGAGCTGTAGAAGCCCATGTGCTTCTCTTGTCTAACATCAGGACAACTGCATACTAAGCATTCTCAAATATCAAGGCCTGAAATTCTGCCTCCAGTTACCGAGTTTTGTCATCTTCACACCCAGTCTGATGCATACAGAAAAGGATGTACCACATGACCTATCCAGGATTTTCATGTTTGTAACCTCCTGTTCTTTTCATTTTTTATCTCACTGGATGATGTGTATCGGCACTGACTGGGAGGTAGGCATGTGCTCTGCACATCCTTGTTCTTTCTCCCATGATTGGAAAGTCAAGGTAATGCATTGCCCTGCATGCTGTATCTTTTGTGCACCCAAGTATGATAGGCACAGCTTCATTCTTTATTTTTTCCAATCTCTGAGAACGACTGAAAGTGAAGATCATCAGTGTGTACTAAGCCACCGAAAGGACCAATATATAAGTCAGAGGGGATGCTGCTCACAGTTTGCCATTGTCATTCAGACTTCTGGCCCCCAACACAGAGGACAGGCATTTAAACAGTTAAGGCCTCTGGAGTGTTTATGCTTGTGGCTACCATTTGCATTCGCATTTTCCTCATGTTGGACTGGAAGTTCATGGTTCCATCACCCTGCTGCTGAGTTGAGTACGTGGCATGACACTGTGAGCTGTGAATTTTATGTGAAATGCTTTTACATCTGTCTGTGGTTGTTTGTAGTGTGAACTGCATGTTCGGAATAATGGTGGCCGGCTTGTTGCAGAACTGACTGGATTGCCTTATACAGTAATGTGTGGCTGCTGGTTTTCTAGTGACTGCCGCTTTCATCAACGATGAACTGTATTTTTCATGGAGGACTTTTGTGTTGGCATTCTGGCTGCGGCAATATGCACAGTGAAATGCTTTTACATCTGTCCGCGGTTGTTTGTAGCGTGAACTGCACGTTTGGAATAATGGTGGCTGACTTGTTGCAGAACTGACTTGATTGCCTTATACAGTAATGTGTGGCTGCTGGTTTTCTAGTGACTTCCGCTTTCATCGACGATGAACTGTATTTTTCGTGGAGAACTTTTGTATTGGCATTCTGGCGGCGGCATTATGCACAGTGTACCTGTGAGGGCTGTTGGTTTGTCGAGACTCCTGTCTGTTCCACTTTTCACATGGGGCAGTGAGGAGCATTTTGTGTGCTATTCACTGGCACAGGAATGAGGCATAATGGGGATGATCTGTTGCCATGAAGTTAGAACCGTGACCAATGCCATTGTCATTAAACACACGTCTCTCCAGTTTCATTATGGTCTATGTGCTCAGAAAAAGCTAGACTTCTATCAAACATCACTTCAGGTACTTCAATGCAGAGTTCTTTTTTATAACCTCTAAGCATAAACTTAGCCGGCTCCGTGGCTAAAGGCTTGCGAACGCAGTTCGTGAGCTGGGTACCAGGCGTTCGAAGCTCAGCTGCGACCAATTGTGCAGCAGACCGCGTCACGTTGTGTTATAACGTGCTGGTATGAGAGCCGGTCGTTCAGAAAGCAATGGCATACTACTGAACGTAACACTTGCCTAGTACATCAACAGCAGCTGACAAATGCTGGTGTTGACTGCAACGTCCCGTAAGGGATACGCAACAGATTTTTTTTTTTAAAGCATAAACTTACAGTTGGTGTTGGGGGTTTTGACAATATGGATATTCAGTGACAACCATGTCAGGCCGCCTCTGTTGGACTGACCATATCATAAAGTTGTGCGGTTAATTTTAATCTGAAGTTCTTCAGCAACCTGCGCCCTGCCTTTGCCCAGATGATACAATAAAACAACATTTTCATCCAACAGTGCCCTTCCATGTTCTGTGATCTAATCACCTGATTCTCACAGAGACTGTGACCATAAATTGTTGCTTAGTTTTATAATGAGCAGTGCTTAACTAAGTGGAATTCCCTGTTTATTTTCTCAACTCTGTTGATCAAGTGCTAAGGTTTCCAGCTATGGCATATTTCCCATCAGAAACAACCATCAATGATAAAAATTCCCACTTGCTCTCATCAGAAAGGTGGTCCACATGGACATACATGTCACAGACCTTCTCTAAGTGGTGATATAAATGTACAACTATGCCTGGTCTCAATACCAGGCACTGGCGCCTATCCATCCATGATGGGGCTGATTATTTACAGATTGCCAGGCCGTGTTTATCTGGTCTACAAGGATTGGTGTAGAAATCATTGCCAGGACATTTATTGGCTGTCTCATCCTTCAAATTAATCTTCTGAATCATGTGGAGGCTATAAGTCAATTTCTATAATATGTGAACTTGCTGTTTTGCATGCCCACGACTCCAACAATCAATATGAATGAACTATTTATGCTAGTCAATCAACCTTTCATCTTCTTCCCTCACTCTTCTTCTCTGGCCTCTCTACTCCTCGTTACATCTACTGAGGTTATATGTGCCAAAGCATGATGATGAAAGCTCTCACAAAGATTCTATATGAACTTTTAATTCATGATTGATTATAAATAAATGGTGACTAAAACCGGTCCACCTGGTAGCTTCACTTTCCCAGGTAAGAGGCAGGAGATGTCCCAGCTGGAGTACTTATGCCTGACACCAACCCACCCATCCACCAGACATCCTACACTCACGCCAGCAGCCATTCAGTCCCTTGCCACATTGGTTAACCTCAGACTCAGGGTCATGTAACCCATGACTGGAAATAGACTGATGTTTGTCAGGGAGTATAGCACTCACTTATAGGTTCTGTGCACTTCATCTGTGGAGCTTCCCTTGCTCTGAGACCTGCTGGCAGTTTAGTTCACGTCCCACAAGGGACCACATATCCAGAGTGCACAATGAGGAAGTCTGGCAGAAGTCTTGCATGTGGTTCTGTAAAACCTGCAGGGGTGGTCTTACATCAAATTCCACCCCTTCACATGACAGCTAACTGGCACTGACAGTGACAAGTGCAACACGGTCCTCACACCCATCACAGGAAGTCTCACATCCCCATCTGTTTGTGTTTATTGACACAGCACTGCTTGTGGGTTCACTTCAGTTAATTCTCACTCAATTCTGTGTGCTTTGTTCTGATGCTACCTTTACACTTCTCTAAATTCATTCACATATCTAGAATGTATGTTCAGTACAAATATGAAGGAATCATTTTCACTTGTAAAGGGTATATGGTGCTAACTCCATATTTTAAAACCATGAGAAATTTTCTGGTACCCATATTAGGCTTGGTTGGCCTGGAAGACCAGGCCAGTAAATACAAAGGGGCGATTCAAACACATGACTACAGCCACAGCACTACCATGGCTTCCAGAATGGACAGCTGTATGTTAAAATCGAGTAACACTTAAGAATTATTAATCTGGCTTATGGTAAAAATTCAATCATGCAAACACCAATCACAAGTTATGCAATGTGTAAGTTAAACAACAGACCAGCATGGCTGCCTTACCAGAAATCCACAGAGAATCCAACACTCATGATAAGCTCAATCATGGTGATGGAACTTAGCGTGAGATCCCAGTGAGCCATGAACCCAATTATACCCACGACGATCATGATCAACTGTGTCGTCACAAGGATAACAATCAGAGGATGTGGCAGGAAGATGCATGTTACAATAAACATAACTGTAAGAGCAACAAAAAAAAAACATTCCGAAAATCATTTTTCCAATACATACATTTAACATTGACAATAAATATATGCTCTTTCTCCAATTTATGTCTTCTCATGACGAGGCCCAAAAATTGTGACTGTCTACGTCTAATTTCTCTAATCAGTTTACGGTTTTCATTTGTTTTGTGTAGGACTTGGTCATTGGTTTTTCTATCTGTCTATGTTAAATTAGTGTCCTTTTTATCATAGAAGGTAAATTCTCAGAATACATGCGGTTCTCTGAAGCAGGAACTGTTGTGGAGTGTGTGAGGGCAGATACATTAAATGTCTACTGTCTATTCAGTTGTGTGGCATTTTCTGCATTCACCTGGATGCAAATTCATGTTATCAACCATGTTATAGGGTAAAACAAAACACATATACATACATATAAACACACACAAATAGTTGAACACAAACATTTATACCAGACAAACATCCTGTGCCATGTGGTGTAAACATTTAGGGTTTCCCTCCCTACCCTACATGCAAGTATGCTCGCCCTCATATACACAGACAGACAAATCGAGGTAATGTATGCAAATTGTAAACAAACCATGAAAACATCCCCCCCCCCCCCACACACACACACACATACATACACACATGCGTGAGTGCACAGAGAGAGAGAGAGCTTTAACAACCACAAATCGCACCTGCAATGGTAATGCCCACCGTCTGAAGTGTGTCAGCCATAATTACCACGTACTGTTCAAACAAAACAAAGGCGGGATGGTAAGCAAACACATCAGCTTTCGAGTCATCTGCAACTTTCCGCATGTTGACCATTAAACTGGCTTGATCATTCGAATCTGTAACCTATCAGTTGTGATTTAGAGGAGAGAAATAACAGTTAAATACTAACTGCTATTTACTATTACTATAAACATTACACAGGCTTTTCTGCGCTTACATGAATACTTACAAGTTATCAGTTATATTTAGCCTAACAAACGATCTCTCAACCAAGACCACGAACTTGCAACATCTCATGTCAATTCTCTAGCCTTTCCTCCGAGCGAGGGTGGTGGATCTGAGTGCAGCCAATCATGCAAATGTTGGCCAAGTCCAACCTTCGTACCAGAGCGGTAATCGTCTGTAAGTCGCACAAAGCTGCATAGACCAAGAGGTGGGTCAAGGAACCAAAAGGAAGAACCGGCTTCCTAGTAGAATGCAGTGCCATGAACGGGGCAAGAAGATGAAACATGGCAACGGAGATGTATGGAGGCGATAGAGGCCGTGGTTGAGGATGAAGCAGGCTCCCCATGACCACAAGTGCTAAGGGGCAAGCACAGGCTGCACAGACTCTCCTCTCCGAGGGAGGGGAGGCTTGAGAGTGAACATGTTAACAGCTAAGGTTCAAGCACAACAAAATCGACCGAACGTCTCACAAGGCAGGGGAATGATGCCCAGAGTCATGACCCTGACGGGCCCGCCCCTAGAGAGTGTTAAGGGTATAATGGGCCGAAACACTTGGGGAAGGGTGATGTTCTTGGGCACGTGATATGCCTCGAGTGCATGCCACATCTGGTGTGGCACTAACCCATATGCGTTTTCCAGATCCAACCATATCACGTGGAGTGCTTCTGATAATCAGAAGCCCCCTGCCGTGTTTGCTCCGCGGCAGAGTTTTTACCACTAACTTATAGCCAGTCTATCAGACAATCCGGATAGATGGGTGGACACTCTGAAAAGACAGAAGATGCCCTGGAAAGACTGGCACTGCTGCAGCGCAGTGGTGAAACTGGCTCCACTGGTGAAACAGTGGGGCTGACAACCCCTAATGATGTATAATGTTCTTGTTGTGTCAATACAGAATACAATCAGATGCCCCTTGGATCCTCCGAAAGGGGGGAGAGGGGGAAGCATGAAGGAACTATTGGCGACCACATGATGATGACCTTCTCTGTCCAATCGACCATGACTTCAGCCGAGCGACCGGGCTGGCCATGCGTCTGTGGTAAAAGCTTCGCCACCTTCCGGCAGTGCTCCTGGGAACAGGATATACATAAGAAACAAGAGGATCTCAGCACTGTGGAGTTCTCCCAAGTTGATGTTACCTGTGACGCACCCGAGCAACCTTCCGAGAGTCTCAGGGGTAAGATCAAATTCTCCAATGCCACCAAGAAGGCAGAGTAGGCACAATTAGATGAAACACTGTCCTGTGTTTTAGAGGAAGAACTAAAACACAAATCACTTGAAAAGAAATTGCGAAAGTTTGGAGAAATCGTATACCACAACTCGCTGAGTCAATTTGGTAGCAGTGAGAGGAAGGAAGCAGCTAGCCCGCAGAAATCCAAGCGGCAGAAGCTGCTGGAGGAGGTAAAAGCACAGAGGAAAGCCGCTCGGAGACGGTATAAAGCAGCGGCCGATCATGAGAAAGAGGGCTTGCACCAGGGTGGCAACATCTGAAAGCCAGGCACAACGCCCTATATCAAGTGGAACGGTTCTGCAGGAACAGGCAGTAAACCCTAAAGGAACGTAAGAGGTTCTTCCGGGAACCTTACAAGTTTGCACGGGACTTGTTCGAACAGCCGTGATCCGGCATCCTCAATGTCAGCAAAGAGAAGCTGGAGAACCACCTTCTGACGACGCACTCCGAAGCCCAACAGGACGTCCCACTCGGGGAGATTGAAGGGCTGAAATGGCCGGAGAAACCAACTGTGGATTTCAATGCCAAGCCTCCGATGTGGCGCAAGGTAGTTGAGGTGACCAAAAAAAACATGTGGAAAGTTGTCACCGGTGCCCAAAGGTATGCCTTACAGTCTACAAGAGGTGCCGGAATGCCTTCAAGAAACTACACCAGATACTGAGCCACAAGCATGTCAGCACAGAGTGGAAGAAAGCCTACAGAATCTACATTCCCAAAACAGCAAAACTCAGCCAGTATGGCCCAATTCAGGCAGATCTCTCTCCTGAACGTCGAGGAAAAAATATTCTTCTCAGTCATGGCCAACCGAATTATGACGTACTTGATGAGGAACAAGTACGTAGACACGGCGGTTCAACAAGGGGGGATACCTGGTGTCCCTGGGTGTCTTGAACATGGCTCCATGATCTGGGAAGCTATCCAGAGAACGAAGATAACGAAGGGAGAACTCCACGTGATATGGCTGGATCTGGCCAACGCATACAGGTCAGTGCCACACCAGATGTTGTGGCATGCACTCAAGGCTTATCACGTGCCCGAGAATATCACGGAAATGCTTATGCAGTACTTCTCAGGTTTCTCTCTCTGTTTCTCAACCAAGACGTTCATGATGAGATGGATTGACCTGCAGATGGGTATTGCCATGGGATGTACGATTTTGCCAATCTTATTTGTCATGGCCATGCAGATGATCCTGGATGCAGCATCTGGCTACGCACACAGTCCGAAACACAGTGAGGAACGGAACATTCCTGACACTGAAGGAGAGTGATGCTTGCAGCATCCTTCTCAGACTGGATGATCTGATTCACTAGTGCAGGATGAGCTTCAAGTCCAAGAAATCGAGAAGCCTGTCGATCGTGAAGGGTAGAGTAGTAGAAAGGTTGTTCATGGTTTCCGGACAAGCAATTCCCACGGTGTTAGAGGAACCAGTAAAGAGTCTTGGTAGTATGTACGACTCAACCCTGATGGACAGGAACGCGGTGGTAGAGATGCAAGAAGTGTTGACGAACGGCCTGCATACCATCGACAAAACCAGGCTGATAGGCAAATTCAAAATCTGGTGCCTCCTATTCTTGCTTATTCTGAAACTCCTGTGGCCACTGCTGATATATGATATTGGCACAACCACAGTGAGCACTATGGAGGGCAAGATAAGCAAGTACACAAGAAAGTGACTTGGAGCGCCACCATGCCCCATGACTGTCGCACTATACTGCAAGCAGAGTAAGCTCATACTCCCGTTCCGGTCCCACGTGGAAGAATTCAAAGTCAGAAAAGCCAGACTCACGATGATGCTGAGCGAGTCTCCAGATGAAATGGTCAGTACCTCAGTTCCCACCCTGAGAACTGGAAGGAAGTAAAAAGTCGTCAGTGTGGTCGAAGATGCCCAGGAAGCACTCCAACTGAAGGGGGTCATGGGGCTCACCCAGTCTGACAGAAGGGGCTTCGGGTACCATGACGGAGATCCGATGAGGTCTAGGGCGACGACTAAGGAACGCAGAGACATAGTGGTTAAGGAGATCCGTAAGGGAGAGGATGACGAAAGAGTCCATGTGACTGCCCAACAAGCGCAGCAGGGCCAGTGGATGTCATGGGATGAGATAATGCAGAAATCTCTAATCTGGAACAAAATGTGGCATATGGCACCATTGTGCTTAAGTTTTGTCGTCCAATCCCTCAACAATGTCTTGCCACCAGTTGCCAACTTGGTCAAGAGGGGGAAAAGCCACCGACCCGTCCTGTCCCCTCTGTAAACAGATTCAGACAGCAGAGCACGTATTTTCCACATGTAAAGTTGCCTTGTCCCAAGGCCAATTTACTTGGCGCCACAACAAAGTCCTTACTGAGTTGGTGGTCATAGTGGATGTAGCCAAAATGCAGGCGAACAGAGGAGCCAGGCCGAGGCTGGAGGGTATTTCCTTTGTCCAAGCCTGGCAACAACACAGAGAGAATGGTGGCCGCGCTTCCAACTTGCCACTCCCAACCATTTTCGATGGTGCGGAGGACTGGGATCTGACCATGGATCTAAAAGGCGGTGGCAAATACCCTGAAGTGATCCAGAAGTTTGGCTTGCGACATGACATCGTACTTTGCTCCTCGTTAGCTGCTTGAGCTGACAGCCCCTTATGAGTCAAACATTGAGGGGCAGCATACATACAAGATAGAGAAGTATGATGACATAGTCACTAGTCTTAAGATAAAGGGTACACTATAAGGTTATTTGCCATAGAGGTAGGCGCAAGAGGTCTAGCCTCCCACTCCGTGTATGGTGTGCTAAAGAAAATGGGCATTAAAAGACAAGCGAGAACTCAGGCACAAAAGCAACTGGGTGAGGCAGCCGAAAAGGCCTCGTGCTGGCTGTGGAATTGTCAGAACCTGGAGTGGGACAAGCCTCGGAACTAGTGTGGTTAGAAGCGGTAACTGCAGAACGCGTAACAAACGATCTCTCAACCAAGACCACGAACTTGCAATGTCTCGTGTCAACTCTCTACTAGCCTTTCCTCCGAGCAAGGGTGGTGGATCTCAGTGCAGTCAAATCATGCAAATGTCGGCCAAGTTCAACTTCCATACCAGAGCGGTAATGGTCTATAAGTCGCACACAGCTGCATAGACAGAGGTGGGTCAAGGAACCAAAAGGAAGAACTGGCTTCCTAGTGGAATGTGGTGCCATGAACGGGGCACAACGACGGAACATGGCAACGGAGACGTATGGAGGCGATAGAAGCCGTGGCTGGGGATGAAGTAGGCTCCCCATGACCACAGGTGCTAAGGGGCAAGCACAGGCTACACAGACTTTCCTCTCTGAAGGAAGGGAGGCTTGAGAGTGGACACGTTAACAGCTAAGGGACAAGCAAAAGGACAACAAAATTGACTGAACGTCTCACATGGCAGGGGAAAGATGCCCGGAGTCATGACTTGGACGGGTCCGCCCCTAGAAAATGTTAAGTTTATAATGGGCCAAACACTTGGGGAAGGGGGTACCCTTCTGACGATCAGAAGGCCCCTGCCATGTTTCCTCCACGGCAGAGTTTTTACCACCAGCAGGTGTGAATATAACTCCTTCAGCAAACGTCTTAATGCCTGTGTGCTACAGTAACCCTTAGGGGGAAACTAAAAATAGTAATACAGTAAATTATCATGCATGAGAAGAGATGACAAAGAAAGATGGGGGTGTGGTGTTGGCTAACCCATCCAGTAGAAACATGGCTGTAAAATCCAACTGATCATGAACAAGTCAAAAATAGGGGGAAAGGGGGGGGGGGGGGAGAAAAACTTAACCAAGGGTTTCAAGACAAGAGGGTAGACTTAATTCCATAAGATTTTATCCCATAAGGCTAGGTTTCTTTATAAATAAATCCATGTGCATTGTTTGGTGCTCACAGATGTAGAAAAAAAGAAGTAGAGACTAGAGGATACAATAGACAACATAAAAATTGAAAGCTATAATTACCCCACCAGAATTCAAACCTGTCACCTTCAAATGACGACAGTGCCTCACTGTCGTAATAGAAATCAATTTAAAGCTACTGCTGCCATCCTGTGTTCAATAGGTAGCATGACTATTGTGATGATTACACTGAAGTTAATAACTAAGAATTCACCTAAGTTTAATTACCTTGAACATGAAAGCAGTAAACCCAGTACTGGGAAACATAAAAAATTAGTTACATACCACTTTGGAATACACATGACATCGTGAAGCTGTGATTGCTTCGTTTGGTCCAACTCTTATGTCATTTTGAAAGAAAGGCTGTTGGCTTAGAAACTGTTGTAAGCCAAAGTAAAATGCATCTTTACTGGTTATGTTGTACAGCGGGGTGAGAGCCAGGCTTAGGAGCCAGCAAATGCCTCTTTGGGGCCCGATAAATGGATCCTCCTGAGCCTTCTGTAGTAATTGTTTTATTTCCTATCAAGAGTATTAGAAAATTAGAAGAGATAGTTGTTTAAACATTACAGTATACCTCTAAAATATAACCAATAGGAATTAGAAGTATGACAGAAATCGAAATTGTCCTATACCAAACTATAGCCTTTATTTTGCATGCACAATTTCTCTCTAAGAATTCAATTCACTCATGGTAGTCACCTTGCTGGCTGTATGTGTATTCAACATGCCCTGTTCATTAAGTTTGTTTAGTTCGGTAGTTTGGGGAGGTGGAAAGGTGGGGGTGCGGCCATGTAGCTAGTGCAGTCACTGTGAACTGTGCAGGTTAGGGTTTCCTATTTACCCCCCACAGAAAAAAAAATGCCATGACCTTACCGAGGATTCCGGCCTGGCATTCTAACCACTCGGCCAGATGAGACATACAAGTTATAAAAAAGAGCTCTGAAAGCAGTCTTATGAGGAAATATTTTTGCAGTGTTCTAGTGAGAAGTCTGTGAAGCACTGGTAGCAGTGGAGATCTAGATCTCTGATGTTTGGCTTCCCATGTATGTTGTGGAAAGCTGAAAATCTTTCTCCGCAGATCTGGCTAAATTACCTCAACTGTAGACTTGACTAAATTACCTCTTCTGTATATGAAATCTGTCACCTGAGTCTACAGGACTTCAGAATTTAGCATCATTTCTGGGTGTGAATCCTATCTTTTCTTGTCACTCTTCACAACCTTCTTCAAAATATATAATTTCTAAGATTTGTAGATGACTTTGTTCTGGGTTATGATAACTACCCATGACACGCATCCATACCTGGCCAGCATAAACATGCAGCAGTATATTTTTCTTTTCAGTGCTTCCCTTGACTTTGGGTATTCTATACTGAAGATTTATTAGACTCAGAGTAGATCACCTATTACTTCACTCTGTTGAAAACCTTAGTGCAAAGTCCATCTAATTATGAGCACATCTACAAAGGGCTTAGTGTGAGCTGACTGAGGGCCACACTTTCATTAGGTGATGAAAGGTAGAAGAAAAGATCACCTACGTCTTTTCAACAATTTTTGATGGGTTTAATGATTATAGTTAAATTTTGTATAGTCCCACAACCGTGCAAGACAAGCCCTTTGTAGACCAGTTCATGGTTGGTTTGAGTTTGATAGTTGTTGTTTTTTTTCTATTGCGTTAGATAACCAGCCTCAAACCAACACTTTTAGTCACCTTTTACGACTCTGTGGCAAAGAGGTTACGGACGCAGTTCACAATCCCACATACCGCGTTCAAACCACAGCCGCGGGCTATTTGGCAGCAGACCACCTTGCATTGGGTTTTTTTATAAAATGGTATGAGTGCCGGCAAACTACTGAACATAAACTTGCCAAGAGATCGCAAACAGCCATAAAATGCTGGGGTTGACTGTGATGTCCTGTAAAGCAAACGCAACATATTTTTTTACGACATGCTCAGGATGTACACAGTGTTACCATTCTTTGGGGTCTTGACAACGCATAGGCAGGACACAAAAGTCTGCTTAATCTAAACATGCCAGCTCTAAGTGTCTTTAGCATAAAAATACCTGTATTGTTTGAGGCTGTGTGTAGTCCTTTGTATGTGTTGTCACAAAACTGATAATCAGTCTGACACCATAATCTTCATCAAGCCAGGACTGTGGGTGCGTAAACAGAGCACAACAAATATTTCATGAGGTTTAGTATATTGATACATACATTTAAATATATTAACTTTTAGGAACAACATGCCATCTATGTATGTTGAAGATTAAACAGCATTTTCTGAGATTTTCCCATGAAAATGTCCACTATGGTTTTCCCAATAACTTACGCTTACATTTTCTGGATTCACACATGTCAGGGTCTTAAACTTGGCTCGCTTGCCTAACAAGTGTGAGACAGTACAAATACAACGTGATTTGACGTAAGACTCAACGACACATCGTTCGATGGATTTATTAACATATCAAATACAGAACGATGATCACAAATATATATAATGGATACTTTACAACTTACATCCACAATACAGTTCACAAGTCTGACTGTCCAGACACTCGCCTTTCAATACAGAAACCATACAACGCCTTTCTCTCAATCACACGTCCGTCATGTTCCGTGTCCCCAGAGCTGTCTGGACTTGGTTCGCAACTTGCCTCCCGCCTGACGTGGCGTCACGTGGCAGGCGTGCGTCTTGCGTTGGCGGCCTGACCGCTGGTCAGCCAGCGATCTCGCAGGCCGGTAACTCCTATTCGCCTGGCGGCGCAACGAAGTTGTTGCATCCCTTACTGGGAGCTAAGTCGCCTGGCGGTCGTAACGATGTCCCTGCATCGCTGTCCCCTGTTGGACTCTGACACGCTCCCCCGGTAAAATCCATGAAAGATGTCGTCTTTCATGTATAATGTCTGTACCTGTTGGGTTAATAGTATACCCTTGTCAGAGTCTACCTTTCTATTGTTATACACAACGTTATCAAAAATACACACATGGCATAGAAATATATAAGAACTGGGAGTTGGGTACAAAGACATGTGGTGCTTCATGTTTAACACATATCAGGCTTCACCCTCTCGATGGCTGGTTACCTCAATTGTATTATCACCCAGTCAGATCAGTAGTTCCAGCTTCACGCATCTACCTCGCAGCAATTTGAAAAAAAAGAATAATATGGTTCTTGGAACAAAAACCATCTAGCCAGACTGAAATACGGCTTTATATAAGTCGTATAAAACACTCCAACCCTGTCTCTACTTGGCCAGGAGTTCTTGTGTTGGTATACAATGTTGGCAACACTCTGCCATGCCCAGTAGATGCCTGCCTGTGGTGTCAACACTTTAACAACAACATGTTATATTACACACAACACATTAGCATATACATTTCAAATTATGGCCCTTTGTGTGAAAATGTAATAACAATAAATGAAAGGGAAATAATTTTAACATTAGTGAAACACAATAATTTACAATAACTATTTAATTTCTTAGTGTCATTGCTTGACGTTTCTTCATATTAACGAGAAAAAGTCGGTAATATGAATACGTTAATCAAGATATGATTCTAAGATTACATTAGAGAAATAACTAAACACACAATTCGTGTATTCAATTTTATAGCATCCTAAACATTTTAGAATCGTCAAAACTTTTTAACCTTTTATATGTTGTCTGCTATTTTTGTTCTAAATTTCTAATTAATCCGGAAGTACACACGAACACTAAAATCAGCTGATGGTAAAGCTTGTAGAACACACCTGTTCCGGTTTGATGTAGTTTAAGGAAGGTACAATGTTCTCAAAGTTCGTGTTGGATGTTGCTACACCATCTTCTGGATTATGATCGAATGTTCATGTGTTAGATGTTTCAGTCGAACATTAAAGATTTCAGTTCACTGCAGAGGTGTAGAAAAGTCGTCACTGTTCAGTTTTTACTTTCACACTCGTAATTAAAATATTCCTGGAAGATTCCACACGAAGTTGTCACTGTCACGTTGGATAATTCGCTTCAGGTAAGTGCGAATGTGACACTGTTCTTGTACGTAATATATACAGTTAATAAAGTTCGCTTTCTACCGCATACTGCACATTTATACACGACAATCACTACATGAACTAGTAAAATAAGAACACTATATATAATGGGAGTAATCCCTATCACAATATTGTAGACATTACACAGCTTTTTGTGAATGAAAACCCACTATTCACTGCTAAATGGCTGTGTCGGTCTGAGTGTATTTCTACATACTGCACTCAGACATTGGTGCTCACTGGGTCGGTCGGACAACGTGACAAAAGATCGGCAATTGAATTGGTTCTGCCTGGGATATGTCGAACCTCAAAGCTATAATCTTGAAGTTTCAAAGACCAACGCGCTACCATATGGTTCGATGGCACCCCTGAATTCATCCATCGTAAGGGGCTGCTGTCCGATTCTACGATGAAATGGCGTCCTAGAAGAAATCTAGATAATTTTGTAATACCTACTACTAAAGCTAGGGCTTCCAATTGAGGAATGGACCATGCCCGTTCTCGGGCCTTCAGCTTCCTGGATACAAAATAAACGGGGTGGAGGATGTTGTTATACTCCTGCAACAGGACTGCTCCAATCGCCACGGAGCTAGCATCTGTGCGTAATCTGAAAGGTAAACGGATATCGGGCAATTTAAGGATAAGATTGCGTTCATTCTTATCAGAAAAACATGATAGAACTTTATGAAATGCAATTTTTAGGCATTGATCGTGTACAATTTTCTCTGGTTTATCTTTTGTTAGTAGATTAGTAAACACCTCGGTCAGTTCAGAAAAATCAGGAATAAACTGCCGGTAGTAATTTATTAAGCCCAACAAACTTCTGACTTGTTTTTTAGTAGTCGGAAGTGAGAGTTTTAGTATCTTGGACACTATTTTATCGTCTGTCGTGACAAAGCCATTGGATATTTTGTAACCCAAGAATGATATTTCCTGGTAGGCTATGTCTACTTTTGCAGGCTTCACTGTCAGTCCGTGCTGTCTGATCCGTTCAAATGTCTGGTCTAATGTCTTAATGTGCTCTGTCATTGTCTCTGTGTGAATACATATGTCGTCAATATAGCAGATTATGTTAGGAATGTCCACTAGAAGTAGTCGTGTCATCCGTACAAATGTGGCTGGGGCGTTAACAAGCCCAAATGGAAGTTTGCACCATTCATACAGTCCCCAAGGTGTGGCAAATGCTGTCAGATGTCTGCTCTGTTCGTCTACAGCAATCTGCCAATAACCTTTCGTCATGTCTACCGTCGTAAAGAACCTAGCGTCTGTCAGTTCTGTCAAAAGATCGTCAGTGTTTGCCATTGGCTCAAGATCTAGAACAGTTATTTTATTCAGTTTTCGGTAGTCAATGCACAGTCTTATTGTATTGTCCTTTTTGCGTACTATGACCATGAGGAGATGAGTAGTCTGATTGGGATCGTCTTATGATGTTATTTTTCTCTAAGTTGATGATTTCTTGATGTAAATGTTCTTTGTAATGTAATGGGATGGTGTATGGTCTGCATCTAATGGGTGTGTTTGATGTGAGTGTGATGTGATGCTGTACTAATTCTGTTTGTCCTGGGTTGTTGGAAAAGATGGTGTTGTATTGTTGTATAAGTTGTTTGCAACTGTCGGTCTCTGCTTGAGTTAACTTTGGGTTGATTTTTATCTCCTTCAAGCAGTCTGTCGTGTCTAATGCAGGTGTTGGAATCTCGTCACTAGCATCGTCGTCTTCGTGATCTATTATCACTGTACAAGCTGTCGTATCGTCCTGTTCGTTGTCTCTGTTGTGGTATGGTCTTAGCATATTTATGTGAAATATTTTGTGTTTGTCTTTTATAAGGATTTCGTAGTCTACAGGTGAAATCTGTCTCGTCACTTTAAAAGGTCCCTGCCAAGAATCAGTCAGTAGATGTCTGTCACTAGGTAGCAGCAGAAGAATGTCCTGTCCAGGTGTCAATGTTATTGTCCTGTTACCTTTGTCAGCATACTGTCTATAAGTAGCGCCAGATAGTTTTAGTGCATTCTTTGCAATAACACAAGATTTGATGATTCTTTCACGCAATGATGTAACATATAAGTATGATGATATGGGTTTAAGTACTGGTGTAGAGTCAGTTAACATTTGGTGGTAAATGGTCAATGGGCCACGTGGTTTGGCACCATAGATAAGTTCAAAAGGAGAGAAACCGGTACTAGCATGAGGTACCTCGCGATAAGCAAAAAGAATAGCTGGTAGATATACATCCCAGTTGTTGGGGTGTTCTTGCGTTACTTTTGCAAGCATGTGCTTAAGATCCCCGTTAAACTTTTCTATTACTCCGCTACTGTGAGGATGGTAGGGGGAATTGACACACTGCTTCACTCCCAACATTTTGGTGAAAGCTTGGGTGGATGCGGCAATAAACTGAGTGCCCCTATCAGATTGGATAGTATCTGGAAAACCTATCCTAGAAAAAATATGGAAGAACACTTCCATTATGTCATTGGCAGTTATGTTCTTTAACGGAATAGCTTCTGGCCAGCGACTACATTGATCAATGACAGTTAGAATAAATTTATTCCCTCTAGTTGTTGTATGACTAAGAGGGCCCACTATGTCAACCGATAGCTTTTCAAAAGGTCGACTGGCTAAGTCGGTAACTTGTAACTTTGCCTGCGGGTGTTTACCTTTTTTAACCAGTTTCTGGCAGGTGTCACAACTTCTGCAATATTCTTTAATGTCATTGCAAAATTTTGGCCAGTGAAATTGTGTCAATAACCTTGATCTGGTCTTAACGTATGCCATATGTCCTGCAAGAGGTATATCGTGTGCAAGATGTAAGGCTTGCTTGCGATAACTAGTTGGCAAAACAGTTTGCTCTGTGGTATTGTCACCTCTGGTGTAATACCTGGTGAGTATGTCATTTTTCAGAGCAAAATGCCATTTTGCATTCTTGGTTACTTTTGGCTTTCGGCCGATCAGGTCAAAGTATTTTGACAATGAAGGATCAGCTTTTTGGGCTGTTACAAATGCTTCCTTCATGGTGTTAGTAGGTAGTGAAACTGGGCTGAGTAATTGTATCACCTCAGTTTGATTTATTTCATCTTGCTCTCGAGCAGTAGCTCTTGTTACTGCGTTCACACACTCAATGATATCAGATGATGATGATGGAACAATAGTTTCAATGATGTCATGAGAACTTAGTGCCACATTAGCTACTATACAATCAATAGGTGGTGTGACATTTTCAATGATGACATTTGATGGTGATGTTATGGTATCATCAATACACACAGATGTTACGTCATGAGGTTTATCATTTACCTCAGGTAAATTACCAATAATTATATCACAAACTAGACTGGTTAGTGCAGCACACTTTACTTTCCCAGTGAGGAAAGGTGTTTCAATATATGCCCATGCTAATGGGTACTTCTCAATATTGCCTGAGAATGTTCTACATGTTACGTGCCTGCCTGTATAGTCTGTAGGCATTATGAACGTTTTCTTCAGGCCAATGAGTGAACTGCCAGTGTCGCGAAGGACTGTAGCAGGCTTGCCATTTACATATCCGTGATGGATGTTTATTCTGCCTTTTGAATCTACTACCAAATTAGCTTCTTCATTGGCAATAGGGATGGCATGACCGCATGTTAAAATACCATCTTCATAGAAGGTGTTACAAACAGAGCATTTGTTTGCGCTGAATATGTCAAAAGCCTGTGCTGAGTTCACAGGATGTTTCTCTGGCTCTTCTTCATCAGAAGACGAACTATCAAACAAGGCGGCATTTGCTTTGTTGGTCATATGCCTGCCCTTACAATCTTTCCGATGGTGTCCCCACGCCTTGCAGAGGAAACATTTTCGCGAGTTTTTAAAGGATTTACGTTCCTTGTCCTGTCTGTTTACCATGTTTAATAAGTAAGTATGGTACCCTGGGTTCTGATCGCACATTTCACCCTGATGATGTGAATATTTACAATAGATGCAATGATTAAATTTTTCAGAGGTAGGCTTATGAGGTTTCTGCCTACTATAGGGTTGTTTGTCATAGTTAGCCGCTGCTACAAAGTTAATGTTAGTATCTTCAGTAGCAAAGCAATGTTTGTTGGCTGTGTAGTAAGCCGAACCACGTCTTTCAATCTCATCCACACTGGAGCATTCATTCTCTAACAAAAATTTAGCAAAGGCTGAAGGAATAGATGATACAATTTTGTCTCTAATGATTAGATCTTCCAATCTCTGATAACTTTTCTCAACTTTAGCTGCTGACGTCCATTTGGTGAAAATATCTCGGACTAAGCAGAGGTAGCCAGAGAACGTTTGAGTCGGTTTTGGGCTCAATTTACTGAATTGTTCTCTGTAACCTGCCTCATCTAACATAAAATGTGCCATAATCTTAGATTTCAGATAATGGTAATCTTTTCTGAGGTCTTTGGGGATGGTTTCAATAACTTTAAGAGGTTCCCCTGACAAACTCCTCATGTACACAATATTCCATTCAGACAGTGGAACTTGATAATGTTCCATTAAAGTTTCAAAATTTTGGGTGAAGGCTGCGATGCAGTCACCCGAGGTATAATTACGTACAATACCTTGATATTTCTTATACTGGTTTTCTTTCTCGTGTCTTTCAGATTTCTTATACTCTTTGTTAATCGCAGTCTCAGTGTCCAGTTGTTTCATTTTCAATTGTAACTCCAGTTCTTCTCTCTTACTCTGAGCTGCTATTTCTGCTTTCTTAAGTTCACTATCTATCTCAGCTTGCTTTAAGGCTGTTTCTGCCTTCTTTAGTTCACTATCCATCTCAGCTTGCTTGGCAGCCCGTTCTGCTGCTCGTTCATCGCGTTCTGCTGCCCTTTCATCGCGTTCATTAGCTTTTTCCTGAACTAGTAGGTATTCCGCGTATTTCTGCTCACTCCACTGTGTTAATTCATCACCATGTAACTGTAACTTTATCCCCATATCAATGAAATCAAATAGTGAAGACATGATGGAAAAATGTCAATGAAATACCAGCCACACACAATATGTTATAAGTGGTTAGTAATCAACAATTTACAATTTGTTTATATGGACGATATGTGCCTAAAAATGCATTTTTAAAGTATACGAAAAGGAAAAAAGTATACTCAAGTGCCCTGGATGCGGTGAAGAACGGTTGGAAAATCGGCTAGGAACTGTAGGGTCGCTACTTCAGACTACAAATGACCTCTACGGCAAGGTTTCGGATGGTACGGAAAAACCTGCTTTGTTTTTGGAAGAAGATAAATTAGCGTCTATTTGTTGGTGTGTGCCTGCTTGTCACTAAGTGTTGATTAGGTTTGTATGGCATTGAGTGTAATTGTATGTCGTAAATTTGTCCGTCAACAGTTTTTTTTTTTACAATACACGTTACTTTCTTTCCAAACACTTTTCGCGTTCCACAAACTCAATGCACAAAGACAATCTACAAGTATCTTAACACTCTACAACATTGATGACACATCACTTACATCAAGATGACATTCAGTAAGGACATAGACATCAAGTTTACAAGATGGCGACAAGGTCAAAATGGCGACAAGATCACAATGTCGACAAGGTCAAAACGGAGACAAGTTTCACAAATCACAAATGTTTTACACGCTTACAGGATCAAACAAAATGTATACATTGTACGTTTACAAATGATCTTACACATGTTTAAATAATGTAGTAATAATTCAAAATGAGCCTTCCATGATCACATTAACACATTTAACTCTAATCCAAGTAAATTACGATCACATCTAAGTTCAAGTCTAACTAAATTAAAGCTGGACGAGACCTTCACGTTCAACAAGGACGAGCTATTCACGTTCAAATATAAGTAAATTAAAGCGGGACGAGCCCCCACGTTCACACATGTCAGGGTCTTAAACTTGGCTCGCTTGCCTAACAAGTGTGAGACAGTACAAATACAACGTGATTTGACGTAAGACTCAACGACACATCGTTCGATGGATTTATTAACATATCAAATACAGAATGATGATCACAAATATATATAATGGATACTTTACAACTTACATCCACAATACAGTTCACAAGTCTGACTCGCAAGATGTCCAGACACTCGCCTTTCAATACAGAAACCATACAATGCCTTTCTCTCAATCACACGTCCGTCATGTTCCGTGTCCCCAGAGCTGTCTGGACTTGGTTCGCAACTTGCCTCCCGCCTGACGTGGCGTCACGTGGCAGGCGTGTGTCTTGCGTTGGCGGCCTGACCGCTGGTCAGCCAGCGATCTCGCAGGCCGGTAACTCCTATTCGCCTGGCGGCGCAACGAAGTTGTTGCATCCCTTACTGGGAGCTAAGTCGCCTGGCGGTCGTAACGATGTCCCTGCATCGCTGTCCCCTGTTGGAGTCTGACACACACTTATATGCATATTTAGTGCATTTAAAAAAAACAACGAACGCCAATGTATTCCTCCAAAACTTGGATGCAAAAGTATGTTTTTCCAATTTATGTACTAAAAGTTAATGAGCCATACCAACAGAAAAACAGTCAATTATACTGGTTTATTGAATATATAACTGCTACACTAACATGTAAATGATGCCAAGACCATGCAGATTACACTGGCTTGGCATGTATATTGCATGGCATAAAGCTCCATTCCAAAGGAGATGCTGTGAACAACATTTCGAGGATGTGTGCCAACGATTTAAAAACTGGTCAGAATAGACTGACAACAATTGAAGAGGAAGATATTACTGAACAAACTAATCACAGATTCATCTTGTGTGAAAAGAGACTACAACAGCAGACAGAGGAGACTAAAGCCCCAATTAAAGAACACTGGGTTATTTAGCAGAGATGTCTTATTTCAAGGGAAGTTGAAGGCAATGACTGAAGAAGGCAATTGTTGTTACAATTGCTGTATTGTGTGCATGTTGATGTTTGTGGGAGACAACATTTTACTTATAGATTTATAGCTCTACACTGTTGTGAAGTGGTCAAGCTGTTTGACTCGGGTTCTAAAGGTTGTGGGTTCGATTCCGGGCCGTGTCCTTCGGTTCACGAGTTAAATTTTTTGGAGACTCCTGTGGGTTGTCGCTAGAGCTACAGAGTTTGTGCTTTGTGCGACGCTTTCCGTGCTGCGGAAAGAGACCGAGCCATATGGGATAAAACCCGGTGCAATGAAGTCGACCCTGTCAACTTTTAAGCGACTCATCTGTCTTTAATGAAAATAAGAGCATAATTGAACATTTTGAAGTTAATATTTTGACTGTAAAATGGGTGTAAGTGCCATAAGATACAGACTATTGATAAACAGTGAGATGTTTCGTGAATCAATGCAACAGATGTCGAAGGAAGCCTCCCTTCTATGCATACAATTGCTAATCAGCAATGGGAGACAAGTGAAATACTGGTGATGATGAAGTGACGCAAGATGAGAAAAAATAGAATAGAATAAATACATAAATTTTAAGCAATTGCAAGGAAGTTAAAGAAATCTGGGTGATTAATACATGCATGGAGATTAAGACAAATGCTGGAGAAATACTCACATTACATGTACCAGCAAACATATTCATATACGTATATTTACATGAAGAAAAACACAAACTACCAATGGGTGTTTAAAATCAAAAGATGGAACAATACTAATAGGGCCAAAAAATATAATTAATAGATGGAAAGGTGATGCAAGGCAAGAACCTGCCTTACTGCTAGGCACATCCACTGTATGGCAGATGATGGAGTGGCCTCTAGATATAGAGGATTGTGGCAAATACTGAATGAAGAGTAGTGGTTCAACACAGGTGACAGTGATTGACAGGCATGATAGCTGTGTGGGCAGTTAACTCTTTAGGACTGTGATTATGACCAATAATGGGTAAGATGTGCCATAACTTCTCCCAGCAAGAAAACAAAAACTATGATTATCAACAAAGATAGTACCAAGCCAATTTTGAAAGTTACAGTGAATGGAAGGACACTTTAGCAATGATGGCAAGTGTGATGAGGTAGAAATTAGAAAGAGAACAGGAATGGCAACAGTAAAATTCAACAACAAGAAACAGATTTTCACATCTAAACAGCTAAGTTATGAATGAAAACTAAGAATGATAAGTTTTAATTGACTATACATTTTTGTATGATGCCATGGACAATGAATAAATTTAGTCAGAGCTAAGCAGAAGCTTTCAAAATATGGTTATACTGACGACCAGGAAGAGTATCATGGTAAGAGAAGAAAACAGTGCAGCATTACAAACACTGGGAGTGAAGAAAACATTATTGAATAAGATCAATGTCAGATAAAATAGCTTAGTTTCGTCGATGGATCAACATCACGGCACATGGGTGTAACCAATAAGTGCTCCGTTCTCCTCCTAACTCAAACCTGAGTCTGGAGAAATTCAGCTCAGTGCATGAACTCTGTAGCACTGGCGAGGATCCTGAAATACTCAGGCAGCGTTGTCAGGCTACTCTTTTTCGATTTCCAACTGCCAAGGGATTTTTTATGTGTGCAACAATACACACGGGTGTCCAATCTCACTACCCAGAGACCAGGGGAAATTTCTTCTTCTTCTTCTTTGCATTCATCCGGAGTGTTTTTTCAGATGTGATTGCGGTGTGTCTCGTTAGGCACCCTTGGGTCGAACCCTTAGGCCAACACATCCGACTTTTAGCGTGCATTTTTGACCAGGTTAGCATTCCTGGGAGACTCACTTTTGTGGTACCGTCCACCTCCCAGCTGGTTGAGTTGGAACAGTTGAAGACTGCACGGTCATCCCTCAAATGAAGGCAGGGACAGTCCATAGCATTTTCCGTCATCCTGGGTGGCTTCCATAATTGCAGAGCCGACACATAACGCTCTTTTGCTGGGCTCACCGAGGGAATCGTCACATCCTGCTCATGGCTGCTTTAATTCCTCACTTCAATATATTGGGCATTTCGTTCGCCCCGGGCCGTTCCTGCACAAACCAGACAGGTCTGCAGATGGTATCCACTCAGCGAGTTTTTGGACATGTGCTTGTCCTTGTGCCCGTCAGAGCTGTTCCAGGCATGGCGGACATTCGGAAAACTACCTAGTCAGAGCTGTTCCAAACAAGAGTGGCATTCGGAAACTAGGTAGTCAGAGCTGTTCCTAGCACGAGAGACATTCGGACGAGACATTTCACTCAGACGTAAATGCGTAGTGCCAATTTTTAGTTTGCCACCCGTAGGACAGCACTTCCGACTTCAGCGGGCATTTTTTAATGAGGTTAGCCTTCCTCGGGTTTCGAGGCACGTTAGACTTATTGTTGTGATGTCGCCCACATCTCAGCTGGTCAAGACAGAACGATCAACGACATCACGGTCAGCCCTCAAGGGAAGGCAGGGGCAGACCATGGGCATTCCCCCGCTATCCAAGGAGACTTCCATATTTGCAGAGCCGGTACATATTGCTCTGAGACTGGGCTCACCCAAGGAGTTGCCACGTCATGCTCATGGCTGCTTTAGTTCCTCACTTTCATGTGTTGGGCATCTCGCTTGCCACTGATCGGTCAAGCACACACCAGGAACGGTCAGACTGCGGGCGACATCCACTCAGTAAGCTTTTGCTTTTGACTTCGGTCCACGCAATGGGTTTGATAGCTGTGCATTCCATTTCGTGTTATTGAGACGTTTTTTTCACTTTTATCTACACTCTCTATGAGTTTGATACAGACAGTTTTCGTAACCATTTCATTCGACTGAGTACTTTCTGCATTTTAGTACTCGCTCACAAGGTAGGCTACATGTGCTGCCGGCTCAGCATTTTACCTCCATGCAGCAGTGAACGAGAAACGGCCAGGCTCTCTCATCCGGGAATCCCTCATATCCCCCAGCTGAGAGCCTTCGAACAAGTATCAGAACTGGGCATGTAGCGTGCTCAGTATCTCACCTCTATTTTTCGGTAGGTGGGTATCAGCCCGGCTCTCACATCCGAGGGTTTGTGGCTTAGAGGCGTTCAGCCTAAATCCTTGACAGAGAGCCTGAGGGTATCGTCCGGACCAAGAATTTCTGCCTTCTTAGGCCTGATTTAAACTTTTGACTGCTATCCTCAGTCTACCTGCAGAGCAGCAGGTTGTGTCTCTCTTAGTCTGGCCCCTATCCCATAAGCTGTCTGATATGTAGTTTTCATCCATCGGCAAGCAGATGGGGTCAATGGGACACGCAAGCTCCCCCACTGCGGCAAGGTGGACACACATCGGGGGAGAGGGGAAATTTTATTACTAGATGTCCTCATGGACAAAAATAATCCCGGTCCTCACCGGGTCTTGAACCTGGGATCTCCAACACTAGGCAGACATCCTACCTCGAGACCATGGAGCCCCCCCCCCCCCCCTCCCCCCCCAATAAAATAATGGTATAAATAATAAATAAAATAATGGTATAAATAATAAATAATAAATAAAATAATGGTATTTTATTTATTTTTAGATATCATTTTTGATTTGCTGTCCTTAACTGTGTGGATATACTGAAGAATATGTCATATTTCATGGAAACAAAAACAATCAAATACAGAGGTTCTAGAAAAACTTGGAATGTAAAGACAATTGATGACAGAAATAAAAAAAGAGGCAAGTTAAATATTTTGGCCACATTAAAAGACATAACTCTTATAAAAACCTTACTGGAGGGTAAGGATGAAGGCAAATGAGCAAGAGGTAGACAATGATACAAGTGGGAAGATAACATTAAGAGATGAACGAACATTAGTCTAACAGAATGTACAATCTAGGTCAGAGACAGTGTTGGAGATCCACTGCAACCAACCTTCACAGTGGAGACAGCACTTGATTGATTGTACTCCACCATACATTTTGCACACCTCATAGTAATTTTACCTTGATATACTCTATGACACACACTTCATACCACTATCCCCTTGACGTAATCCATTAAACATCGACTCATTAAACTATTACATTGATGCAGTCCACCACACATTTACACATCTCATACCATCACATTCATATACCTCATAATCTATATATATAAAAGACAATGTTTGTCCTTTATGCGTTCTAGAACGGTCTATCTGATTGAGATGAAATTTTGTACAGATGTTGTTCTCACTCCCATGGAGCCAACTAACATAGTTTGTGAGCTTAAAATCAACAATTTTTCCTCAAGCACGAAAGAAAAAGGCATTACGAGCTTCAGACACAGGCCTGCCATCTTGCTCCAAGGGAACTCACTCTCTGATTAAACTAGAAATTAGTTATGAACAGTAATGTTTCTTTGTGTGTGTGTTTGTCCTTTATGCGTTCCCGAACGGTCCATCCGATTGAGATAAAATTTTGTACAGATGATGTTCTCACTCCCGCGGATCCAACTGAAATACGAGCAACGGGAATGGGAAAGGGAGCATCAGAAACAGATGAGCAACGGGAACGGGAGCAGAACCAGAAATTAGTTATGAACAGTAATGTTTGTGTGTGTGTGTGTGTCCTTTACGCGTTCCCGAACGGTCCATCCGATTGAGATAAAATTTTGTACAGATGTTGTTCTCACTCCCGCGGATTCAACTGAAATACAAGCAACGGGAACGGGAAAGGGGGCATCAGAAACAGACGAGCAACGGGAACGGGAGCAGGGGCTGAACGCGTACTCTGTGCGCTTTAGAGAAATATATTTGAATTCAATGAGATGCTCCCCGCCAGGGGCTGGGCAAAGCCGGGCCAGGTTGTCTAGTGTATTTATAAACAATTTACACCACCACTTTGCCATACTCCATCACATATTTACAAATGGTCCATACCACCACAACCACCACCACCACCCTGATGCACTCTATCGCACATTTTCACTCCTCTTGCAAATACCTTGATGCACTACACATCACATTTATTTTTAAAAAAAAAACAAGTCTTACAGCAGGGACCTGCTGTGGATCTGTGGTGTGCTGGGATCATCACATTTGTAGGCACACATGCAGGGGGGAATAGGTGGCCAATCTTTCCCTCACTCTTGCAGACAATGAATCCTTGTACAACTGTGCTCATGACATCAGCGTAGCCACAATGCTTTGTATCCCCTCTACAGCAGATCTATACTTGCCTGATAATGTTTCTCTCGATCACCCAAATATCATCAGCATCTAGTGCCTTGCTGATTGGCATGGACACTGCTTTTCCACCTCTTGCAATCTCCAACAGCATGTATCAGCTTGTGCACTAACATCCTTCCATGCCATGACACAAGGTAATCAAGAATTTTTTTTCTTGCAGTCTTCCTTTATCCCTCTTTCCAAATATTTTTCCAGTTGTCACAACATGATCCAATTTTTGTCTTCCCATACATGGCTAAAAGAAAAAATTATGACTGCCTCTTTTTGATCTTTGTGGTAAATTTTCTTTCATCTTATCCTCCCTCAAAATGTCCAGATTACTCATTCTGGCTGTCCATGGAATCTTTAGTATTCTTCTATAAAAGCACAGCTCAAAAGCTACTAGGGATTTTTTTGTTTTTGTTTACTAACTGTCCAGCATTTGAAGCCACATGTTAAAACTAGTTCTATGTAACATGCAAGAATTCTTTTTCTAACTTCAAATGGCAATAAAATGTTCTTTATTTGATACAATGCAGTTTCTTATTGTCCTATTATGTTATTTATCTCTGTGATGTATCTTCCATCTGATGTTATCCAAGTGCCTAGATATCAGAATTTCTGCACATGCCCCAAAATAACGTCATTTACCTTAAATGTACATTTAGACATGATCTGTTTCTTTGATATCACATTTACTTCTATCTTCCTAATATTCAAGCTAAGGCCCATTTTTCACTGTCTACAACTGCTGTATCTATCATTTCTTGTGGTTGCTTGTAGTTCTGACTTGTTGCCATCAACTCAAATATACATTCTACATATACTTAACCTGATATACTCAACTACTATGAAACAAATACTGATACCCGATGCACATGGAAGTAAGAAGTCTTGGGTGCCAGATTCTTCAGTTCCAACCCTTGTTTCAGCTTGGTACAACCCCAGATGGCCACTGCCAAGTATCCGGTGAACGCCACCAGGGTGAGGTATCTCACCGGATTCCACAGCAGCAGTCTAAACATGTGAGAAATAATTAAACCAAATAAATGAAGCATTTCTTAATAAGGAATTATGTGTTTTACAAACATAAATTTGGAGTAGAGTCGTTAGTGTCCAACGTTTGAAAATTAATTAATAAGAAAAAATGTTCCTTGAATGTGGTTTTATAGAAGGATGCTGAACATTCTTAGGACAGTCAAAATGACACATACTGGAAACAGTAAAAAATTAACAAATGAAGAAGCCTTTTTTTTAAAGTAAATTAGCTTTGTGTTTTAAACATGTGTAAGCAAATGAAAATAATTTAATGCAGCATTTCCTGCAAATTCAAAAGATGTGTAGAACACTAAAAGTCACATCAAAGAAAATGTTACACTTTAGGTAACGTTTGAAGCAAAGTCAGGTTGCTCTTGGACCGTGTTCCTCTTGACTCCCCGATACTCTTCACCAGAACCTCCATTAGGAAATGCCTAAATTTTGTGTCATCTTATCATGTTTTTATCATCTCAATGATCTGTGATTAATAATAGTGAATAATTCTCAAGAAATGTGATTATTTTCACTATTTTCTAGCTCTGGCAACATTTCTCCCATTTTCTGCAGTTAGTACTAGGAGCATTTTAGTTTGCCTCATCCAATACAAAATTAACAGAGAAAATTTAGCTAAACTTATATTTAATTTTATTTAATTATTACAGACAATTTACTTAACATATATCCATCCCATCATGATAATATATTACCCGGACTACTAGAGTAAATAACGATTGCCTAGAAGAGGCTAATGAAACTAAAACATTACATGCAGATACAAGAAAGAGACAAACAGTATTCTTTGATCATGCCATGAGAAGACAGGCACTTGACAATTGGAAAAATCAGTGGAAGAAGAGACAGAGGTAGGTCAAAAGAAATTGTGTTGTACGCACTAAACGGTGGCATAGAGGTGCAACAAAATAACTTATAGTATGGCTATGTTGTTAGTAGTGGAATTAACTGTTGACACCGTATCAAGGTGACATGTTCCACTAGCTGATTGAGCTGGGCCATAATAATACGTGTAACATGCATGAGGAACAATGAAAGTAACGAAGCGAGGTTGCAGGTATGGGGTCGGAGTAAGGCAGATGTGGGTCCAGGAAGGTTAATAAAAATCTTGAGAAAATGGGTTAGCCCCAAGACAGTGGGATGGTGTGGCACGTACACGTCAAGATAAATCACCAGCAAGCAAGTAGAACATGCTAAAAGACAGGTAAACAAGGAAAATCCAAAATGTAGTGTCCATGGGAATCTGTAATTAACGGATCAAGGGGGAGAGGGGAGTAACGAATCGGTCCAATATAGGGAGAAGGAAGTTATGGGCTGGGGAATTGAGTTTTTGGGAAGTTTGGGGAACTCTGCCCAGGAGTTAAGACGTGGGCAAGTGAGGAAAACTGGGCCCAAAGGATAGACTCAGGGGAGTTGAGTTGGTTACGGTTGAACTAGGAGAGTCTGGCATAACAGTCTATTTCACAAAGGCCTGTTGAAGGCAGTATTTTATTGCGAAGGAGCATGGAACTAATATGTACATCAGTTTTCAGACTGTTGCTGGGATAGTGCATTTTCATCATGTTTATTTATAGTTAATAAAGATCTTGTGTGTGCACAAACCGGTGTTCTCTAGTGACTACTAGTTGTAGATCATAGTTAATGATCTGTGATAACTGTGGCTGATCCATCCTGAACTACTCAAGTTATATATGCATAATACATAGACTCTAGAAACAGCCGATAAAAACCTGACCAATAAAAGATATCAATCGAAACGAGAAAAAGAGTGTTGAAGTGCTACATAGAACCTGTACTTTTGTATGGATGTGAAGCGTGGACAATGAGCAGTCAAACTGAAAAATAGCTGATGGCTGTGGAAATGCGGTTTCTGAGGAAAATGCAAAGAATACCATGGACAGACAGAAAAACCAATGAACAAATCCTTCAAGAACCAAATGAAGATAGTAAACTGATTAGAGTCATTAGACGTAGACAGTCACATTTTTTGGTTATGTTATGAGAAGAAATGACTTGGAGAACTTGGTGACAACTGGCAAGATCAAAGGGAAGAGACCAAGGGGAAGACCTAGAAGCAAACACCTGGAAGGCTTGGCCATGTGGCATGGACGAGACAGAAACACGGAGCTGATCCACCACTCTGGTGATTGAGTGAGATGGCAGAACATGACCGCCCATGCTTATCGGCATGGCACATGATGGATGGATGGAGAAACAGCCAATTCTAGCCGTAGCAAAGGATTTTGACAATACGATTGTGTTCAGAATGACCCAGTACTTTGGCGTGGTAGTTTCACTAACTCTGTGCCCTCATGTTGGCTGCACACAAGATTTTGTGAATGACTCTGCAGAGTTAAATCACTATTACTATTACTTGCTAAGTTCTGAGAGACTGGTTGAATGTTATCTTTTGACATTAAACATTATACGATGGTTAACACAACTCCACAACTAACTATTATAACAAAACACAGATGCGGTTTTGACAATCTATATTGTCACTCTGCTGATTCATACTTCATGATTATAAAACAATTTAGAAATAAAATACTTTCAAACAACGTTGACACTCAAATTACAGGTGGTGGCAGGGTGAATACTGCCATGACCATTCTTGGTTTCCTGATTGGTCCAACCCAGACGTTGGTCAAAAACTCAATGACACATCGAGGAGACCCTGGTCTTCTCGCCAGCGGCCTGCTTCATTTTTCCCTGCGAAGCGTGAATATCTTAACTAAGACTCCTTTCACACTAAGATGCGTGGAGCTGAGCACTCTGCACCCTTTAAGTGGGTCGTGGCAAGAGGAATATCATAAAGAGTTGATCAGCAACACTAAAGACGGAGATCTGTGGAGAGACATGAATGCCTATGCCAGCTGACAGAGCACATGATGATGACATCATTTTATTACGAGAAAAGCTTCAATACTCAATAGTTTATGCCTTTTTTATTGGTATAAGGAGTGGTGACAAAAGATAGCTTATGCCGTACAGAGAAATGGTGACAAAGACAAAATATCTGGATCTCGGGACATAGGGGTTAAAGAGGAAACTTCTCCATTATAAATAAATACTTCTTTAATACTTTACTACTTCTTGCTGGATGATCATGTCTCTTCCTTTGCTCTCTGATGCTGTTTATACATTCATGTGCTAAATCTATCCATGAAATTCTGGACTATTCAGCATCTGCTCATCTTTCATCCTTTGTCATTTTTCTCAATTAATTCTCTGAGATGATACACTGCATTCTGGTTGTCATATTCAAATATAGCTGAATGTTTATATATAAATCTTTACGTGAACTTGACACCTCAACTTGATACAGAACATTGTTATTACCCATTATGATGATATGACTAGAATTCTAATTATGCTGTTATTGTTTTCACATTACAGCTAAGCTGTCTACTTTTGGCTGTGCCATGACACTGCTGTCATTGAGGTGCTGATTTTATGTACCTTATCCCTAGCATTTTAAGATGTGGGGGTTTCTTATTGAAGAGTTCTGAATTGTTTCATTAGACGTGAGGGAAATGTGTGCACAGAGGTGCATGCTAGATGAGAGTTACTGTTTCAATTAGACTATTTTGTTTGTCTTGTTAGTATTTAAATGCTCTCATTCAATTTTGGTTATTCCGTAGTAACAGAGTTTGGTCAGTCATTCTTTTTGTCCACTGTAACAATAGCAGCCACTCTTGAGTCTGCTGAATGGAATTCCTGCCATTTTCCATTTGGAATATCACTACATCATGTTGATAGTTTGTTTGGAAAGTATAATGAGAATAAACATTATGTATACTTTTAAATTCGTACCACTTTAGAGTAGGGAATATCATAGTGTCTTTCCTCTCTTTACAGCTTTTTCTGGCACTATTACTAACCATGCCCTTGTACGTCAACATTCAGTTAGGACTGGTATAGAAATTGATATCACTTCATCAAGATTCTGGTCTCGTAGTTTTCCTGGGCTTTTCAATGTCATGAAGCTTGTCAGAGGTAGACAATCACAAGGAAACCTTTGAAATCTAAATCTGCAGGCGAATAGAAATCATTTGACTCCTTTCTCAGGGAGTTTAGTGAAATTCATCTTTCCATTATCCTGTGCCATGCCGTAATCTGGAGTGTACTATCTAATTTGGTCCTTGAGGTACTTAGGTTACTAGTCTCCTTACTTTCTAGAAGGGTTGATTTGGAAAGGAGGATTAAGTACTATCACTATCACGATTCTAGGTAGGATTCTTACTGAAAGCCATGATCCTTCATCGAGAATCTTTCTTAGGAAACTTTCTCGTGCTAGGAGTGATGGATTATGGTTATGGCAGATCTTGTATGAATCTGGTCTGTTAGATGTGAAGAGGGGCTTGTGTAGGGGAATAGTGAATCGAGTTAGGAGAGAAGAATGGTTGGCTATGATTGGGATCACTCACCAGGTTCTCTTTTCTGTTTTGTTGCAAATTTCCCCTTTTTTGTGTGTTACCATCGTCAAACTCAAGTCTGTGTTTGTGTGAAACCTACACATATATCTAGAGAACGAGAAATTAAAATGTTCAACGTGCCTGCGAGCCAGTGAGACCAAGAACCTGAGTGAATCTGCGTGTGGACATTATCATTTATTATGATAAATGTACAGTGTTGACAGGAGAAGTTTCTAAAGGTGATACCACCGCCAGTTTATGTTATTTAAATTTCCTACAGACATTTACTGATATTCTCCTACTCATCACATCTGCTCTCGTTATTTATTTCCAGATGCCTTCAGATCGCCTTATAACAGATTTCTTCAGGGACAATTTCAAATATTCCATTCTCTATTTCTCTTCTTTTGCTTTAAGTCTTCCTCAATTAAAATTATTGTTATTCGTTTAACACTGTCTTGGAGTGACTATTTGAGAGAGTGAGAATTGTGTCCCTGTCAGTTTGCTTTTAGGTTTGATCCTTAACTTGATGTGTTTGGCAGTCCAACTTTTCTGTTTATCGCTCTCTTCTTATACAGTGATAAACATTCCCCTAGGTGTAGTCATTGTATTAGTGTTTGTTCAGAAAGAATGAAGGATAGACCGAGTCTAGTACTCCAGAACTTGGGAAGTAACAAGGATTCTATCTTTGAACCCTGTTACATACATCTATTTAACAATTCATCTTTTATAAAGATTCTGAGAATCTAACTATTCAAAACAACATATTCCTTTAGTGAATTCAAACACAGAAGTCACAAACAAGAGATTGCACGATTCATAGCCTGGCATATTTCGCTGCATCTCATCAGGTGTAAACTGCATAGTCGTATGTCACTTGACCTGATAATTTTCTGCCATAAAGTTAACAAAGAAAAGGTTATTCACATGTTTATTTGATGAACAATAAACAAATATTAAAATATATACTGAGGCATTAACAATTAGGTGGTTCAAACCAATTTTGTGCAGACAGAAAAACTGTTTTAGGTGTGTGATTACTGTGGGGATAACAAATGCTCCACATTAAAATAATATCGATGACTATCTGTTTCAGCCGAAGTATAATTCATTTATTCACTTCATATAATACATAACTCTGCAGTAAGCACCTGACGAAAAGCAGCGAAATATGCCAGGCAATAAATCATGCAACCTATTGTTTGTGACTTCTGTGTTTAAATCTAACTGTTCCCATGTTGTAAGATCTGCCCTTTTGTTGCTTTGCAGAACCTTCCATAATTAGTTGACTAGCCCTCTAATTTCACAGCAGAACACCATGAATGGGAATCCATTACACATTTACATTACACTGATGATGTAGAGTACAACCTAGTTCTAGATTGCACCTTCTACTAGAGAAGTGTCTTTGTTTTCTTCTATCAAACATTTTCACAGCCTCAATTTATTTACTAACAACTGATTATATGCAGCCATACATCGAAAGGCATCCTGTGTAACCGTAGCACTACCATAGCACAGTAGAATTCAGAGAAAATTATTTTCTTTGTGTACCAATCCAAGCTGGCTCCATGGCTAAGGAGCTACGGACTCAGTTCGTAATCCCGCATACCATGTTTGAAACACAGCTGCAGGTGATTTGGCTGCAGACCGCCTTGTTGGGTTTTTATAAAATGGTATGGGTGCTGGTTGTTCAGAAAAAAAATGGCAAACTACTGAATGTAAACTTGCCAAGGGATCACATACAGCCAAAAATGCTGGGGTTGTTGGTGACGTCCTGTAAAGGATATGCAACTAACTTTTAACCAATCCACAGAGAAAATAAGACTACCAAAATAGCACAGACCTGACCATTGTGCTCCTTGGCCCCCGCTCACACACACTCTGATCACCAGCAGTAGTTGTTGGTATTTCACCCCCACACAGAAGCGCTTTATAAAGTGGCGCTCCATCTGCTCTTAGCTGTGCCCGTGACTTGGGCACTTTCTGACAAGTGAATACATGCCTGCTGGCATATACACGTTGTGCGTGGAATGTCAGGCAAGCACCAAAAACACAAGCATTGCAGAAGTAGCACATCACAACCCCAGCACCTAATGGGCAATATATAACACATTAATTTATTCCTTCACATTCATTTGTTATGTTGACCCACTAAAGGCCGTCTTTACTACTATAAATACCAAGTGTTATGGACAAAAGTAGTTTAGGATGATAATTGGTGCAATAAAGTGGTAACGATAATTGCTGAGAATGATTACTGACTGTCACAAAAAAAGGTTTATAAAAATTACTAATCCAGTAATTAGTCTACAATGATTACCGACTCCCATAAACGAGGTTTGTGATAATTACTAATTCAATTATTTCAGCCTGCAATGACTATTGACTGTCACAAAACAGATTTACAATAATTACTGATTAAATAATTGTAATCTGCAATGACTAATGACTGCCACAAAAGAGGTTTACAATAATTACTAATTCAATCAATGCAGTCTGTAATGACTCTTCATTGCCCAAAAAGAGGTTTACAATGATTACTGATTAAATAATTGTAGCCTGCAATGACCAATGACTGCCACAAAAAAGGTTTACAATAATTACTAATTTAATCATTGCAGACTGCAATGACTATTGATAGCTCAAAAAGAGGTTTATAAAAATTACTGATTAAACAATATTTTTAGCCTTTTAATCGTTGGATCAACATCATGGCACACGGTTTAACCCATAAGTGCTCCGTTTTCCTCCTAACTCAAACCTGAGTCTGGAGAAACTCAGCTCAATGCACGAACTCTGTTGCATCGGCCAGGATCCTGAAATACTTTGGATATATTTTCAACTCTAAATTTTGCCCGGGCAGCGCCGTTAGGCTACGATTAAAGCATACAACACTGCAGACAAGCAAGTAAACAGACTGGTTGATGGACTGGCACATGCAGACATATATACACATACATATATGTATGAGGGACGATCAGAAAGTAATGCACCATAATTTTTATTTGGAAACTATTTCGTCAAAATAAAAATAAAAACACTTAAAAACAGCATACATGGACATTTCCTTTATACACACTATTTTCTGCATAATCCCATCAACTCGTACGGACATACACTACAAAGGAAGTGCATACATATCTTGATTGTACCAAGTTTTGTCCTGCTCATGCAGCAATTTCTTCAGTGCCTGAATCTCACCCTCATCATTAAACCCTGCCCCACAGAGTGCAGGTGAAGAAAACAATATCCCACATCAGTATTCTACAGCACCATCACATTTTGTAGGCCCAGAGCAAGAAGGAAGAGGCAGCCAGTCTTTCCCTCATTGTGACAAGCGATGAGCCCAGGCATCAAACTCACATCCAACCAGGCTAATGACATTACTAGCCAAGTTCACAAGTGGACTAAACAGATGACGAACAGAGTGAGCCAGATCGGGGCGATAACGTGAATGATGGAATTCAGTCCCGCCCAATTTGGCAATTGTCTCCAATGTTTTCTGACTTGTGTGAGGGCATGCATTGTCATGTTGGATTCTTGCAAGGCCAAACAATGTGGAATTGCTCATTGAGTTTTGTGAGTGTTTTGATGTCAGCTTCAGAATTGATTGTCTCACCTCTTGGCATCGCTTCCACAAGAATTGCACTATCAATGTTAAGAAAGACAGTGATCATAATCATCTTTCAAACTGTTGTACATGTCTCGAATTTCTAATGTGGAATTTCTCGTTGAGTTTTGTGAGTGTTTTGATGTCAGCTTCAGAATTGATTGTCTCACCTCTTGGCATTGCTTCCACAAGAATTGCACTATCAATGTTAAGAAAGACAGTGATCATAATAATCTTTCAAACTGTTGTACATGTCTCGAATTTCTAATGTGGAATTGCTCGTTGAGTTTTGTGAGTGTTTTGATGTCAGCTTCAGAATTGATTGTCTCACCTCTTGACATCGCTTCCACAAGAATTGCACTATCAATGTTAAGAAAGACAGTGATCATAATCATCTTTCAAACTGTTGTACATGTCTCGAATTTCTAATGTGGAATTGCTCGTTGAGTTTTGTGAGTGTTTTGATGTCAGCTTCAGAATTGATTGTCTCACCTCTTGGCATTGCTTCCACAAGAATTGCACTATCAATGTTAAGAAAGACAGTGATCATAATCATCTTTCAAACTGTTGTACATGTCTCGAATTTCTAATGTGGAATTGCTCGTTGAGTTTTGTGAGTGTTTTGATGTCAGCTTCAGAATTGATTGTCTCACCTCTTGGCATCACTTCTACAAGAATTGCACTATCAATGTTAAAAAGACAGTGATCATAATCATCTTTCAAACTGTTGTACATGTCTCGAATTTCTAATGTGGAATTTCTCGTTGAGTTTTGTGAGTGTTTTGATGTCAGCTTCAGAATTGATTGTCTCACCTCTTGGCATTGCTTCCACAAGAATTGCACTATCAATGTTAAGAAAGACAGTGATCATAATAATCTTTCAAACTGTTGTACATGTCTCGAATTTCTAATGTGGAATTGCTCGTTGAGTTTTGTGAGTGTTTTGATGTCAGCTTCAGAATTGATTGTCTCACCTCTTGACATCGCTTCCACAAGAATTGCACTATCAATGTTAAGAAAGACAGTGATCATAATCATCTTTCAAACTGTTGTACATGTCTCGAATTTCTAATGTGGAATTGCTCGTTGAGTTTTGTGAGTGTTTTGATGTCAGCTTCAGAATTGATTGTCTCACCTCTTGGCATCTCGAATTTCTAATGTGGAATTGCTCGTTGAGTTTTGTGAGTGTTTTGATGTCAGCTTCAGAATTGATTGTCTCACCTCTTGGCATCACTTCTACAAGAATTGCACTATCAATGTTAAAAAGACAGTGATCATAATCATCTTTCAAACTGTTGTACATGTCTCGAATTTCTAATGTGGAATTGCTCGTTGAGTTTTGTGAGTGTTTTGATGTCAGCTTCAGAATTGATTGTCTCACCTCTTGGCATCGCTTCCACAAGAATTGCACTATCAATGTTAAGAAAGACAGTGATCATAATCATCTTTCAAACTGTTGTACATGTCTCGAATTTCTAATGTGGAATTGCTCCTTGAGTTTTGTGAGTGTTTTGATGTCAGCTTCAGAATTGATTGTCTCACCTCTTGGCATCGCTTCCACAAGAATTGCACTATCAATGTTAAGAAAGACAGTGATCATAATCATCTTTCAAACTGTTGTACATGTCTCGAATTTCTAATGTGGAATTGCTCGTTGAGTTTTGTGAGTGTTTTGATGTCAGCTTCAGAATTGATTGTCTCACCTCTTGGCATCGCTTCCACAGGAATTGCACTATGTTAAGAAAGACAGTGAACATAATCATCTTTCAAACTGTTGTACATGTCTCGAATTTCTTTCATTTTGGTGGCTGGGGTTGCCACTCGACCGTCTGCATTTAAATCTCAGCCTCAAATTTATGCACCCGGATTTCATCAGGCCCCAGAATGGTTAACCTGGTCAACAAATGCCTTAAGAAGTCGGATGTGTTGGCTAAAAGGCGCAAATATTGCAGATTTGCTGTAAACAGGCACAATGCAATTATGTCCAAAACAAGCATTCCAGACAAATGAAGAGGAAGAAAAAGATTTCATCACCAGTAACGATCTTTGACAAAAGGTTCCTTTTCAGTATCAATCCACTCCAACATTTAAGAACAAATTGTTTTTCATTGAAATCTGTGCTCATATGTGGCCAATTTTGCACAAACCTTTGAATAAGCCAGAGTTTTGATTTTTTCATTCATACTTCCCTTGTGGCAAGACCAGTTGTTGACACAATACACCTATCATCTGAATGATGTGCATCAGGGCAGTTCAACATGTCTGAGCTGGTAGCAATGGCAGAATGTCCAGAGCAGGGACCGTCATGCAGCGCTGTCTTTTCAATCTCTGATGCCTTAACTCTCTCAGCAAGTGATTGATGGTGCGCCTACCGACTGCACAATTTCCATACACAACACACTAATATTTGTGAATGTTCACTACAGTTTCTTTTTCCACAACCATAAATTTTACTACAATATGCTGTTTGTAATGCATGTTGTTTACACACGCCAATTTAACAGACTACTGTAGTTGTTCTAATTGTCCAAATGTGGTGATATTACAAATTTCAAATGTGCAAAATTACATGTTTCTATCATTATTATTCGCTGAGAAAAAACACGTGGTGCATTATTTTCAGACCGATTCTCTTACAAACATATGCACATATTTTCCAGTGGTCTAACGTAGCAACCAGCTCCAACTCTCAGTTTATATGTGTAATAGGAATATTCATATTCTTTACTTTGGAGCACATTTGCTGTCCATGTTTTATCTTTACTGCATTAACAGTGCAGTTATTAAGGGAAATGGTTACAGTGTAGTATAAAGTGAACTAAACTGTCAATTCTCAGGCCATGCATGTATGTGTGTGTGCGCGTGCATGTGTGGTGGCAAACAAGAGGAATCATGGCAGAACAGAAACAGGAAAGATAGATGTCTTATAAAAACTGGGACTGAAGATTAACTTACTGAATGAGATCAAGGTCAGAAAAAAAGACACTTCTTGTTAAAGGATTGTTGGATGGCGATGTGGAAAGCGAACATGGAAGGCAAAGTTACATGTGGCAGGACAACATCAAGAGATGGACTGCAACAAGTTTGTCCAAGTGAACCATAAAGACACAGGGCAGACAATGGTGGAGTCAAAACAATCGACCTTTAATGCAGGGATGGCACTGGACGATGACACTGATGATGATGAGGTAGCAAACAGCTCTAATGTCACCAGAGACTTTGCTAAGGACACCAGAGACTTTGCTAAGGGCACCAGAGACTTTGTTAAGGACACCAGAGACTTTGCTAAGGACACCAGAGACTTTGCTAAGGACACCAGAGACTTTGCTAAGGGCACCAGAGACTTTGCTAAGGACACCAGAGACTTTGTTAAGGGCACCAGAGACTTTGTTAAGGGCACCAGAGACTTTGTTAAGGGCACCAGAGACTTTGCTAAGGGCACCAGAGACTTTGTTAAGGGCACCAGAGACTTTGCTAAGGACACCAGAGACTTTGTTAAGGGCACCAGAGACTTTGTTAAGGGCACCAGAGACTTTGTTAAGGACACCAGAGACTTTGCTAAGGACACCAGAGACTTTGTTAAGGGCACCAGAGACTTTGCTAAGGACACCAGAGACTTTGCTAAGGACACCAGAGACTTTGTTAAGGGCACTAGAGACTTTGTTAGGGACACCAGAGACTTTGTTAAGGGCACCAGAGACTTTGCTAAGGACACCAGAGACTTTGCTAAGGACACCAGAGACTTTGCTAAGGGCACCAGAGACTTTGCTAAGGGCACCAGAGACTTTGCTAAGGGCACCAGAGACTTTGCTAAGGGCACCAGAGACTTTGTTAAGGGCACCAGAGACTTTGCTAAGGGCACCAGAGACTTTGCTAAGGGCACCAGACTTTGCACAGGGCACCAGAGACTTTGTTAAGGGCACCAGAGACTTTGCTAAGGGCACCAGAGACTTTGTTAGGGACACCAGAGACTTTGTTAAGGGCACCAGAGACTTTGCTAAGGACACCAGAGACTTTGCTAAGGGCACCAGAGACTTTGTTAAGGGCACCAGAGACTTTGCTAAGGGCACCAGACTTTGCACAGGGCTCCAGAGACTTTGCTAAGGACACCAGAGACTTTGCTAAGGGCACCAGAGACTTTGTTAAGGGCACCAGAGACTTTGCTAAGGGCACCAGAGACTTTGCTAAGGGCACCAGAGACTTTGTTAAGGGCACCAGACTTTGCACAGGGCACCAGAGACTTTGCTAAGGGCACCAGAGACTTTGCTAAGGGCACCAGAGACTTTCTTAAGGACACCAGAGACTTTGTTAAGGGCACCAGAGACTTTGCTAAGGACACCAGAGACTTTGCTAAGGGCACCAGAGACTTTGTTAAGGGCACCAGAGACTTTGCTAAGGACATCAGAGACTTTGCTAAGGGCACCAGAGACTTTGTTAAGGACACCAGAGACTTTGTTAAGGGCACCAGAGACTTTGCTAAGGACACCAGAGACTTTGCTAAGGACACCAGAGACTTTGCTAAGGGCACCAGAGACTTTGTTAAGGGCACCAGAGACTTTGCTAAGGACACCAGAGACTTTGCTAAGGGCACCAGAGACTTTGTTAAGGGCACCAGAGACTTTGTTAAGGGCACCAGAGACTTTGTTAAGGGCACCAGAGACTTTGCTAAGGGCACCAGAGACTTTGCTAAGGGCACCAGAGACTTTGCTAAGGACACCAGACTTTGCACAGGGCACCAGAGACTTTGTTAAGGGCACCAGAGACTTTGCTAAGGGCACCAGAGACTTTGTTAAGGGCACCAGAGACTTTGCTAAGGGCACCAGACTTTGCAAAGGTCATCAGAGACTTTGCTAAGGGCACCAGAGACTTTGCTAAGAAAACAATGCTGTGATGACGACAGCCTCATAATGATGACAGCCTCATAATGCCTCAGCCTAGTATATGAGATGTCCTATATTCTATTTCTCTCCTCATGTATCAGCACTGGATTACTATAAATATCATTAGTTAAATTCCCTTGAAAAACATTATGATAGTTAGCAAATTACAAACCTGTATAAATACAAAAGTTCCTGACACTTCTAAATCTGCTGCTAGACCCAATAGCAAATGCCAGGAAATCCGTCACTGAAATTATGGGAATTAAATATTATTTTCATTATTAAATAACACTGATTAAATATAATGATGCATGTTGCTACAAAAACAATACTTATTAAAAGCAAAATCAGTGATATGTTAAATTGTGAAAAAGTACATTTCAAGCAAGAAATAAAATGCAGTTAGAGGCTTTTTCCAAACAGACAAATACACATGGTTTTACTTGGTAATTTTGTGCAGTAAATTTTAAGGCATGATACTTCTTAAGCTTACTAAATGGAGTACAACATTTGTCATGTTTATCCACAGCTTCTGTCATAAGTGTTGTCAATAATTGTGTCACAAGTGTTGTCAATAATTGTGTCACAAGTTTTGCCAGTAATTGTGCCACAAGTGTTACCAACAACTCTTGTCATAAATGTTGCCAATAATTTCTGATATAGTTTCTCCATGTCACAATGTCTCCCTTGTACACCATCATAATGTGTGTCACCTACTTTTGAGTAATCAGTTCTTTCCATGAGTAGGTGTCTTCCAAAACATCCTCATTACTCTTTTTTTTTTATCAGTCCAAGGTATTCTCAGTGTTATTCTTTAGACCTAGCTTTCAGCACCCTCAAAATAATTTTACACTAATGTAATAATTGTCTATGACTCCCCTCCCAACTATAGAAATGGCTCTATACAACTTCTATGAACTCCGCACTATCACTGTCAAAGAGATCATCTGTTTGTATTTCTATGTCATTGGAAGCATGGTGCCTTTCATCTTGTTCTACCTGTAGCGGATATTTAGCTACCTGCTTAGCTGTTGATATTGTAAATCCATATTTCTGTATTACCATCTTTTTCTTCTTAACACATCATCAACCTAAACATATGTTGAGAAAGCAACTGTCAACTTAAGTTTGTTGACATCTCTTTAGCAGAAGATCACCATGGCTAAATGGAAAGAGCACCAGTTCTTAAACTTTCTGTGTACTGATCCCGAGGTGGCATGTTCAACCCGTACTCTGGTCAGTTAGACTAAAATGTTGACTTCTCGTCCTTGACTTGGGGATCTCCACAGCATTTGTCCTCAACTGGATCTGGTATAGAAATATTGGACGTTCAAGATATAATAACATCATGCAAGTGTGCACTTGATGGGGAAAAAAGAAAGGAAAAGACAAACAGATAAACACCTGGATGGCTTGACCACATGGCATAATCTGGACCAGAACACTAACCTGATCCACGGCTAGTGAATGTGTGAGATGGAAACCATGACCACCCACCCAGGCTTATCAGCATGTCTCATGATTAAGATTCTAGACACGCAAGGATATTGGAGTTGAGACTTAAGCAGAGCTGAAGAGAACTGCTGAGAACGGGACTATGGGGTGACATGCCTTGCCACTCAAGCCCCTCCATGAACTAACCTTGCTAGTTTTACCTATCAATGAACACAAGTTGCTAATCTGGTCTATCCATGAATAAATCTGGTCCGTCCAACTAATCCATGCAAGAAAGCTACTGTCAGGGCCTTTTTTAAATGCATATCTTAAGCAGTGTTGCAATCAACCCCAACTCCAGGTTAATTGTCTAGGCAATTTTACGTTCATTATTTTTCAATTGCTTACTAATGAGAAGTTAATGTTGAAGTCAAAATTACACATGTAGGAAACAACCCCCCACCTCATAATCGGTATACAAACCTAGTCATGTCTATCTATGTAGGAAACAATTCCCTACCTCGCCATCAGCACACAAATCTAGTCATGCCTATCTATGTAGGAAACAATCCCCCGCCTTGTCATCAGCATACAAATCTAGTCATGCCAATCTATGTGTCAGCATCCCCAATAAGGCCTTACAGGAGTAAAGAGTTAACACTAGTCTAGTAGAGAGACACCAGACAAGGAAGACACCGAGTACTATTAATAACCTCACAGGGAGACTCATTTGTGTCAGACCAGAGGTCGACAAGTACAGATGAGCGAGGGCTTTCCCCAAGCAATTGGGTTGCTGGTCCTTGCGAGTAACCGTGATATGGCAGGTTACTCAAACTCACCAGGCACGCAATACTAGCGACTGCACGGAGAGTAAAGTGTCAGTGCTGGTCCAGGCAATGTGTAGTGGCTGGAGAGACTGACTGGAGACGGTAGAGAGAGCAGACGTATCCTTGACCAATACGATAGCTTTCTAGGCCATAGGCAAACATAGGGCTGTTCATTTAGATTGTGTAATGCTAGCATCATCTATCATCACGTTGATGTATTTATATTGTGTACTGATGATGAAACCTAACGCTCGTAGAGCCATTCAAATGTCGGCTCTGAAATAATTGCATTCCTTTCGCAAATGTCATGAATTGTTATTTCGTGCAGTGCGAAAGTAGCGGAGTCTTGAAAAGCTGCAGCGCACAAGTCGCTGACACAATCCCCTACCTCGTCATCAGCATACAAATCTAGTCATGCCTATCTATGTAGGAAACAATCCCCCACCTTGTCATCAGCATACAAATCTAGTCATGCCTATCTATGCAGGAAACAATCCCCCACCTTGTCATCAGCATACAAATCTAGTCATGCCTATCTATGTAGGAAACAATCCCCTACCTCGTCATCAGCATACAAATCTAGTCATGTCTATCTACGTAGGAAACAATCCCCCACCTTGTCATCAGTGTACAAATCTAGTCATGCCTATCTATGTAGGAAACAATCCCCCACCTCGTCATCAGCATACAAATCTAGTCATGCCTATCTATGTAGGAAACAATCCCCCACCTCGTCATCAGCATACAAATCTAGTCATGCCTATCTATGTAGGAAACAATCCCCCACCTCGTCATCAGCATACAAATCTAGTCATGCCTATCTATGTAGGAAACAATCCCCCACCTCGTCATCAGCATACAAATCTAGTCATGCCTATCTATGTAGGAAACAATCCCCCACCTCGTCATCAGCATACAGATCTAGTCATGCCTATCTATGTAGGAAACAATCCCCACCTCGTCATCAGCATACAAATCTAGTCATGCCTATCTATGTAGGAAACAATCCCCCACCTCGTCATCAGCATACAAATCTAGTCATGCCTATCTATGTAGGAAACAATCCCCCACCTCGTCATCAGTGTACAAATCTAGTCATGCCTATCTATGTAGGAAACAATCCCCCACCTCGTCATCAGCATACAAATCTAGTCATGCCTATCTATGTAGGAAACAATCCCCCACCTCGTCATCAGCATACAAATCTAGTCATGCCTATCTATGTAGGAAACAATCCCCCACCTCGTCATCAGCATACAAATCTAGTCATGCCTATCTATGCTCTATGTAGGAAACAATCCCCCACCTTGCCATCAGCATACAAATCTAGTCATGCCTATCTATGTAGGAAACAATCCCCCACCTCGTCATCAGTGTACAAATCTAGTCTTGCCTATCTACGTAGGAAACAATCCCCCACCTCGTCATCAGCATACAAATCTAGTCATGTCTATCTATGTAGGAAACAATCCCCCACCTCGTCATCAGCATACAAATCTAGTCATGCCTATCTATGTAGGAAACAATCCCCCACCTTGTCATCAGCATACAAATCTAGTCACGCCTGTCTATGTAGGAAACAATCCCCCACCTCGTCATCAGCATACAAATCTAGTCATGTCTATCTATGTAGGAAACAATCCCCCACCTCGTCATCAGCATACAAATCTAGTCATGTCTATCTATGTAGGAAACAATCCCCCACCTCGTCATCAGCATACAAATCTAGTCATGCCTATCTATGTAGGAAACAATCCCCCACCTCGTCATCAGCATACAAATCTAGTCATGCCTATCTATGTAGGAAACAATCCCCCACCTCGCCATCAGCATACAAATCTAGTCATGCCTATCTATGTAGGAAACAATCCCCCACCTCGTCATCAGCATACAAATCTAGTCATGTCTATCTATGTAGGAAACAATCCCCCACCTCGTCATCAGCATACAAATCTAGTCATGCCTATCTATGTAGGAAACAACCCCCCACCTCGTCATCAGCATACAAATCTAGTCATGTCTATCTATGTAGGAAACAATTCCCCACCTCGTCATCAGCATACAAATCTAGTCATGTCTATCTATGTAGGAAACAATTCCCCACCTCGTCATCAGCATACAAATCTAGTCATGTCTATCTATGTAGGAAACAATTCCCCACCTCGTCATCAGCATACAAATCTAGTCATGTCTATCTATGTAGGAAACAATCCCCCACCTCGTCATCAGCATACAAATCTAGTCATGCCTATCTATGTAGGAAACAACCTCCCACCTCGTCATCAGCATACAAATCTAGTCATGTCTATCTATGTAGGAAACAATACCCCACCTTGTCATCAGCATACAAATCTAGTCATGTCTATCTATGTAGGAAACAATCCTCCACCTTGTCATCAGCATACAAATCTAGTCATGTCTATCTATGTAGGAAACAATCCCCCACCTTGCCATCAGCATACAAATCTAGTCATGCCTATCTATGTAGGAAACAATCCCCCACCTTGTCATCAGCATACAAATCTAGTCATGCCTACGCATGTAGGAAACAATCCCCCACCTCATCATCAGCATACAAATCTAGTCATGCCTATCTATGTAGGAAACAATCCCCCACCTTGTCATCAGCATACAAATCTAGTCATGTCTATCTATGTAGGAAACAATCCCCCACCTTGTCATCAGCATACAAATCTAGTCATGCCTATCTATGTAGGAAACAATCCCCCACCTCATCATCAGCATACAAATCTAGTCATGCCTATCTATGTAGGAAACAATCCCCCACCTTGTCATCAGCATACAAATCTAGTCATGTCTATCTATGTAGGAAACAATCCCCCACCTTGTCATCAGCATACAAATCTAGTCATGCCTATCTATGTAGGAAACAATCCTCCACCTCATCATCAGCATACAAATCTAGTCATGCTTATCCACAAACAAAATCTGTCAGTCAGATCTATCCATAAGCAATTTGTCAGTCAGGTTCATCTACGAACAAAGTTTGTCAGTCTGTTCAACCATGAAGAAAGTCTGCCAGTCAGATTCATCTTTAAACAAATCTTGAAAGTCTAGCCATCCCATTAACATAACTAGTCAATAGTCCAAGCATGAACAAAGCTGATTATTCTGACTTATTCACGATAAAAACTAGTCAGCTGAGCCTATTCATGGTCATAGCTAGTCAGGCCTATTCATGAACAGTTTTTTCAATCAGGTCCATCCATGAAAAATGTTTTGTCAGCCTGGCCAATCTATGAACCTAGTAAACTGATCCATGTATGAACAAATTTAACCAGTCAAGTTACTAATGAACAAAATTTGTCAGTCAGGTCCATCCATGAAGAAAGTTTGTCAGCCTAGTCAATCCTTGAACCTAGTCAACTAATTCATACATGAACAAAGCTGGTTATTCTAGCCCATTCACGATCAAAACTAGTCAGTAAGGCCCATCCATGATCAAAGCTAGTCCAGTCTCTCCATGAACATAGGCCAGTCAGGTCTATCCTTTAAAAAAAGATAGACAGTCTGGCCCAAAAATGAAACAAGTTTGTCAATCAGGTCCATCCATGAGCAAAGCATGTCAGTCTGATCAATCTATGAAGAGAGTTTGTCAGCAAGGTGAATCCATGAAAAAACCTAACCTACGGACCCATCTATAAACAAATCTAGTTATTCTCGCCCATCCATAACCAAATCTAGTCAGGTCCAACCATGATCACAGTTTGTCAGTCAAGTCCATCCTTGAACACAGTTTGTCAGTCCTGTCCAACCATTAACAAAGTTTGTCAGTCCGGTCCACTCATTAACAAAGTTTGTTAGTCAGATCCACTTATGAACAAAGGGTGTCAGTCTAGTCCATCCACGAACAAGGTCTGTCAGTCTGGCCAACTCATCAACACACCTTGTCTATGGATTCATTCACAAACACTGCTGGTTATTTTGGCCTATTCATGATCAACATTAATACTATTAATGTAGTAATAGTCAGGTCCAACAATGACAAAAACTGATAAACTTGGCCATACATTAACATAGTTAACCAGCTGGACTTATTCAACTCAAAGTAAACTTGTAGACCTTGTGTTACCTGAAGTTATAGTAATACCAATTCCAGCTTTCTTGAACACAATTCCTATACGTTCTGGGATGGTTAGAAGAGTCATTGGCAGTGTTTCACTCCAGCTGTTCATTAGCAGAAACATATCATCCACACCAATACCTGAAGATTTAAAGCCACTTAAAGACTGACACATTTTGTAAAATGACATTTGCAAAAATAAATGTAGTTATTTATTTTTATAACATGTTTCATGAGTATAAGGAAATTATGTTGTGCCAGGAATAATAAAGTGCTAAAAGTAATTTTTTATGTTTTTAATGAGATTTTTTATCAACACTAACTAAAGGAGAGTAAACATTTTCAAGCATAGATTCAAGAAAAACAAGTTTTACAATCCACTGCATAGTATTTACAGCCATGTGGGTGTGAGAATGTAAATATATGGCAGATATGTTCTTGTCTCACTTTACTGAAGTTGGCACGATTGCTAGAAAGATATCAGGTGTTTGGAAAGTAGTAGGATTAGATAAGACGATGGATGGAATGAAGGGAAAAAACTAACAAAGATACAAACGATCATTAATAGAATCATGTCATGGTCTCTGACACCTGAATGTGAGAGTTTGGTAGAAAACAAATATAGTACATATTTTCTAATGGTTAAAATGTTCATTGCGTGTTCTTTACATGACATCAGTCAAATCTGGCATTTTTTGACTGTTTGTGATTTACTAAGTTCAGTAGTTTGCCACTGCTTTCTGAACAACCAATGCTCATATCGCTGTTAAAAATTATCACAAGGTGGTCTGCTTTAAAATGCGTCTGCAGCTACGAGGGCTATTCCAAAATCAACCACTGATTGGCTGATAAAAAATAAAACGGTGGCCAGAGAGACACCATTCATTGCTTGCATCATTCAGTAGTCTGTTAGCTCACTACACATCAACCTACAGTCACATTTGTTCAGTGGTTCACGAATTGTGAATGAATAAACATGAACAATGTTATTGCCTTTCCCAGCAGCTGTGAAATTAGTGATGTGATTCGTTTTCTTCAAGCAGGTCAAAATGCTGCTGAGATTCATCATTGATTGTGTCGTATGTAAGGTGATAACTTTATGAGTGACTGTTCTGTGAGGGATTGGTGCAGGGAATTCAGAGATGGGCATAAAGATTTTCATGATAAGGGTGGACAAGGACAACATTTATGTGTGACAGATGAGCTCATTTAAAAAAAAGTCGACCAAGTTGTAGTGGAAAAGCTCTGTTTCATAATTTCAGAGCTTTCTACAGAATTTCCACACATTTCTAGGACTAATCTGTTTCAACATGTCACTGAAAGGTTAGGTTCCCTAAGCCACAGATGCCTATTATAAGCATGATAACAAGAAACATTTATTTAGAAAAGGCTAAAGAAGAATGAATGAGACAAATGAATGATTTCATGTTTGCAGGTTTACCTAAAGTGAGGAAGGGCATTGTAGCAGCGATACTAACAAAGTTCACTCCAAATAATGTGATCAGACCAAATGCTCCTAGAATTCCAAAGCCAACAGCCAACACACCTGCCTGGGCCACCAGAACACGTGACGACACACAGTCCCCACCTGCAAAATACATAATTTGTTACTGTTCATACGTACATACATATAAAGCACAGTGGTACACATATAACATTTCATGCATCATTGTTCACTGTAAACATCCTATTCATGTGTACATCTAGTAATTCATCATAAGTATGAAACCTGTGTTAAGTGTGAAGGATTTTGTCACTGATTTGAATATAAGGCAGAAGGCTGCATTCTCTCTCCATACATATTCAACACAGATATATGACATGTAAATAATGTGATTAGAAATGTTAAAACTGATGTGACCAGAGACAATTACCCAACAGCTCCAAAAGTTTTCATCACACGTCATTCGAACTTGCTCGCTCTATCGAGAAGCAGATCGCAATCAGATAGTGCAGAGGATGCCTCACATTAAAAGTGCCGCGAAAATAAATGTAATGTATGCAGTCGGGAAGGAGGAGGCAGAGGCGAGGAAGGCCCCTGCGACTGCTGATCCTGTTTCTACACACAGCAGTCCTACTCCTACACCAGCTGAAACCGTTCCCGTCACTGAAGCCAGCAGTAGAGGAGAAGCCCACAACAAAACTAACGAGAAGCAGCCAAGCAGCTCACCAAAGACCTCCACATTGGAGGAAACCACAATTGAGGACCTCACCGGGTCCTACTGCTGAAACAAATCAGTGTGGGGGAGGCCAAACTGTTGGCATTACCAACAGACAAGATACTGAGTCTGTTGGAGAACGAGTTGGGAAGACACAGCATCACCCAGCTGCATAAGACACCTGACAGAATAGTGGTCTCCATCAACAAGAACTCCAAGGACCACCGCACTATTGCAGACTATCACACAACAGGAAAAAGCTGAAATCAAACTTACTCACAGCATCACAGAGGAAGCCAACCGGCACCGCACGAGCAAATCAAACGAGACAAGACCCATCTCTCAAATGACCAGATCAAGGAGATGCTGTTGAGAGAAAACTTGACACTCAAGATTACCAGTCAGACAGGAACATAGGGAAGAACAACACCCCCTCCACAGTCGTCATCATCACATCGGAGGACTGAGTGATCCCTCAAACCATTAGATGGGACAAGAAAGAGCAAGTACCAGAGCACTACATACTAGAGTGCTGCATTGCTCCGAGTGCCAGAAGTTCTGCACACCCATGCCACTTATAAAAGTGAGGTGGAGGTCTGCAGGTACTGCTCCGGACCCTACCCATACAGTAAGAGCCCTCAAGCAAAGGTCGACGCAGACTTTAGGAGGCCTAATCCCTAACAGAAAGTGCACCAACTGCCTCAGCAACCACAGCACCAAGACAGCAAAGAAGCAATGAAAATTGCCATCAAAGCTGATCTGCCCTATAAAGAGGCTAGGAGGCAGTACGATGTGACTACCCGACTTACTAAAAGCGACAGAGCATAACTGGAAGGCCAACTGAAGGACCTGAGATCCAAGTTCACCAGCATCAAACAACTAAGGTTAGAATTAAATTGTGAGACGACACATATTATTGTCGTCGCTAGGAAGAACACTATACCACAATGTAATATACAAGTAAATGGGAATATCCTTAAACAAGTGAATCGATACAATTATCTCAGAACAGTCATAACATCTGATGGGAGATGCCTTGAAGAGATTAAAACAAGAATCAGCAAAGGTAGCCTTTTGCAAGATGAAAAACACACTGAGCAATGCAAGATGTCAATTGCTACAAGAAAAAGTGTTGAGGTGCTACATAGAGCCTGTATTTTTGAATAGATGTAACGTGTGGATAATGAGCAGCCAAGCTGAAAACCATCTGATGGCTGTGGAAAAGTGGTTTCTGAGAAGAATGCAAAGAATACCATGGACAGACAGAAAAACCAATGACAAAGTCCTACAAGAAACAAATGAAAATCGTAAATTGATTAGAGAAATTATACGTAGACAGTCAAACATTTTTTGGACATGTTATGAGAAGAAATAAATTGGAGAACATGGTAACAACAGGCAAGATCAAGGGGAAGAGAACAAGGGGAAAGAAAAGAAGTAAAAACCTGGATGGCTTGATCACATGGCATGGTCAAGACAAGAACACTGAGTTGATCTGCGACTCTGGTGATCGAGTGAAATGGCGAATCATGACTGCCCACGCTTGTTGGCATGGCACATGATTGATTGATTGAAAAAGAAATGCTAAATGACTGAGATTGTGACATTGAAGAATATCATCAGCAAAGTTGACCCAGAGCACCAAGGACTTAAATCTGTGGAGAGACATGAAAGCCTAAGACAGCTGGCAAGGCAAATGATGATGATGATAATGAAACAAGTTGTACAGGGTGCATTTCTGTAATGATTAAAACAGTGTACTGACAATATATACTGACAATAGCCTGAGCTTGGTCAGACGAGGCTTCCACGTCAGCTCTCAACATTCTCTATAGGAGAGCAAATCCGGTCACCTATTCCTCCATACACTCAGACCTACAAAGTGAGATGGTCCTAACACTTCACATACGCACAGCAAGCTCCTGTTACAGGGCTTGCTATTTATTTATTAAACATGTAGTAACTTTCACATAAACGTCATCATCAGCCAGGTCTATTATCCACCAGAACTGGCAAATGTAAAATCGGACAAAAGACTTTTTTTTAACAGCATAGCAGGTCTAAAATAGTTCCAATAACCAAGCACACATGGAATAACAACCACCATACAGACACACCATGGATGCAAATTCTTTTAACTGACCTCCCATGTCTGCCCAGCCTAAAATGGAGACCAGGAAATGCCTTGGGAAGTAAAGGCAGTCAGCACAATAATGACAACATCAGCCCCCGAGTGACGATTGGTCTATAAAATGTGGGTCTAGCACCAGATGCCTGATGCGTCTGAAGATATGTAAAATGGTCCTTGACTGACTTTACTGTATAAATACACCAGGCGGTAGTGATGGATCCAGAAATACATTTACAGACAAGACAGGTCATCATCATCATCAAGTGCTCTGCCAGCTAGCATAGGCGTTCAGGGCTCTCCACAGATCTTGGTCTTTGGTGTTCTGGATCAACTCTGCTGATATTCCTCAAGGCCACCATTTCAATTCATCTAGCATAATTTCTCTTGGTCTGCCTCTGCCTCTCTTCCCCTCGATCTTTCCAATTGTCACGTTGTTCTAAATGCCTCATCACATGACCAAAGAAAGCTGTTTGTCTCTTTCTTATTGTTGTATATAATGTTCTAGTGTCATTGGCCTCTTTCAGGCAATCATTGTTAGCTACTCTGGCAGTCCAAGGAATTCGCAACATTCGTCTCAGGAACCACATCTCTGTTGCTTCTAAGTTCTTCCTAATTTGTTCATTTACATTCCAAGATTCACTGCCATTCAGTAACGTTGGTTCTATATAGCATTTCAGCACTTGCTCTATTCTGCTCTTAATCTCTGTTGTGCATCTTCCATCTGATGTTATAAATGCCCTTTATAATTATCCATTATTTGGTTAAGGATTTTACTTTCTATTTCTATATCACATTATGGTATCATCATTTTCTGTGATATCACCATTGTTACTGTTTTCTTGATATTCAAGGAGTCCTTCCTCTGCACTCCCTGTTACTATGTCCAATAATTGTTATAGGTCTTTTGCATTATCCACCACCAATACTGTGTCATCTGCACAGCATGTATTGTTTATATTATAATCTCCGATGAGTATTCCTGACTTCTCTTTGATCTCTCTCATTATTACTTTGCTATACAGGAAAAAGAGATCCGGTGACAAGACACACCCCTGTCATACTCTTCGCCTTATCTGTTCATAACTACCCTCTCTTATTTCTAATTTTAATTGCTGCTACTTGGTTCCAATAAATATTCTTTATTATTTTTAGATCTTTCCCATCAATGTTGATATTTTCCAGTACAGGTGATCGATATTATTATGTTTCAAACATTTAATGGTAGTTCCAAAGCAGATACTGCCATTGGAGTGTTAGGTGTAAGATTACACATTCTAGGCCATGACATAATGAAGTGAAGTGGCCAGTTCTCATCCACATCACTTTTCCTGTCCACAAAAATTCTCAGAAAATCTGAAAATGGTCTGGTACCCAGTTTTATTTGTCTGGAACAACCCCAGAGATACCCTGATTGGGAACCATAATCCTGCCTCTGCTGGAGATTTAACTCAGATCATTGTCTTGACAGGAAAGTGCACTAACCGCACGGTTAATGTAGGTACTATTATATCTATATATTACAAAAGATAAATGTAAGACATATTACCTGAGCTGACAAGAGAAGCATACGTAATCATGAATGTGAATGTCAGTGAAAAGTACAATATGTCAGCCTGAGCTCCCTTGCTCAGCTCTTCACTCATGGAGGTAGAGGTGCTGTAAGCGATCTAACACATAAATATAAATTGACATTTATTATCACTCACAGAAGGAAACATCCACGACGAATGGTTAGTAAGTGCTTGTTTTTCATTTGTCTTGAAAAAGATGTCAGTTGTCTAGTGCAAATTGGCAAAGAAATTGTAATATTTGTGCTTTTTTGAGACACACCCAAATTCATTTTGACATTTTTTGCAACCAAATTTGCTTTCATTCTTTGACCCTTACTCTCTCACCAGTGATGCTAACTATATCCAGGAGGATTACTTTGAGATATGAGCCAGTCAAGTTTCCAATTCTTTGATGGTTTTTCAGTTCTATGAGCTAGTTTAATCCAACTCTATATTTTTGGAATCCATGTTTACCTTACCTTTCAGTTTGTGTCATTGAATTTTGAAAAAGTAAGTCTTCTTTCATTTAAATGGTATATCTGTGTCTAGTCAGAAAATAAGCTGATTTATTGTTTCTCGTTACATCTTTTTCATCGTTACCTTGACCACTATCCATCTCTCCCGATCTTTCTCTCTGCATCTCTAAAACAGTACCTCACACTTCATCCCAGATATTTCCTTTATCTGTCTCTTTCAAAACATGTTACTTGTGCTACATAGTTAAGTTACAAAATTCATATAAAAAATCTCAACTGCTCTATCCATTTGTAGCTTCTGTTAACCCTTAATGACTTAAAGAATGAAGAGCCGATAATTGTTTAAAACATTCAAGGGAGGATGCAATTTGTTTAACCAACATTGTTGTTCCATTAGCAGACATGTTAGTGTTGTGGCTGGAGTGTTATTCTGATAATGTCATGGATTCGGTCAGACGAGGGTTTGATGCCTTCTGGTCACTTATTCCTCTGTACATCCAGGCCTTCAAAATGTGATGGCTCTAGCACAGATGTATAGAAGGTTCCTGCTTTAGGACTTTTTTGTTTGCTTCCTTCTGTCTTGGCTATAATTTTATAACATTCCCCTCACAAATAAATTCTACAGATTTCATTGGGTTTGTCTTCATCTTAAGAGACAGGCTCCATGGGTTCATTTTTACTGAACTTTCTCTCCCCTGATCTGTGAGTTGAACTAAATTACCCACTCCAAATCAGAATGTCACTACCCTAATTACTCATCTAGGCTAATGGATGTTCATCAAGTTCTGAGATTAACTCCTGTATTAACTCTCCATCTATGAATATCTTCCTCAATAGGCAATCCACTAGTTATTACACTGAATAATAACAGAAAAACAAATACAAACTTGGTAGAAGTATAGTAAAGTAAGTAAAGATCAGTTCTTCATGTCATTTTGCATTAAATGAAGAATTTGTGTTCTCATTCATTAGAGCTTTAAGAAATATCTATTAATTATTGTGTGTGTATGTTTTCCTCAAAAAGGACTTGTAGTCAAAATTGTGTATGTTTTTTTTTTGTATCTGTTACTTGTCCCATTTTTTTTGTGTGTCTGGCGTTTTCATTCATATATATTTTCAAATCTATGCAAGTGATGTGACATTTAAGAATATGCTACTATGCATTATTATGAGTTATTGTATGTTGAGTTTGTATTAATTATTTTGCTCAGCAAGAACTCAATTTATTCAATTTGTTAAATTTGATCTTGCGATATCCTGCTGCAGTCATTTTTTTTTTAAACATACGCATGCTTTGAAAAGAAGCATAGTCTGCACATTTGCTTTCACTTCTAGTGCACTGGACTGATTTTTGCGTGTGGATTAGCTAACCCTATTACCAGTATCCCTCGCTATCTGGCGAACCCACTAAGACTTCTGAGGTACTTATTATTTACATCCCCAAGTCAAGGATGAGAAGCCAACATTTTAGTCCAACTGTAGGGTGTAGGGGTTTAACCCACTACCTCGGCATCAGCACACCGGAAGTTTAAAATTGAGCGCTCTTATCAATTTAGCAGTGTGAAAAATAGGTACAATGCAACAGCTAAAATGCAGAGTATAAATGAACAATGGGAAATGTTAAGAGACTCCATTCATCAAACTAGCAAAGAAATATTACCAGAGAGTAGCCAAACAGCTAAGAAAAAATGGATGAATAAAGAAATCTTAATGCTGATGGAAAAAAGAGTAAATATGACAAACAAGAATACGCTAAGATAAACAAAGAAATAACAGATGAATGTGGGAAGGCAAAAGAAAGTTGGTTAAACGAGAAGAGCAAACAAATTTAATTAAATGGTATTAAAGATAAAAAATATATGCACAGAAAAATCAGTGAGATCACGGGAAGAAAAATAAGAATAAATACAGGGTGTTTGAAATCAAAAACAGGAAAGATATTATTGGAGGAAGGTGCTATAATGAAGAGGTGGAATGAGTATGTAAGAGAATTATATGATGGAGAAAGGGAAGAATTAACAGAAGAAAGTAACTTAGAAGGTCCACCTATTCTAAAAGAAGAAGTCGCTGACGCTATGAAACATATGAAGAAAGGAAAAACAGCTGAGCCAGATGAAATCACAATAGAAGAATTAGAAGTATTGAGAGAATTTGGAGTAGATATATTAACCAAAATGTTGAATGATATTTACAGCAGTAGACATTTACCCAGTGATATGCTGAAACCTGTATTTATAGCTATACCAAAAAGACCAGGAGCAATTGATTGTGAAGATTTTCGTACAATTAGCCTCATAAACCATATCACTAAGCTTCTGCTCAGAATCATAATGAGAAGAACCAGAAAGAAAATAAAAATGGAAATTAGTGAAGAACAGTATGGATTTGTGAAGGGAAAGGGCACAAGCAATGCAATTTATACATTACAGGCACTAATAGAAAGGTCAATAGAGAAACAGAGAGACATATATTTGTGCTAGATTATACTAAGGCATTTGATAAAGTAAAACATCATGAACTGATTAAAATGTTGGAAGATATCAGCATTGATGGGAAAGATTTAAGAATAATAAAGAATATTTACTGGAACCAAGCAGCAGCAATTAAAATGGGAAATAAAGAGGGTAGTTACGAACAGAATACCGAAGTAATAATGAGAGAGATCAAAGAGTTGCCAGGAATACTAGTTGGAGGTTATAATATAAATAATATACGATATGCAGATGACACAGTATTGGTGGCGGATAAATCAACAGACCTACAATTGTTGGACATTGTAGTAACAGAGAGTGCAAGGAAAGGACTCCTTGAATATCAAGAAAAGGTACTTTCGCCTTAATTCACCCCAAGCAAACGTCACCAGCTATATTTAGGGTCACCAGCTATATTTAGCACTGACGGTGATCTCCTCTGTGTTCGGGTACAGTTCGTGTCAGTGCGTTTCAATTGCCCCACAGTGTTTCTTTGGCTTTGGCAACCGTTTCTCTCTTTCTCTCTCTCTCTCTCTCTCTCTCTCTCTCTGTGTATGTCTGTCTGTCTGTCTGTCTGATCATGAGTTTTCTGGAACTGGCAGCAGCAGCTGTCCACGACCAGCAGAGTTGCGTTGCCTTTTCTGCAGCATCATGGCATCTGACATTCACCATGTCGGCAGGATATCCCTGCTGAGACAAGGCACATGGCTGCAAGGCCTCGCGTCTCCCGTACAGACAGATCATCATTCTTTACCTGGATCTTTTCTCCGGGGCATGCCGGTGTGATGGGGAATGAACAAGCGGACAGATTGGCTGGTTCGGCAAAACTTGGTGGAGTATTGATGCATGACAAGGCAGACGTGGTTACGGCCTTGAGGGAGCACGTATACACCTCGGAGGAGCAAATGGATCACCAAAGTCTGGTCAGAATGAGGCAGCGTGGTGTGACGAGGGGATCTGGATGATGCTCGACGCTCAGAGGAAAGGAGAGACGGACATATAATCAGATTGCTACTGGAACTATTAGTGTTGGAACTCTTCGCTGGGTAAAAAGGCAAAAGTACCCAAGAAAACAGTAACAATTGTGATATCAAAGAAAATGGTGACACCAAAATGTGACATAGAAATAAAAGGAAAAGTTCTTAACCAAGTGGATAATTTTAGATACCTAGGGGCACTTATAACATCAGATGGAAGATGTACAACAGAGATTAAGAGCAGAATAGGGCAAGCAAAAGCCGCATTTCAGAAAATGAAGAGTATCTTCATCAGTATATGAATATCTTATATGCAATAAGTCACTATCACTGAATGTAAGAAAGAAAGTGCTGAAATGCTATGTAGAACCAGTTTTGCTGTATGGCAGTGAATCTTGGAATGTAAATAAACAAATTAAGAAGAAATTAGAAGCAACAGAGATGTGGTTTTTGAGACGAATGTTGAAAATTCCTTGGACTGCAAGAGTAACTAACAATGACTGCCTGAAATAGGCTAATGAAACTAGAACATTATATACAACAATAAGAAAGAGACAAACATCTTTCTTTGGTCATGTGATGAGAAAAGAGGCATTGGAGAACATCATGACAACTGGAAAGATCAAGGGGAAGAGAGGCAGAGGCAGACCAAGAGAAATGATGCTGGATGGATTGAGACGGTGGCATAGAGGAATATCAGCAACAGAGTTGATCCAGAAAACCAAAGACTGAGATCTTTGAAGAGCCATGAACACCTACGTCAGCTGGTAGGGCACTTGATGATGATGATGATGATCAATTTAGCCATGCAAACCTCTGCTGCAGTCAAGATCTTCTTTAGAGGTCAGCATGGCCGAATGGATAAGAACAAGTGTTCTTAAACATCTGGTGTGCTGAAACCGACGTAAGGGGTTCAACCCCTACACCAGACAGTTGGACTAAAATGTTGATCTATTGTCGTTGACTTGAGGACGTAAATTACAAGTACCTCTGAAGTCAGAGTGGGTTCACCTGATGGCGAGGTACAATGTTAACAGGGAAAGCTAACCCACACGTAAAATTCAGTCCAGCACAACTAGAACTAGTGTGTATGGACTACACTTGAGTTCAAAGCAAGCTAGCATTAAAAGAAATGATCTTCTATATTTAGAAGTAGATTGGCTATGCAATATAACTGAATGCTAAAGTGCATTCACATTTGTTTGCCTCGATATAAAAATCCATATCTCAGTAACCAACTGAGGGAAAACTATGAGATTTAGCATATAACCTTATCATCATGTCCACCCAACAAAAACATTTTTGTTCTGGAGATTGTACAGCAGATTTAAATGTTTGTTTATATGCGGTATATAATTTACGGGTCAGAGATTAAGTTCATAATTTTAAAGTATATTATCGTCAGACAATCAGCATTCAATGTTGAATATTCTACGTGTTTCACGGGATTGGCCTTATGCCAAGAACCCCGTGCTGTTTAAACTGGGAGTTTTCAGAGGTGTCGTCAAAATGTGGATTATTTAATGAAACCTGATTATTTTTTTTTTTTTAAATCTTACCACTTATCGCTAACATTGAAATATGTGAATATTTTTCAATGGGATTGAATGCGTAATTGTGTATACACTTCAAAGCATCGCTATGAAGTTGTACAGATATGTTTGTCAAGAAGCTGATGGCAGGAAACTGTTTTATACTATTACAAATTCCGAAAATAGAACAGTGCATGTATTGGGTTTGAGTAAACGGTCATTTCGTCGATGGGTGCAAGAATCTGGAATGGATGACCACGCAATAACCAAACGGTAGGTAGAAAGGTTATTGTAGACAGCTTTGACAAAGATGTCATAAGGCGAGCTATTATAAAAATGCTTTAAAAAGTCGCTTAAAAGTTGACAGGGTCGACTTCATTATAAAAATGCTGGATGCCAAAGAAACAGTTCTTTGTAAGAAAACTTAGGTTTTGGTTGAGAAAGAACAATAACATAGTGCTATCCAAAACAACTTTGTGGAAAATTATAAGGACATTATCTTCACTTTTAGAAAGTACAAGGGAGGTAGAAATATTCTTTGCGAGCAACCGCATTTAGGAGCCATGAGAAGCAGATACCTATGTGAAATCAGGGAAATGCGCAAAGAAAATTATGGCATAGTGTATTTGGATAAAATGTCGATCAATGCGCACCACACAAGTGATAAGGAATGGCAATCAGTGGATAGACAGATAAAGTGATATGTGCCCAGTAGTATAGAACAGCTTTTGGTCATGGCCCATGCTGGTAATACGCATAACGGCTTATAACAGAATGCTGGGCTCGTGTTCGTATCAAAGCATACAGACAATAGGGATTATCATAATAAGATGAATGGTAATGTATTTAGAGATTGGCTTGAGAATACTGTGCTTCCATCCCTAGATAGAAAGTTGTGTCCAATTATGGACAATGCATGATATCATTGACAATACTATATTCAAATTGTCTGACATCAAGATACTAATCCAGTCCGCGCTATTAAATATTGATAAAAGTTACTGGAAAAATGTGAGGACCATGTGTTGAAAGAGGAAGAAGACTATTGGAAAAAGGATGGATTGAATTTTATGCAACCGAGAGCAGTTATCAACCTACTGGAATCGTCCGACACAGATTAAGGTCTGAGCACATTGCAGACCTTAATCCATGAGCACGCTTACTGGGATATTTTGCTCCAACTATTCAGACGAACTGCAGGCCCTAAACATTACAGCATCAGCACAATGTCAATGGGAACAGTTTGTATTCCACAGTGATGAATTTTCAATTCCGCAAGCCATCAGCGGTGACAAACAACTTGAATTGAAAAAAAAACAACACACTAAATGCATTGAATACTAACGTAAGAGTAATATTGCGGTGAAAACTGACATATTGTGGCATAACAAGAAATGTGAGAGCAAACACGTTGTCGAATTAGGGGACAACACATCTGCATACGAATCAATCTATAAACTTCAATGAAAAAAGGACCAACATCTTGGTCGTTAAGAAGAAAGCCCACTACAGAGACACTGACAACTATTTTCATAGTGCAAAACAGGTAATCATGTTCCGTCTCTGAACAGTAAACAGCAGAGTAGACAATCTTTCACGAAGACTCAAAGCGGGTCTGTCACCCATGTGTACGTGTGAACAAACTACACAGACAGCTGAACAGATCCTTAAAAATGGACACATGATGACTAAATTGCTGTATCATTTCTGGTCACTCCATACACATATTAACGCACAGCTATTTGGAAGCTTTCACGAACTCAATATAAAAAGCTAAATGCATCCTAGTAACATGAATACTTGTGTACAATTATTAACCAGCAGCTGAAGAAACAAGAAGGAAATGAAAAATAAGGTAAGATATATATTCCTTCTACTTTCTGTCAATTTACACATTATTTACCCCATGCCTCTGTAAATTCTCTGTCTTTACTAATATTACATTGCACTCCTCTCGGGAGTCTCCGTGGTGAAGTGGTCAAGCCATCTGAAGTGGGCTCCGAAGGTTGTATGTTCGATTCCGGGCCGCGTCCATTTCACGAGTGCATTTTTTCGGAGACTCCCGAGGGTCGTCGCTGGAGCTACGGAGTTCGTGCTTTGTGCGACTATTTCCGCACTGAGGAAAGAGACTGAGCCATATGAGATAAAACCCCGGTGCAATGCAGTCGACCCTGTCGACTTTTAAGCTACTTCTTTTATTGCACCCACTCCCATACGAATCCAGATACGCCTTGTGTCGTCATCTGAATTGGCGTTGCATTCATTACTGTAAAACAAGTTTGTTAGCGAGAAATCACTAGTTTGTCACCAAAACATCAAAGAAATGTTGCCGCTTTCGATGATTTAAGTTGTTTTTGGGCCTATCAAAGACATATTCCTGGGGTGGGGGTAAATATAAGACGGCAGGAAAAATTTTTGCAACAGACAGTTTTCAAAATAATTGATCTTGGATGACGGCATTCATTTCCGGACAGACTATAGATCAGAAACTGGAAACACCATACCACACTCTCCAATGGATGACCAGCTTACTCAACCTTACATTTGTGTTAGTGGAAATAGTACAAAATATTACCACCTAAATCTTGGAGGATATTGGCAGTGACTATCTTCTTCTTCTCTTCTGCCCTTTACCATCCAATGGATAATAGGTCTAAGTAGTGATTTATTAATAATTTTAAAAAAAACAAATTTCATAACAGGAACCTGCTGTTTGTATGTGAAGGATTAGGACAGTCAGATATTTGTAGGCCTATGTGCACAGAGGAATGGGTGGCCAGATTTCCCTCCTATCGTGGTGAACAGCAAACACTGGCATTGAAGCATTGTCCAATCATGCATATGCTATTGTCAGTGTAATGCTCTAACCATTACACCAATGAACCTGCTGTAGTAACTGTAGAGCTATATTAATTGCCATCACAGAGGCCATGGGTGAATCCATCCTGAAAACTCACAAATGAGTCAAGAAACTGATGCTGTGTTCTGCACACTGATTTTAAAAGTTGACAACACAATCTTATCAAGAAAAAAAAAAACCATACCAATGAATAGTAGAAGGAATGGTGCTTAGTGACTGATACCAGGAACAAATAGGGATACTGAAACATATCTCTCTCTTCGATTTGTCTAAAGAAGAAACCAACATCATCTCCCACAAAAACAGAAATGTAGTCAAAATTATCTGGGCCATAGAGAGAGAAAAAGGGGTTGTAAAAATAGCAAAGAAACAGGCATTGCATTATGATTATACTTCAATAGATTCTTAGAAACACCAGAGAAGACTGGCTGTAAGGGTGGGCAAAAGGAACCATGAGCCAAATTCCCTTGATTAAAATTCCCCAATTTAAAGACAAAAACATGGATGGCCTCAGCAGAAGGAACAGGAAATGCTGGAACCATCAGCTAATTCAACTAAACCAACATACATCGCCTGTCAAGTGCTGACTGGCCTATAAAAATATGGGCCAAAAACAATATGCGTAATGCATGTGTAGCCGTTGGGTGATTGCCAGTGGGAAAGACTGACCACTATTTCCTACATGCACTCAGGCCAACAAGTGATGGTCCTAATACTTTACAGACCCATTGCAGGTCCCTGCTTCAGGGCCTGTTTTTTTTTTAAAACCGGATGCACAATAACCAAGTGGCTAATTTTAAATACCTAGGGGCATTTATAAACTACTGAGCATAATCTTGCCAAGAAATCAACTAAAGAGGTAAAATGCTGGTGTTAACAGCGATGTCATGTAAAAGATATGCAGGAAAAAAGGGGGCATTTATAACATCAGATGGAAGGTGCACAACTGAGATTAAGAACAGAATAAAGCAAGCAAAAGCTGTATTTCAGAAAATGAAGAGTATCTTATGCAATAAGTTAGTATCATTGAATGTAAGAGAGTGCTGAAATGCTATATAGAACCTGATTTGCTATATAGCAGTGAATCTTGGAATGTAAATGGACAAATTAGGAAGAACTTGAAGGCAATAGAGATATGGTTCCTGAGATGAACGCTGCAAATTCCTTGGCTGCCAAAGTAACTAATGACAATTGCCTAAAAGCTAATGAAACCAGAAAATTATATACAAGATTAAGAAAGAGACAAACAGCTTTCTTTGACCATGTATGAGAAGAGAGGTATTGGAGAACATCATGACAATTGGAATGATCAAGAGGAAGAGAGGCAGAAGCCGACCAAGAGAAATTATGCTGGATGGATTGAGACAGTGGCATGGAGGAATATCAGCAGCAGAGTTGACCCAGAACACCAACGAGATCTGTGGAGAGCCATGAACGCCTACACCAGCTGGTAGGGTACTTGATGATAATGATGATATGCACAATACAATTTACTAACATCCATCATACTTCCCTGTGAAGACATTTTTCTCACCTTTATGAAACGACGAGTTACTTTCTCTTCAAATGTCATGCACTTTCAAACACTATACAGTTGTCACAAACAGTTACTAACACACTCAATGAAACCATTAAGGGCTTGCACCTTAAGACTGGCACTGTGCTGCCAAGAGAAGACAACTCCACAGCATAAGAATAAACAAGAATAACTAAATACAACAGGTACCAGGTATGTCTTTGGGAAGACAAGATAGCAAAGAACAAAACTGTTCCCCCAACTCATAATAACTGAGTATATGAGAAGAACTGTTATATCACATCCTTATGGCAGAATATACACAGGTGGGCAAAAGGAAGTCAGGAGTCTCTGTGGCGAAGTGGTCAAGACGTTTGACTTGTGCTCCGAAGGTTGTGGGTTCGATTCCGGGCCGCATCCTTCGGTTTACGAGTTAAATGTTTTGGAGACTCCGGTGGGTCATCGCTAAAAGCTACGGAGTTCGTGCTTTGTGCGACGCTTTCCGTGCTGCGGAAAGAGACCGAGCCATATGGGATAAAACCCAGTGCAATGAAGTCGACCCTGTCGACTTTTAAGTGACTTTTTTTTATACACAGGTTTACTACTACTTTCTTATCAAGAGATCATTCCTTCTATAATGATAGCAATTTCCTAGCAAATGAATTAATCACTTACATCTACAGTTGTGAACGTTGTGTTTCGAATTAATATAACAAAAGCTGACTCCCAAAATTTTGCATCTTGGCTCCCTGTAATAGGGAAAGTCATCTTTAATGATCCTGCTGATAACAGTACATTGGAGGGACTGACATCCACTTTAGCCAAAACTCGAGTCAAGTCAACCCCAGGTGCTCCGCTCCAAGAAGGGTAAGTCACATTTCCTGCTTGAACTTCCTTCCTGTCAGAGTAAGACAACATTATACATAAGTACATCTTTAATGATCCTGCTGATAACAGTACATTGGAGGGACTGACATCCACTTTAGCTAAAACTCGAGTCAAGTCAACCCCAGGTGCTCCGCTCCAAGAAGGGTAAGTCACATTTCCTGCTTGAACTTCCTTCCTGTCAGAGTAAGACAACATTATACATACTCCTATTTAGAATCAGTATGTCGACAAATATCCCTTATAAGATCAAACAAATTATACACCATCCTATTCAGTGGAATTAAATTTATGTTTTTGATCCCACCCCCACCCATACACTATCTCTCTCTCACACTCTCTCTCATGCTTTTGTGTGTGAGGATGGGTACTTGCATGCATGTCGGCATGCATATGTAAAATACTAAACAAAAACTGTCATTACTGCCTATGGTACCATGCATTTTTATTGCTTTACAAACAGTAGTCATTTTCACCCACTATGTAAATATGTCATATTAACCCTTTACAGGGTGGAACGTCCATTTCCGTCCGATCGCTTAAACGGGTAGATCACCCGAACGCGCCCGATACATTATGCACTGTAAAAGCGCTATCTCTCGGCTTTCCGATACTTCCGACGGCTACTTTCGCTTTCGCCAATAGCTTGACAACGTGGCCCCCATTTGCAAGCGCTTACTATGAATTTGAACGGACTTTTACAGACTTTTTTTTGATAGTTTTCGGGGTTTTTATGCTTAGTTTTTCAAAATGGATTTCGGCGATTCTTCAAGTGATAGCCGAGATTTTGCTAGGTTCAATTTAAGTGACATTAAAGGGCACGAAGTTGACTACTAATCGGAGCTAGATATCAGTGAAAAGCGTTACTTTGCATTAGCAGTCGTGAGTCGGACTTTAAAAGAAAGTGATTATGATTCTGAAAATGTGTTTGTAAATTGCCGTATAGATGACTGAAAATCACAAACTAACTGTATTTCGTAAATATTTGTGTTCATATATGGATTACTGACAACAATCATGTGAGTAACATATTCTGCATGCTTTTCCCTTCATTGTGTTGTTTATTTAACTAAAATCAGTTGACTAATACCTTATTTGTGATGTTTTTACTAACGCAACCCGAAATTTTACCGAACCTGAAAAAATCTTGCCCGTTCAGGGCTAAAAAACGGACAAGTGTCTGCCCTGTAAAGGGTTAATAAACATAATCTTCAAAACTACACATCATCAGAAATCTATTTCTCTCACATTTGAGTTTCATGAAACACAAATATTTGCTGCTCACTATGCTTGAGAGGAAGATAAAGAGTGAAAGCAGAATGAAGAAGTTCAATTGTTACCTTTCCAAATGATTTTTACTAATTACATGCTGTGTCACCTTCACTGCAATGTTTGAATAATGTTAATGATAAAGTGCATGGTCCTATCAAATATGTGCACTAAAATCAGTCACATGCTAGTAACCTACATGAAATCATAATGATCATGCTTTTATGGAGCCCTGAGCAAGACTTCTGCCGTACGTGCACATTATACAGCACAGATACATGTTCAAAGCTGGTCTCAATCAAACTGGCATAGGATCTTAAAAGTTAGTGGACTTTCACAGATGCAGTGACCAGAACTGCAAAGTGGAAAAGCCTCTAGCATTCATGAGCAGAATCCTAGATGATGGGCAAATGATTTGCATCGAATGTGCATCCTACTAACTGACAAATCAGTTCAACTGTCCACAATCAACAGCTGGTTCTCCGAATTCCATTGCCCAGGTTTGTGCCCTGAAGAGGTCACTTCAGCACCATGTAACAGCGGTGACACAACACGGGAAGCAGCAGTTACCGGTTATAAGTCTTAATGCTCGACTGGCATAGAGCAAGGAGCCAGTGGTTGCTTCCAACGGTGGGAGATATCATTGTATCTCACTAGACAGCTACCACCCGCCTAAGCTGGACATCCGCCAGTCAATAAGGTACTCTCGTCACGGTTCATCTACTCCTGAGGGTGTGTGGAGCTTAGGGAGAAAATCCTGACACATGGACCGCAATCTGTACATCTAGCAACAAGAAAAAACAAAACAAGGCCCTAAGGCTGGGAACATGAAACGTAATAACCATAATCTCTGGCATCTCAGACGACCTAAACGAGATTGTCGATGCCCGCAAAACTGCAGTGATAAACAACAAACTACTCAGACTGGGGATAGGCATTGTTGCCCTGCAAGAGACCGGACTCTCATTAATCTGGAAGCATCAAGGAGAGGGACGTCACTTTCTACTGGCATGGCAAGCAGTGCAGAGAGACCAGGGAGCATGGAGTTGGCTACGCTATCAGAAACAAGCTGCTTAATTCCATCATACCACCAAGTGATGGCACTGAAAGAATACTGAAGCTCCAACTCCAGACAGAAGAAGGCCCAGTTAGTATTATAAGCGTTTACGCCCCAACACTAACTGCAGCATCAGAATCTAAAGATAAGTTTTAGCAAAGTGGTCAGTGAAACACCAGAGAAACAACTTTTTATCCTAGGGGATTTCAATGCCATAGTTGGCTCGGACCACAAATCTTGGCCTTCATGTCTAGGACAGTTTGGCATAGGGAAGATCAATGACAATGGACGTCTCTTGGAATTCTGCAGCCATCATAATCTGTGCATGACCAACACCTTCTGTGATACAAAACCACAATACAAGGTGTTATAGAGGCACCCCAGATCAAAGAACTGGCACCAACTCGACCTGGTGCTCACCAAATGCAGCAATCTCCACAATGTACAACTGACTCTTGTCTATTATAGTGCTGACTGCAACACCTATCATTCACTCATTTCCAGCAAGGTGAAGATAAAGCTCAAGAGAATCTACAGAAACAGAACAGAAGGAAGACCACGCATTGACATCAGCGGCACCCAAAACAAAGAGAATGTCAACACATTCACCCAGGCTCTGGTGGAGACTGCCTGTCCCCACAAATGGAACTGCCATGGGGAGATGGAGTCATTTGTATGACACCTACAACACAGCACTATCGACATTTGGCAAGAAGCAAACAAAGTCAACCGACTGGTTTGAAGCACACTCTGAAGAGATGCTCTCAGTCCTGGAGATAAAGAGGCATGCATTCTCAGTGTATAAAATATCACCTTCAGAGAAAACATTGCAGGCACTGCGAACGGCCAGAAATAGAGTACAACCAACCGCAAGAAAATGTGCAAACAGGTACTGATTACAGCTCTCTGCTCAAATTCAAACTTGTGCAAACAGTGGAAATATAAGAGGAATGTATGAGGGCATCAAGCAAGCTGTCGATCCATCAAAACATAAGATGGCCCCTTTACGATCAACAGAAGGGGTAATCATAAAAGATCTGGATAACGAACCGTGTCTTACAGAAATCAGTGAAGCACTAGACACTCTCAAATCCAGGCACCAGGAAAAGATAGTATTCCACCTGAAATTTTAAAATGTGGCAAAGAAACATCATCCCAGAACTGTATGCAATATTTCAGCTCTGCTGGATAGAAAAATCAGTACCACAAGTTATGAGGGATGCAAAAATTGTTACCATTTATAAAAACAAAGGTGACAGAAGTAACTGCAACAATTATCACGGCATTTCTCTACGCAGCATTACAGGCAAGATGTTTGCTCGAGTAATCCTAAAAAGATTACACATTCTTGCTGAAAGAATCTATCCCGAATCACACTGCAGATTTAGACCCAACAGGTCCACCATCGATATGATTTTCTCACTCAGGCAGCTCCAAGAGAAGTGCAGAGAACAGAGGAAGTCATTATATATTGTCTTCATCGACCTCACAAAGGCATTTGACCCCGTGAGCAGAAACGGCCTAAATAAGATCCTTGAGAAGATAGGATGTCCACCTACCCTGTTAAGTCTTGTGAAATCATTTCATGAAAATATGCAGGGACCATTTTATTTGATGGTTCAACATCTGTTATTCAGCATCAGCAGTGGAGTAAAGCAGGGCTGTGTGCTTGCTCCTACACTTTTTAGTATCTTCTTCGCCGTTCTCTTAAGGCAGGCATTTGGGACTGCCACTGAAGGCATATACCTCCATACAAGACCTGAAGGCAAACTTTTTAACCCATCAAGACTCAAGGCAAAAACCAAAATAAGAACAAGATGCATAAGAGAACTACTTTTTGCAGATGACACAGCCCTGACTACTCATGCAGCAGAAGATCTCCAACAGTTCATAGATTGCTTTGCAGCCACCTGCAAAGACTTTGGGCTCACCATCAGCCTAAATAAAACACAGGTGATGGAATAAGATGCTGGTGCGCCTCCATCAATCAAAATTTCTAATTACGAATTGTAGGTAGTCCATGAGTTTGTGCATATGGGGTCGACAATAGATAATCTTTCATTAGAGACAGAAATCGACAGACGCATTGGAAAGGCAGCCCGCAGCCACAACACTTTCCATGCTAACTAATAAAAGAGTTTGGGAGAATAACAGACTAACAGAGCATACAAAAGTTCAAGTATATAAAGCTTGTGTTGTTAGCACACTACTCCGTGGGTCTGAATCCTGGACCTTGTACTCACAACAGGAAAGAAAGTTGAATTCCTTCCATATGAGATGTCTGAGATGTATCATGGGCACATCGTGGAAAGACCACAAAACAAACAAACACATGCTTAAAAGGGCGGATATTACCACAGTGCACTCTCTCCTTTAGCAGAGATGCCTCTGGTGGATGGGCTATGTATCTCAAATGGAGGATGAACCTATTCCCAAAGATCTCCTATATGGAGAATTAGCCACACGGAAGAGGCCAACCGGAAGACCCCAAATGCGATATAGGGATGTGTGTAAACAAGATATGAAAACTCTTGGCATAGATCCAGACACGCGGGAACAACAGGGTTGCAACAGACAGATGTTCCTGGAGAAGAGATGTACGAAACAGACTGTGCTCTTTGAGCGCAATCTGATTCAACAAACTGAGGATAGGCGGCACAGGCATAAAATGCAGTCACTTACTGCGGGACCTGCCTCGTCTTACAGATGTGAAAACTGTGACAGAGATTGTCACTCTCGCATTGGACTATAGTCACCAGCGGTGCTGTCAGGTACCTCTCCTGCAGCACAACTCTATAGTCCTTCAGGACTGAAAGAGGCCTACTGTAACAGTGAGGGAATTGAGTTAGGAGTAAGGAGTTAAGGAATGCTGCGCATTCCTTGACTAGGGGGAAAACCATAGTGAACGTGTGTGCACGAATGAAGAAGTGTATCTAGGAAAACACACACGTCACTTAACTTAGGGGTCAGCGAGAGAGATGTCAACACCAAGAAGTGAGTCTCCATCATGTGTGCTGAAATAGAACGATTCAGCTAATAAAGAATGTTTCTAACAACGTGAAGACTTGTGTACTATACGATCATGTGCTTTATAACCTGTGTGGTAGCACTGTAACACCAGGTTGATTTGGTGCCGTGAATTTTTGAAACATGGGAGGTCGCGGAGAAAGAGAGTACCGCCAAGGTTATGTCTGGGGTGTTTGGAAAAGTAAATATGGAGAAACGCAACAGATGAAAGCCGACTGTTGGTAGCTGTTCTGAGTTTTCACTGGATTCCTGGTTAAGAAAGAGATCCATTTTCAAGGACAGCGCTAAAGAAAGGTTTGAGTGATAAACTTATTTTTTTTGAAAGACTGATGTTATTACATAATTATGAAATTAACAGGAGAACTGACCAACGCAAAATGGTATATTGAGCCTGGGTGTTGTGTAATGCTGTTCTGCATCAAAAATCAGTATAAATTATGAGTTGTAACCCGTGTGACTGTTGAAGGTGAAGTCAAGGGTATGGTACAAATTCCATAATTATGAAATCAAGATCTGCAATACTTTCTTCAATTAAAGGAAACCATAAATGAAACTTGTCTCAACTCGGGGTTTGGATAAGGTAATTTAAACTGACCATGGCGAGAGTCCCACATGAAAATAAGAGACTGGATAGCGTCAGCTTTGAGCTCAATTGTTGTTGACTGGATTACGTTTGCGCTGAAATATATATATGAAAATCACAGATTGCTGCTGGAAAGTGAGTTTTTTTTTGCTGAAGTCGTGAGCAATTGTCGCTTGCGTGAAGGTGACCTTACTAGTTAGAGTCAAAACGACCATGAATTTAAAACCACAGTCAGTTAATTTAATACAAGCAAGACTGAAGAGAAACCCATATTATGTAGCAGGAAACATAGTCAGAATCACGGAATTGCAAAATGAAATAATTGATGAGCCAGGTTTAGAAGTTCCGGATGGAATAATAGAATTAGATAAAAGTTTAACATTTCCAGTAATGGTTATTAATAACACAGGTAGAGAAATTAAATTATACAGAGGATGTGTAATAGCCAAGCTAGAACATAACGTTAGTGACATATTGGCAACAGATAGGGTAAATATGGCAGGCATAAGTTATTCAGAAACCTCTAATGAAAGAAGTAATAATAGACGTGGATACAGAAGAAAAGGGAACGTTAGAATGGATGAATTGATCCATCCATATAGAAGAAATACAGCACAAATACATTCACTAGACAAAGTAACAAGAGAAAAAGAATTGTTAGCACAATTAAAAACTTCGCCAGAAAATAAGGAAGTGTTAGAACAACTTATAAAGCAAAATCAAGATGTGTTTGCGATAAATGATTTAGAATTGGGTAAGACTCGAACAGTTACGATGGAAATAGACACGGGAGATCATCCACCAATTAGTTTAAAACCATACAGAACTCCATTAAGAAATAGAGAAGTCGTAGAAAAGGCAATAGAAGATATGGTGAAAGCAGGCATAATAACTAGATCAAAATCAGAATGGTCATCTCCGGTGGTAATTGTGGCCAAGTCTGATGGTTCGAACAGGTTCTGTTGTGACTACAGGGCGTTAAATAAAATTACTAGGAATGTAGCGTACCCACTGCCAGTAATTGATGATATTTTGGGGCTGCTTAATGGCTCTACATATTTCACAACGCTGGACGCAAGGGCAGGATTTTGGTGTATTCCGATGTCGGTGGACGCGCAAAAGAAAAGTGCCTTTTGTACTCATATGGGTTCGTACGAATTTCTACGTATGCCATTCGGTCTTAAAAATGCACCATCTCACTATATGTTCTTAATAAATGAAGTACTAGACGGTATGCAAAGTTTTGCCCTAGCATATATTGATGACGTATTGATTTTTACGAAAGGAGATGTAGAGAATCATTTAAAACATGTTAGACTAGTATTTGACAGATTAAGAAAGCATGGCGTTAAATTAAAGCTTAGTAAGTGCCAGTTTTTAAAGACAGAAACAAAATATTTAGGCTATATAATAAATAGGGAAGGTATTAAACCAGACCAGGAAAAGATAAAGGTTATTAAAGAGTTACCTGCTCCTACTAATGTTAAGGAAGTACGTGCTTTTATAGGAACGTGTGCGTATTATCGGAGGTTTGTACCAGCCTTTTCAAGGATAGCAATACCTATTACGAATTTAACGGGAAAATACGCTAGATTTAAGTGGGATGATGAGTGTCAAAAAGCGTTTGAACTTTTAAAAGATAGCTTAACGGTGGTACCATTATTGACACATCCAGATCTGAATAAACAACTAATACTATACACAGATGCTTCAGACAACGCAATAGGAGCATGTTTAGTTCAACCATATGAAGGAGAAGAATCTGGAATACCAGGGGTTAAAAATGAAAGACCAATCTATTTCTTGTCGCATAAACTCAGCAAGACTCAAAAGAAATGGCCGATTATTGAGAAAGAAGCATATGCTATACACTACGCTCTTCAAAAATTAAATTACTACCTACATAACGCCAATTTCATTATTAGAACTGACCACATGCCATTAAAGTCGATATTAGAAGCACCAATACAAAATAGGAAAATACAAACGTGGGCACTGAATTTACAAGGGTACAATGCTAAGGTTGAATATGTGTCAGGGAAACATAATACGTGCGCCGATCTTTTGTCTAGGATTCCATATACACAGTCATCAGGAAACACGGAAGATGAAGCTGAACCAGAGGTAGACGATCGAAACTGGCAAGTAAATATATTAGATTCTGCCATAATAAATAGGGAAGATTTTGAGAGTTTTCCATCAGAGCAAGAGTCGGAATCTAGAACAGAAGACCCACATTTAGAACAGTTTGATATGAAAACAGAACAAGAATTAGATCCAAAAGTAGTACAGATAAAAAAGAAATTGAAAGAAACAGGGGAAAATAGTTTTAAAAGAAAGTTTGTAGAGTTACAAGAAGACAATCAATTATATTATATCAGTGAAAAAGGTGAAGGAGTAAGAAAATATATTCCGAAACATTTAGAACAAGAAGTTTTAAAGGCATACCACGATAATAATGGTCATTTTGGACGAGATAAGTTAGTGAAGGCTATTAGCAGTAAATATTATTGGCCGAATTTATTCAAAAGCATATATGAATATGTTGAAGCATGTGAAAAGTGTAGGTTAAGAAACATGAAGATAATTAAATGTCCTTTACAAGATACCGATATTCCTCAATTTCCAATGCAGAAAGTAAGTTTGGATATTTCAGGTCCTCATCCAAAAACATTATCGGGAAATGTATACCTACTACATATAGTTGATTCATATAGTCTTTGGCCAGAAGTGTATCCAATTCCAGACAAGAGTGCTGATTCAGTTATAAATATGCTTTTACAAGAATTTATACCAAGGTTTGGGTGTCCACAAATAATACTTACAGACAATGGGAAAGAGTTTGTAAATAAAAAGTTTGAGAAATTGGTAAAAGATTGGAATATAAAACACATTAAGACTTCATATTACAGACCAACTTGTAATGCTAAAAATGAGAGACAACACAGAACACTATACAATATTCTAGCGAAAAATGTAGAAGAACACGATATGGATTGGGATCTTTATTTGGGGATAGCATTAGCGGCGATACGTACACACGAAAATGAAGGAACAGGTTTCTCACCATTTTATTTAGTACATGGAAGAGAACCAATATTGCCAATTGATAATTTATTAAAGCCTAGGAGAAAATATCTGGGGGAAGATTTTCAAGAAACAAGGTTGCAAGAGATGCATAAAGCACATGTAAGTTTAAGAAATAATATAATTAAGGCTAGAGAAAGACAGAAGAAATACGCAAATAAAAATGCACACTTACAAGAGTTTAACGTAGGTGATAGGGTATATTATAAAAAACATAGAAAAAACTCTAAGTTTGATGCTCACTGGGTCCCGGGATACTATATTTTAGAAAAAAAAGGTCCAGTGTCGTACACTATAAAGAATCAAATTTCAGGGCATGTTGCACGTTCACATGTAGAACACTTAAGGCGGGATAATGAGGAAAGGAATGCAGAGAATAATAATAATAATTATTGTTCCGAAGAAATATTGTCAGGTGGACAGATTGTCAGACAATCGGTATATCCAAGACCTATAGAGAATGGAAAACAAGTAACAACAGCATCTACTACAGCTGAACAAGAAGAAACGGTACCAAAAACAGTCATGACAGAGGAAAATAACGGGTATGACGATTATATTAGTGAAGAGTCAGTCAGGGAAAATATTGAACCTCCATTTATGAATACAAGACAGGCAGTAAAAAGAAAGTTGGATAGACAGAAAGAAAAAGAAATTAAGAGGCAAAGGAAACTTAGAGAGAATTCTTCGAGTGAGGAAGAGATGCCACTATTTGAAAATTTGTTGAGACGGCAAGACAGGAAAATTAGATTGGATTTAGAAAGGAAGAGATTAGCGGTTGCTAGTAATGGATATACAGATGGAGAACAAGAGATGGATGAAAAGTCAGAAACTGATGAAGAAGCTGATATGAAAGAAGATAGCTCTCCTCGAGAGGATAGCGACATTGATGTAGATATTGCAATTATAGAAAAAAATTTGAGGTTATTAAAGAAATGGAGAAGTGATAGATGATTAGAGTGATACAAGGTTCTGCAGATGGCGGATAGAAGAAGAAGTTGGACACAATATTTTTGTGTTTACAAAGGTACTTGATGGAGTTTTTCTAAAGCGGAAAATTATTATTGGGTACTCAGAATATGGTCTTGAAATTTATAATGTATGTGTACATTGATTAATGTGGGGGGATAAATATGATGAGGGGATTGAAATGCTTTGCTCAATTGTTGGGACTTCAATTGTGTTTTATGAAATGTGAAAAATAAGTTAACTTAGATGGTTATTTTTACGATGTTTTGGGGTTTGATTGAGTTACCCTAAGTGTGTTTAAAATGATTATTACTTTGAAGTTCAGTTAGAAGATGAATTAAAGTAGTGTTTAGTGAACTGACTCTATATGGAGGGGTATGTTGTATTACATGTGGGGTATGCAATGTATATACACGGTTTATAATAGGAGCTGGGTTGAACAGCGTTTAATGGGAGAATATGGGGGGAATGCCAGGTTGAGTTTTGGCATTTAAATAACTGCATATTGGAAGAAGAAGACTGTACTTAACAGTATAATAATAGTTAGGAAGTTTTTTGTTGTTGAAGGAATGGTAAACGGGAAATTGATGATCGGAATAATACAAAGGCTAGCAGTTTTGGATTAACATATTTTTTTGATAAGAACAATTATTATTGACGGAAACTGAAGATAAATTTTGAAACTTTATTTTTTGATAAAGTTTTGAGAATGTATGGGAAGAGAAAGGTGATTACTTCTTACTTTCTTACTTTTCCTTACTTTTATTAATTTCAGGTGCGCACCTACACAAATCTAAACTAACTATTTTTTTCTGTCTATCCTAGAATACTGAGAGTATGAGAATGTGAATGAGGGGGAAATAAAGGATAAGGGGGGAATATCTTCAGTTTTGTCAATCATAATTTAGATGGACATTTTAAAGTTAAAAGCGGTTTGCTTATGGAGACTTTTGTATTGTGGGGAATTTTATGGAGAGTTTTGTAGAAAGTTTTCTAGAGAACTTTATAACGAGTTTTGTAGAGAGTTTCGATATTATTATCTCTGGTTAGCAATTGGCTATGAGGAGATAGGAGGATTGAGTTAGGAAATATATGGAATTGTTGTTATTGTAGAATAGAGATGTAAAGTTAACTAATTAAAAGTTGGGGTTGAGATTTTTTCAAGGAAAAATTCTCTTTGAAGAAGGGGAGGCATTGTAACAGTGAGGGAATTGAGTTAGGAGTAAGGAGTTAAGGAATGCTGCGCATTCCTTGACTAGGGGGAAAACCATAGTGAACGTGTGTGCACGAATGAAGAAGTGTATCTAGGAAAACACACACGTCACTTAACTTAGGGGTCAGCGAGAGAGATGTCAACACCAAGAAGTGAGTCTCCATCATGTGTGCTGAAATAGAACGATTCAGCTAATAAAGAATGTTTCTAACAACGTGAAGACTTGTGTACTATACGATCATGTGCTTTATAACCTGTGTGGTAGCACTGTAACACTACTACTACTACTACTGCTACTACTACTACTACTACTACTACTACTACTACTACTACTACTGTCCACAATGACATACAGGATACATAGCATGGTGAAAGAAATGTATTTTGCATTTCTTATAGCTAAATGACAGAGACATAATTGACCAGGCTTGTGTAAAAGTTGACACTCAGTTTTTACATACCTTATCATTACCAACTGCCTTGCTGACTGGCATTGGTGATCATGCTTAGCTACATCTCGCAATCTCCAGATATCGATTTGTGCCATGATATCCTTCTGTACAATGACACAAAGCTGTAAAGAATCTTTTCTCACTGTCTTCCCGTATCTGTCTTTCCACATATATTTCCAGTTGTCACAGTTGTGTTCTAGTTTTTGTCTTCTCATAATGTGGCCACAAAATGATAACTGCCTCTTTCTGATGTTTGTGATAAGTTGTCTTTCTGTGTTAGCCTTTTTATTTTCAAAATGTTTAGATTACTCATTTTGAATGACCAGGTAATTTTCAGCATTATTCTGTAAAACCACAACCCTCAAACTTTTAGGGATTTGTTTGCTTGTTTATTATTAACTGCCTAGAATTCACAGCCATGTGTTAAAAATGTTCTATCTAAAATGCAAGAATTTGTTATCTACCTTCTAACGAGAAGAATTTATTGCATAAATTATTCTTCACTTTTTCAAATGCTGTTTTGGCTTGCCCAATTCTGTCCTTTATTTCTGTTTTATATTATCCATCTGTGCTATCCATGTGCTTATACATTTGAATTTCTGCACTCGCCAAAAATTAACATCATTACTTTAATTGTACATTTATGCACAATCTGTTTCTTTGATATTACCATTACTTCTGTCTTCCTATTACTCAAGCTGAGAGCCATTTTTTTTTCACTTTTTATGGCCACTGTATATATCATTTTCTGCAGATCCTTCAGACCTGTTGCTATTAAGATGGTGTTTATCAGCGTAAGTCATACATATTTACTATGGCAACAAATCATGATCCCTGGAATTTTGCTTATAGAATCTCATTATTTTCTCACTGTATAATGAAAATAATGAAAACCGGCTCTGTGGCAAAGGGGTTACAGACAAAATTCGTAATCATGGATACCCATGTTCAAAACACAGCTGTGGGCAATGTGGCAGCAGACCTCCTTACTTTGGTTTTTTTATGAAACTGTATGGGTGTCAGAGGTTCAGAAAGCAATGGCAAACTACTGAATGTAAACTTGCCCAGGAAAAATGAACAGTCAAAAGATGCTGGGGTTGTCTGACACCCTTCTTTATGCACTGAAATGTTTCTAACTGATTGCTGACTCTGATGGCTGCTGTTTGCTGCAAATATGTTCTTTATTATTTGCATCAACATTTAATTGTTCTAGTACTTCAATAATTTTTATTTACATTGCTCACTGTCAAACAATTGTGTGCAGTTCATGAACCCTACATACAATTCTGTTTTAATTTATTTAGTTCTCTCTAATAGTGTTCTGAGAATGTATATGGCATATACATGTTATATGAAATTAATTAATTAAACAACAAAGTGATATTTATCACCATGATACATATTTGTTTCCAAACATACAACACAAATAGATAAGAGGATTAACGAAAAATGCATAGATTAAATTTAAGTTCATGTTATGAAGATGAATTAAAGTAGTTAGGTGAATTAAAGTAGTGTTTAGTGAACTGACTCTATATGGAGGGGTATGTTGTATTACATGTGGGGTATGCAATGTATATACACGGTTTATAATAGGAGCTGGGTTGAACAGCGTTTAATGGGAGAATATGGGGGGAATGCCAGGTTGAGTTTTGGCATTTAAATAACTGCATATTGGAAGAAGAAGACTGTACTTAACAGTATAATAATAGTTAGGAAGTTTTTTGTTGTTGAAGGAATGGTAAACGGGAAATTGATGATCGGAATAATACAAAGGCTAGCAGTTTTGGATTAACATATTTTTTTGATAAGAACAATTATTATTGACGGAAACTGAAGATAAATTTTGAAACTTTATTTTTTGATAAAGTTTTGAGAATGTATGGGAAGAGAAAGGTGATTACTTCTTACTTTCTTACTTTTCCTTACTTTTATTAATTTCAGGTGCGCACCTACACAAATCTAAACTAGCTATTTTTTTCTGTCTATCCTAGAATACTGAGAGTAGTGAGAATGTGAATGAGGGGGAAATAAAGGATAAGGGGGAATATCTTCAGTTTTGTCAATCATAATTTAGATGGACATTTTAAAGTTAAAAGCGGTTTGCTTATGGAGACTTTTGTATTGTGGGGAATTTTATGGAGAGTTTTGTAGAAAGTTTTCTAGAGAACTTTATAACGAGTTTTGTAGAGAGTTTCGATATTATTATCTCTGGTTAGCAATTGGCTATGAGGAGATAGGAGGATTGAGTTAGGAAATATATGGAATTGTTGTTATTGTAGAATAGAGATGTAAAGTTAACTAATTAAAGTTGGGGTTGAGATTTTTTCAAGGAAAAATTCTCTTTGAAGAAGGGGAGGCTATTGTAACAGTGAGGGAATTAGTTAGGAGTAAGGAGTTAAGGAATGCTGCGCATTCCTTGACTAGGGGGAAAACCATAGTGAACGTGTGTGCACGAATGAAGAAGTGTATCTAGGAAAACACACACGTCACTTAACTTAGGGGTCAGCGAGAGAGATGTCAACACCAAGAAGTGAGTCTCCATCATGTGTGCTGAAATAGAACGATTCAGCTAATAAAGAATGTTTCTAACAACGTGAAGACTTGTGTACTATACGATCATGTGCTTTATAACCTGTGTGGTAGCACTGTAACACTACTACTACTACTACTGCTACTACTACTACTACTACTACTACTACTACTACTACTACTACTACTGTCCACAATGACATACAGGATACATAGCATGGTGAAAGAAATGTATTTTGCATTTCTTATAGCTAAATGACAGAGACATAATTGACCAGGCTTGTGTAAAAGTTGACACTCAGTTTTTACATACCTTATCATTACCAACTGCCTTGCTGACTGGCATTGGTGATCATGCTTAGCTACATCTCGCAATCTCCAGATATCGATTTGTGCCATGATATCCTTCTGTACAATGACACAAAGCTGTAAAGAATCTTTTCTCACTGTCTTCCCGTATCTGTCTTTCCACATATATTTCCAGTTGTCACAGTTGTGTTCTAGTTTTTGTCTTCTCATAATGTGGCCACAAAATGATAACTGCCTCTTTCTGATGTTTGTGATAAGTTGTCTTTCTGTGTTAGCCTTTTTATTTTCAAAATGTTTAGATTACTCATTTTGAATGACCAGGTAATTTTCAGCATTATTCTGTAAAACCACAACCCTCAAACTTTTAGGGATTTGTTTGCTTGTTTATTATTAACTGCCTAGAATTCACAGCCATGTGTTAAAAAATGTTCTATCTAAAATGCAAGAATTTGTTATCTACCTTCTAACGAGAAGAATTTATTGCATAAATTATTCTTCACTTTTTCAAATGCTGTTTTGGCTTGCCCAATTCTGTCCTTTATTTCTGTTTTATATTATCCATCTGTGCTATCCATGTGCTTATACATTTGAATTTCTGCACTCGCCAAAAATTAACATCATTACTTTAATTGTACATTTATGCACAATCTGTTTCTTTGATATTACCATTACTTCTGTCTTCCTATTACTCAAGCTGAGAGCCATTTTTTTTTCACTTTTTATGGCCACTGTATATATCATTTTCTGCAGATCCTTCAGACCTGTTGCTATTAAGATGGTGTTATCAGCGTAAGTCATACATATTTACTATGGCAACAAATCATGATCCCTGGAATTTTGCTTATAGAATCTCATTATTTTCTCACTGTATAATGAAAATAATGAAAACCGGCTCTGTGGCAAAGGGGTTACAGACAAAATTCGTAATCATGGATACCCATGTTCAAAACACAGCTGTGGGCAATGTGGCAGCAGACCTCCTTACTTTGGTTTTTTTATGAAACTGTATGGGTGTCAGAGGTTCAGAAAGCAATGGCAAACTACTGAATGTAAACTTGCCCAGGAAAAATGAACAGTCAAAAGATGCTGGGGTTGTCTGACACCCTTCTTTATGCACTGAAATGTTTCTAACTGATTGCTGACTCTGATGGCTGCTGTTTGCTGCAAATATGTTCTTTATTATTTGCATCAACATTTAATTGTTCTAGTACTTCAATAATTTTTATTTACATTGCTCACTGTCAAACAATTGTGTGCAGTTCATGAACCCTACATACAATTCTGTTTTAATTTATTTAGTTCTCTCTAATAGTGTTCTGAGAATGTATATGGCATATACATGTTATATGAAATTAATTAATTAAACAACAAAGTGATATTTATCACCATGATACATATTTGTTTCCAAACATACAACACAAATAGATAAGAGGATTAACGACTAATTTTTCACTGTTTTTCAAACCAATGCATAGATTAAATTAATCGGTGTTGTAGCTTAGATAGTAAGACGTTCAGTTTCATCATTCCCTGTCACGCTATATCTAGGGTTTCTTCTTCTTCTTCTAGTGTTCATCTGGAGAGTTTTTTCCGTCGTGATTGCGTTGTGCCCGTTTACAGCAGAGCTGTGTTCTTGCGTTGTTAGGCTGACACATCCGACTTATGTGGGCATTTGTTGACCGGGTTAACCTTCCCGGAGCATATATCTAGGATTTGAAATCAGCTGTGGGCGATTTGGAAGCAGACCACTTAATGGTATAAGTCCTTTACAGGACGCCACAATCAACCCCAGCATTTTTCGGCTGTTTGTGATTTCTTGGCAAATTGACATTCAGTAGTTTGCCATTGCTTTCTGAACAATCAGTATTCATATCATTATATGAAAACCAACACAAGGGGATCTGCTTCCAAATAGCCCGCAGCTGTGTTTCGAAAGCAGTATGCAGAATTATGAATTGTGTCCGTAACCCCTTTGATACAGAGCTGACAAATGGCATATTGGTATAAGGCATCAGCCATTCAGAAAGCAATAGCAAACTACTGAACTAACATTGCCTAGTAAGTCACAAACAGCCAATAAATACTGAGGTAGACTGCAACTTCCCGTAAAGGACATGCAACTAACCTTTTAAATATAAACATCAGAAACTGAATCTACTTAGAAATGTGCCAATAAATTGTACAATGTAAAATAAACCATTGGAAAGTGAATCTAAACAGAAACAGGGCAATAAGCACCTCTGATTCCGTATAAATCGTCCTGTCAGAAAAAAAATGGCTACACACACAGTTAGGAATATACAAAATAATATATGCTGATGTTGCAAGTTCAGTTAAAAAAACAGACAAAGATATTCTGTACAGGATCATTAGAACATTAGAATAATATTCCTAGATGGTAACTTGTTTTTTTTTTCTTGTATGTCTCAGCCCGACCACGGTACCTGAGTTTGTGTGTAACTAGAACCCCAAGGACTATCTGTGCTAGCATAACTGCGAACACCAGAAGAGGGTAAATGATTCAACTAACAGAGACACAAGCTTAATATTTTTGTAGGACAACTAGAGACACTTGTGGGAGCCACAGTAGTGTAGTGTCAATATGCTGGCCTGTCGGCCCAGTGGTGATGGGTTCGATCTGCATGCATCATGGCGGATAAAAATGTGTTTACTTGGCCTGAGTTTCCTGGTCAACCCAGTCTAAAATGAGTACAAGTCTTAAGAGTAAAGGTGTCCCGCGTGACAATGACCACATCACCAACCATATGCCAGTTAGTCTACAAACATAGGTCTAACACCATATACCCAATCCGTATAATGTGTGTAAACGGATCCTTCATTTACTTACTTACTGAGGGACACAGGCTAAAGAAGGCAGATCCAACAGAAAAACCCCTCACATGGAATTTACTGGGATCTCACAATACAACAAAATGTCTTTGGTATGAATAATAATAATCATCATAATAATAAAGTATATGTGCTTTTTGTGACAGCCAATATAGTTATAATGACTGTGTTTATAATTGTAAAAGTGGTGATATTAATGTAATAAACTTACAGGAAATTGCCTTCAATGACAAAGGATCCCAATATCGCACATGCTCCACCTTGTTTCTTGCAGATATTGTAATAATTAATAACCCTTCCACCTCCTGCAGTTGCTCTCAATGAGATCAATGAGTTGAAGAAAGACTGGAAGAAATTAGATACAGGAATTATCTCAGCAACACATCTTATTTGTAACCAGGATTATGATCAGATAACATGCAACTTTGGTGACTCAATCTTTACAAAGCAAATCACATTTACTTGTTACTCTATACATGACATACACTTCTAAAAAACATGGAAATGTTTGCTCATGCAACAGATCAACTTAATTACTTGGTAAAACATGACAAAACACAACAAATTACTGCAAACAGTGGATAATTTAATAGCAGAAAATATTAATATAAAACAGATTAAGAGGCAAAGATTTTACAACAGTCTTACCAGCTTAGAAAGTTAAAGAGTACAGCAGAAGACCTTAGGATATCTTAGCAGGAAGCATTTTTGTAGCGAAGCAGATTTTTTTGTTTCTTCTAAAACCACAATACTTAGTTCTGAAAGCTGTAAGCCTAAGCAAATCAAAACATTCTGCACTAAAAGAGGGCAAACATAATATCACAGCAGATACTGTTATAGGGGTGAACAGTTTTAAACCATCACTTATTCTAGGCCATGACATAATGGAATAAGGATGGGCAGTTTCCTTCCTCATGACATTTCCTTCCCAGACAATTCCCTGAAAATCCTGACCATTATATTCAAAGTGTAATGGAGAATGGACTCTCCTTGAATATCAAGAAAAACAGCAACAATGGTGATATCAAAGAAAATGGGGACACCAAAATGTGACATAGAAATAGAAGGGGAAATTCTCAACCAAGTGGATAATTTTAAATACCTAGGGGCACTTATAACATCAGATGGAAGATGTACAACAGAGATTAAGAGCATAATAGGGCAGGCAAAAGCCGCATTTAGGAAAATGAAGAGTATCTTATGCAATAAGTCACTATCAATGAATGTAAGAAAGAGAGTGCTAAAATGCTATACAGAACCAGTTTTGCTGTATGGCAGCGAATCTTGAAATGAACATGAACAAATTAGGAAGAACTTAGAAGCAACAGAGATGTGGTTTTTAAGACGAATGTTGCGAATTACTTGGACTGCCAGAGTAACTAACAACGATTGCCTGAAAGAGGCTAATGAAACTAGAACACTATATACAACAATAAGAAAGAGACAAACAGCTTTCTTTGGTCATGTGATGAGAAGAGAGGCATTGGAGAACATCGTGACAACTAGAAAGATTGAGGGGAAGAGAGGCAGAGGCAGACCAAGAGAAATGATGCTGGACGGATTGAGATGGTGGCATGGAGGAATATCATCAGCAGAGTTGATCCAGAACACCAAAGACCGAGATCTGTGGAGAGCCATGAATGCCTACGCCAGCCGGCATGGCACTTGATGATGATGAATGGAGAATGTTACACATCCATGAATAAATAGCATTTGTTAAAAGTTGATTTACAAGTGCATGACAAACACTCCTAGACAGGCAATCACGATGAAGAAAATGCAGTCACTACCAGAATTATTCATTGGCTACTTTACAACATATCATTCCTCCCACAATAAAATAACATAATAACAGTCCTCCCAGCAATCTAAGACTCAGTGCTCACAATATGTGTCACTAATTTCTCACAATAACAACAAATCAAGTTCACTGCAAACATATCAAAACACCGGCAGACAAAGAAGTCTTCACTTTTGCCCCCGACACATTAAAATTGAATGTGAAATGCTAGCGGGCATAATCTCATCATACTTTCTCCTTTCAGCTTTAAGCCTGGGCCTAATCACTGGCTTCTTGTGTATAGAATTAGCACTGATATCAGTGTAAATCTGAATGCCTCGTAGTATTGTTCATTTGTCATTCTCTTTTTTTTTTTTTTCCTTCTGGATTTTGTACTAGATGTCTGTCTCATTTTGTGACCAAGCCAAGACAGTCTGCGTGTTAAAAATATGTTTCAATAGTTGTCTGTTTTCCTCAGTATCTTTAAGAATGTGTTCCTTTTCTCTCTTTTCTGTCCATCTCACTATTTGCATCGTGCAGTAATACCACTTCTCAAAAAGCTTCAGAATTCTTTTCATATTCGTTCATTATTGACTATAATTCCTATAGGATGCTTTCTAGTCACTTCTTCTGTCATCCTTACCCAATAACCATTAGCCTAGGCTTGTTAATAATAAGCATTCTAGCCTCACTTGTTTTTTTAAAAATTGGGACAAGATTGTTTAAACATGCCTTGAGTTTTTATATAATTAATGTAATAATTGGATATTTTACTCCAAATTGTTTTACTATTTTGAAAAGTGTGTTACATGGCATCCTGTCAAAGGTCTTTATAGTCAGTAAGGCAGATAAAGAGGTATATTTTAATCAATCATTTTCTCTGCTGGAAATCTAGTGGTCCAACTGCGTCTCTGATACCGTCATCTTTATGAAACCCAAACTCATTTCCATTTAAGCCATGCTTCTTTACCTGCTTCATAATGTCTTACCTCTATGTATTCATTTATATTCACCTATGTTTACTTTTTTTCTAATCTGTTGTATTTTTTTTTTTGCTCGCTCGCTTTGAACTCAAGCGTAGTGCATACACATTATTTAAAGTTGTGATGGACTGAATTTTGCGTGAGGATTAGCTTTCCCTATTAACAGTGTCCCTCGCCATCAGGTGAACCCACTCCGACTTCAGAGGTACTTGTAATTAATGTCCCCAAGTCAAGGACGACAGATCAATATTTTAGTCCAGTTGTCCGGTGTAGGGGTTGAACTGCTTACCTCGGCATCAGCATACCGGATGATTAAGAACACGCGTTCTTATCCATTCGGCCATGCTGACCTGCTAATCTGTTGTATAATTTCTGTGTCATTTATTTTTCATTTGCTTAGTTTTTTTTTTAATTCCTCATATTATTTTTAAAAATATCTGTTATAATGACTCTTTTAACATGTGTATTTTCCCTCTATACAGTTCATGTGTTTTAAGGCATTGAATCCATTCTCCAAAGTAATATATCTCTCACTCATTTCCTTATTTGGCTCAAGTATAGCCAAATCAAGCCTAACATTTCCAGGGGTCCTCTTCAATTTCAATCTTTTTTATGAAGTTACTGAAACATGGTGACCAGTGCTATCTGCTCTTATCTAATTTTCATGGAATGTAAGCTGTTTATAAGCTAATTTCATAGCAGTATGTAATGAGTGTGGTTACGAAATTTGTTTCCAAGACATCTCTAAGCCATAATTATTGCCTAGGCGTGACATGACTGTACCCAAGCAGACCCTGGGAGCTATATGTGAGCTGAACAGGAGTTCAGGAACCAAATAGGATCCACACTTTCCTGATGAGTTGTGGCTGCATCTCAGGTTGAGGAACTATCCCTTATATAATTCTGCCCTAGCCCCAGGATATCATCATCATCACATGCCCTGCCAGCTGGCGTAGGCCCACAGATCTTGGTCTATGGCATTGTGGATCAACTCTGCTGATATTAATTCATGTCACCGTCTCAGGCCATCTAGCATCATTTCTCTTGGTCTGCCTCTGCCTCTCTTCCCCTTGATCTTTTCAGTTGTCACGATCTTTTCCAATGCCTCTCTTCTCATCATGAGCCCCCGGATATATGTGGCTTTAATACAAAACAGTGCATCAGTAAAAAGTTATGAAACTTTCTTCTTTTTTATGATTCATCCTAAAATGAACATTGTTTCTGTGTGCCTGTTTACAAAGACACTGTGATATTTGTGCTTTTCCACAACATTTTTGACAGCACATCATGTTTTCATGACCTGGTTTGATTTCCCACTTTTATCCCTTCAATTTCGGTCAGACTTACTTAATCAACCTGTTCCCAAAATTACTACTTTTGAGAGTAGACTTGCTCAGCCCAGATTCAATGATCCTAAAGCAAACAATCATGCCATGAGTTGGCTGCATTCATTGCTTTAGGCATGTCTCCAGTACCAAACAGGATATAAATTGTAACAAGTGTGCTTCAAAAGATGTTTAGAACAGGAAAGCCAGGCATACGATACCATCAACATTTAGTCTGAGAAGGGAGGTGGAGAAAGTCACAGCGGCGGTTCAAGGGCTGGACGACAAACAGCAAGCACATGTCGTGATTATAACAGAGTCACATAGCATGCTGAGAAAAGTGAAAACAGGCATGTTTCATGCAGAGTGCCATGCTTCAATTAAATAAATCATAGATAGAGAACATCCATTGAATCTTTTCCTCAGGACTTGCAGGTATAATGGGAAATGAGAGGGGAACAGATTGGCTGGGTCTGCGCCATTTCATGGGGTATTAGAGCATGATAAGGCAGACATGTAAAGAGTTCTTTGGGATTATGTGTGGTGAAAGAACAGATAAATCATCATAGCCTAGAGAGAATGGTGCAACAGGGAGTGACCAAAGGATATGGCTGACACTCAGTATGCCAAGGAAAGGCCAGACAGATGCATAATCAGACTACAATTGGTACCTTTAGTCGTGGGGCTCTTCGCTGCCTGTTGAAAATTATGATGCAGTACGTATAGGATTGTCATTTGTGCTTTTATGTCGGTTCTTGACTCAAATCAACTAACCTCAAATAAGTGTTAAAGACTTTACATGATGAAAAAAAAGATTCATTAACACAGAAAACTTACAGTCAACTCGTCCATCACCTCCTTAGTTAAAATTGATTTGTCCTTTTTACTTCTGAAGATGATTTCTGATTCAAGAGTCAAATCATTCAAACTAAATGGGCTGAAGTTGGTATCAGACTTATCTATAAATGTTTTTCTGACAATTTCACGGTCAGACAGAGATCTAGATTCCATGGGTGCGTAGAGAAACTCTGTGACAGAAAAAATATTAAGAAAAAGATAATCCTATGGCAGATGCTACATTAGGAATATAAAATGTTACATCTTCATATATTCTAAATAAATGTTGCATGTCTTTTGCAGGTTGTTTTTCTGGGCAAATTTTATGTTCAATAGTTTGCCATTGGTTTCTGAACTAGAAGTCAATATTGAAATCCAATTGACTGGCAGAGCAAGCACATTAAACCATTCGGCTTTGCATTCCCTTTGTACTTAACAGGAATGTGATCAGGTCCCTTCTTAGCAAATTTCTTTCCAAAGAAATAGCTAGTGACCATTTTATGAGGCTGGATCAAACCCAAAGTTGTATGAGTCAGATCAAATGTAGCCTCAAGTTATGAATGAACCTCTACTGTTATGTTGGCGTGTCAGAACTCTATCCATAATACCACCATTGTTCATTTGTGAAGGAAGGATGACAGTACACAACTCTTAAATAATAGTTTCAATTAATTTAATGAGAGATGTGTTGTTTTGATGGTGTAATGATAGCACACGTACCTACAGCTGTAGATGCCCTGGTTGTAGTTAAAGTAAAACTATTCTTGAGCATCCATGTTGTTTTTATAGCCCTCAAATAGTGGCTCTCAAATCTTTGCCAGATGGCCACTCCTATTACCCACCCGCCCGCCCGCCCGCCCGCATGCACGCACAAATCTGCTTCAAGTCATTCATTCTATGAAAACATTAAAACAATCCGAATATCTAGAGAGAAAGAGCAAGAAGAATTATCTAGGGCACCATATTTCTTCTAGTTACTAAGGTAGATGCTTATCATGCTATAATTACTTAAATCCATTTCAGGTGGCTAGAAGCAGATGGTCTTTGTACTCTTGGTGATTAAACAAGATTTCTTCTCTTTCTTCTTTGCCTTTAATCTATCAATGAAGCAATGACCCTCAAACAACTCAGGCCAAGCTCTTTACAGACTTGTTCATGATTAGTTGCATTTTGCAACTAAAGTTTTCTATGGGATCAAATAGCCAATCTCAAGCCAAAGCTTCTTACCTCCTTAGTTTCTCTCATGACATGCAAGGTAGCTTGCTTGCTTGTGCTCGTTGGCTTGAGCTCCAACGTGAAGTCCTGTATGTCGGGTGAAGGCATCCTGTTGTCCAACATCAGTGTGATGTAATACAGGACCTGAGATTTGCGTGAGTATCCGTTGTCCCATGTCTGGCTTATTGGTGTGCAGACTGGTGGTTCCTCGCCATACAGGCAGACACTCTCCGACTTCGGAGGAATCAGCGATCCTAATGACTTTAGCTAGGACCTCGAAGGGACCTGTTGCCCAGGACGCTCAACGAGGAGGCGTCAATAGGTCTTGGCCAGTATAGAACCCAGCCCTGGTGCCTTGAAAACACCTCTGCGTCCCTTGCTGCTCTAAAATTTATTCCTAAAACTTCCACGTAAAACCATGACTAAGAGTTAAAATTATGAGAGTTTAGTAGGTAGAGAACTGATTTGTCAACAATGTAATTCAGGTTCAAATTCTCTGTTGAAAAACAAAACTTTTGGGTCAATCCAACCTCAATAAATTGGTACAATGATATTTATAAGTTATTTCCTCTGTGGTGTTAAGGTGACGAGAAAGTAACCAAGTTACGCCCAATCCATTTTGCTTTTTACCGAAACACATGAAAGCTTATGACTTTACCCATAGAATAGTTTGTACAAGTGTCATATATTTTTGAAGGGAGTGGGAGATCACTGTAGCGCATGCCCCATCTCTAACAAAAGAAGTAGAGCCCCATCCTCTTCTATCTTCAATAACCCCAGAATATGAACCTTGAGTTATCTGCAGGCCTCGTTCTATTAAGTATGTCTAGGAGATATAGATTATGGCCCTGGTGAGAATGGTAATTACTAACTGGGAATCTGCCCCTTCTCCAATGATTCTGATAGCTCTGGAGCCCCCTTATTGGTTATCAAATCTGAGGAAAGTCTGGAGAATTTTCTCAGCCTGATTTAGATGAAGAAATCATGGATGTTGAGCCGTTGATAGATCTAGAGTATTCTCTCCCCCATTTTTAGTATGTCATTATGAGTTAATTTATTTTTAAACAATCAAACACATAATCACATTAGATTCTGACAACATGATGTACAAAGAAGTTGTTGACTCACAGATAGGTTTGAACTGATAAATTAACAGAAGGTCAATTCATGTTAATCATTTATTGACTGGGCCTGAGCCTTCTGGTCAGTACATACATCTCTATTGTGATTTACACAAGATAATAGAAAAGTTGCACATTGGACCATTTACACAGAGACCATCAATAAACAAGCATCAATACATGAGATGTCAACAAGTGTGAAACATAGTAAACATTTTGATGTTGTACATATTAAGTGTGATGGTGATGAATCAACAATTAACTATCAGTTTCCTGAAATTGGGTGTGGTGTGTACCAATGAGAAAAGTAACCTGGTGACTGGAAGATTAGGTAAGCCAGGGTCCATTGACTGATGGATCCACTTCAGGTCTGCCCGTATAGCTCCTCTGAAGGCCTCCCCATACTCTGCTCATGGCCAAGTCATCCTCCATCTCACTTGTGGTTCATCTCTTTCTCTCGGCTTCCCTCTTTCAGGTCTGATTTAGGTGGTTAGTTTGCTGATGTGTTGGGTGGTTGTTGGTATGTAGCCACCAAGATCACTGGAATTCAGACATTCTGCCTCCTCTATTCGAAAATTTGGTCACACAATTTTTGACATCTGTTCGCCAGGCATGTTTTTGCAGGAGTGCGCTGCTTATCATAATCTATACCGGCGTTGGCGCGAAAGCCGTGTCACGTGTCTGTTTTGTCCAATGGTCTTCCGAGCTTCGTCTGATGAAATCTTTCTAAGAATCCACGTCATCTGTCACCTATGCAGTTCCAGTTTCGATGTTAAGTTTTAAGTCCTAGTCTCCGTTTGCGGTTGTGAAGTCAATTTCTTTTAATGTTGTTTCCTCTTTTTGCTGCAGGTGTTGGTAAATGAATAATGGTGGTTAGCGTTATGCTACAACAAGGGATTTGCTTTTTTTTTCAAGTAAAAAAAAAATTTAAAGAAACCTCATTGTTATGCCATATGGTCTTTCAGAGTTACGGCCTTTTTCTTATAGCCCATGCCGTGTGGTGTTGATGGTCATCTCCGTTTACAGCCTTCTGTCTCTCATGCTTCCAATCATTTCTGATTCCGAACTTCCTTCATGCCGTGATGTCAAGACTGTCCAGCATCTTCTCTCTTGGTCTTCCCCTCCAGCCTTCCTGCTGTGATGACATACTCTAGCTTTCCTCTCCTGACATTCCCAAATATTGTGGACTGTCCTTTTCTGATGGAAGTACCAGTTCTCTTTGTGTATTAACTCCTTTCAAAACATCTTCATTGCTCTTGTTATCTGTCCATGGTGTTATAATTCTTCTACAAAACCCCATCTCTGCAGCTTCCCCATAATTCTTCACTTGTCTGCCAGCTGTCCATGATTCACTTCTGTACATAAGGATTGCTCAATATAGCTTGTAAGAACTCTTTTCTCACCTTGACTGACATGGACAAATTGCATAGAATATGCTTCATCCTGTGAAATCCTGCTTTCACTTGCGCTATTCTACATTTAACTTCTTTTATACATCATCTATCTGTGTTATTGTACCCACATATTTAAATACATTGACTTGTTTCAGATTGGTTCCATTCACTCAGATGTTGACTTTTAGTAGACATTTTTATTTATAATAACCCTTACTTCTGTTTTTATGTTATTCAGAATGAGTCCTTTATTTCGACTTTCTGTTGCAATTATATCTATAAATGCATGTAATTGTGTTTCATTTTCAGTGACCAAAACCATGTCATAAGCATAATGCAAGTTATTTATATTATGCCCACCAACCAATATTCCTCACATGTTTTGTATGGATCTTTTGTATAGTTTTAAGCCCACATTTTATGTAAGCACATTTCTACATGAGAGGTATATATGATCAGCAATAGTCGAGGTGTCTATTTTCCCAGACCTCTGGTATTTACTTTATGAGCCAATCTCAGAGCCACATGTCAGAAAATATCAGTAATAGGGATTAAAGGATTAAATCTAGGGTCTCTATGTTGGTAGATGTGTGCAAATATTTTATATTAAGTTTTTTACACTATTCAAGAGATTAAGTAAATAAGTTAAAAGGCCCTGTTACATGCTTCAGGCACAATGGACACTTGTTTCTAGACTCATATTTTTATTGAGAAATCGACACTCGGTGGATGATGATGTCAGTAACATGTCAGACACCTTTGCTTCCCAAGACACTTCCTGATACACATCTAAACTGGCTTGATCTGGAAGCCCAAGTCCACTTAAAAAATCCACTCTGATGCAGCTTTTTAATGTTTAATATCTAGTGAATGTAAAGATTGGTTAGTAAACCACAAACAGCCACATACACAAATGTTGGGGTTGATTGCAATGTCCTGCAAAAACTAACTTTTATGCTAAATGTATGTTGGTAAACTCAAACGTATATTTCAAAATTGTTTCAAAAGATTAAAATGTTTCCGTTGTCTAACAAGGGGGTTGGTTAACTGCTAATACTGGAGTCCAAAAAACATAGAATATGACTAGGAAAATTGAAGAAAGGAAAATCACACGCAGACACAGGTGGACATTTTGACCAAACATCAACAAACAAGAAATACAAAACAATAAAAAGCAGACCAAACAAAAACAAGAATATTTAACTCAAGATCTGAAGAAGGTCATCTGATATGCACAATAAGAACTCTTGGGATTTAATGAGTCTTAAAAGAGTTTTGGTGATTATCGGAATAACCTTTTGAGATCCCAAGTTAAGTACTTTTTTTTGTTTTGTTTTGGATATCTTCTTCATTGATAAAGACTGGTTGAAACATATATATCTATGTATGTTTTAACTTTTGTTTGAGGTTCTTAGTCAGATTTTGTGTTTATTTGATTTCTGTTGTCTAGTGTATCCTATTATATCTACTTTTATCAATTTGTCTTCTATAGGTGGCAGTACTTAAAGCTTTATTAAAATCTATTGCATGAATATGAAATATAACAGATGAATGTAATTTATGCCAGCAAAACTCACCAACGTCATTCACTGATTCAACATATTGTAAGCCGGTGCCAAGTATTACACATATCACTAATGGGATGATTAGAAAATATAGTGGGTATCTGCCCAGCAAATATCCATAGCTATAAAACCAGTCAAGGATTCTCCTTTGAAAGCTCCATGCACAATCCATCTTGAATTCTGAAACACAGTGGTGAGGAATACAATTCAATATATGTTACTAAATATAATCCCCACCCCCTCTCTGATGTTTCTCCACCTTGTAGAGGGGTTTGCATGTTCCAATGACCCCAAGAGGTGTGCCAATGATAGCGCAGCAACAGGCAGAGCCTCCTTGGTTGGACAGGTCAAGGGTAAGACATGACCAAGAGGTACACAAACATGTCTTGTAGGTAGACTGAGGACAGTCAAAGGCTAGGGATAGCAAACTTGAAAAAATGCTAGTTGAGGTCAGATGTACTGAGCCACAGGCTTGACGAAACAGTGCAATGCAATTCACCAAATGATGTCATCCCCAGTCTCCATTCAGTCTGTAACATCAGTATATAGATGCTTAGTTTATCCTTTGTGGACTTGGGAGTCTGTTAACAATGAAAGATCTAGAACCCATGGAGAAAACATCATCAACCTAGGTTTAATCACAGCCAGCCTGTATGTGCTCTGCTGAATCGTAACCTAGTGTGTGGATTGGTGTCATGGTTATGACATTACACTCTGCAATGGCATGAGCACTATCAGGCGAGGGTTCCATGTTAGTTCTGAATGTTTGCAATGGGAGGAAGAGACTGGCCACCTATTCCTCTGTGCATTCAGGTCTACAACATGTGGTGGTCCTCACATTTCACATATCCACAACAAGTTCCAGTAACATAACTATCCAGAGTAGTTTCCTCGCCTCATAATTCAATGGGGTTTATTTAACTCACTCCAGGCTAGTGATACTTTCATACCATTTTAGTTGTTCTATTCTGTGCTGGAATCAATTAATCAATATTTGTAGTTTATTAGTAACCGTTTCAATCGTTCTCCTTGCTTCTGACCCATACAGCAGTACTGATTTGGATTTCAATAATTTACGCTGAATGCAATTTCTTTTAGCTTCCACAATTGCACAGTAATTCTCCCAACATTTCTTTGTTTTTTTTAACATTACTACCTAAATATGTGTATGACCAGGTCAGCATGGCTGAATGGATAATAACACGTGTTCTTAAACATCCCCTGTGCTGATATTGAGGTTATGGGTTCAACCCCTACACCGGTCAGTTAGACTAAAATGTTGATCTCTCATTCTTGACTTGGGGATGTAAATTACAAGTACCTCTGAAGTCAGAATGGATTTACCTGATGGTGAGGTACACTGTTAATAGTAAAAGCTAATCCACACACAAAATTCAGTCCAGCACCACTGGAAGTTGTGTATATAGACTATGCTTGAGTTCAAAGCTAGCGAGTGCAATGGTATGACCCACCCCTTAATAAAAAGTTTCACAAAGAAAAAAGGCAAAGATAATGAGAATCAATGAACTTGCTTCATTGATTCTCATTATCTTTGCCTTTTCCCTAAGAATTTTTAGATTTAGTTTTTGAATTGTTAGATCTAGTTTTTTTCTTTTTTTTTGGGGGGGGGGGGGGGGGGAACAGGGGGGGGGGGGGGGGGGGGGAGAATGTTTCCTTTTGGGACTGGTCTATTCAAAAGTTCCTCAAAGTACTAGGTCGATCTTTTCATTTGAATGGTGAGAATGTTGCTATTACTATTTTTGACTAGTCTACTACTTGGTTGATTATACTTTCCTGCTATTTTCCTTGTGGTGTTGTAAAGGTTTCTGAGGTTCTCTTTCACTGCTGCTACTTCTGCCTCTCCTGTCAGACATCTAAATAGTTAAATATGTATTTTTCCGCCCTAATCAACTTTCTAACTTCTTTATTACCTGCTGTGTATTTTTCATGAACTCTGACTTTAGCAGCTCTGGTTTTGCAGTTGTTTACATCTCTGTTTTTTTTTTTTTTAACTTTTACTTTCATGTATTTTTAAGAGCTTCAGACATTATCCATGCTTTATGTTTTCATTCCCTTTTCCGAGGACTTCTATGCATCATTTTTTCAAATGCGTTTAACTTGTTGTCAGTAGTCTTCCATACTATCCTCATCTACTAACTGTTGTAGGACTATGGTATTATTCGTGACTGTGACCATAAACTCTCCTTAGTTTCTTGATTTCTGAGATATCCAACTTTATATTATTACACCCTAACTGTACCAATAATTTCTTTAAATTGTTTATGGGTCAGTGCTCTGTGGTTAATTGTCTGCTAATTGCTAATTGGCTCAATTTGTTAACTTGTGGTTTTTTATAATCCCCCAGCACCAGTAACATTTGTCGCTGCCTGGCTTTAACAAAGTGTTGAGTCTCCTGACTACAGCCTAGTAACATTTGGGTTTCCTTAACTCCAGCTCAGTGACAAATCAAAGACTCTGAACTCAATGATATTTAGGGCCCCCAAACCTCAGAGACAAATGAGGTAGCTCAACCCTAAATGATCTACATTTTATCTGCTAGATTCACTAAACTAAATAACAAAAGAAGTAACTCCAAAGAAAAACCAAGCAATAAATGTTCCTATTCAGTCTTTCACCCCTGAAGATTCTAAATAAAGAAAATATTTCTCAATTCATTTAGCACAATCTCCTTCACCATGTCATTTCTTCTGGCAACATTCTATCTAATGTAATTTATATTTGTCAATACCTCCCATCTCACTATTCAAGTTTCAAGAAGCCCCACTCAACGCACAGGCATTTCATCCCTAACCATCATTTTGGTCATTCCATTTCACCCTTGCTGTACCTCCTATTCCAGTGGTTCTCAATCAGTGGGGAATTCCCCCACCCCACCCTCCCCAGGGGGGCATTTTTAGGGTTTCCGGGAGGGGGGAGGGATTAAGATTATTTCAATATCATGTTAAAACAAGAACAGATTACTTGATATTGTTTTTTCCCTCCATACTTTACAGTTCTGTACTTCTCGCTCTTCTGAAATTCATTTTATAACGTAAGTAGACCCGCAAATCACATTTTATGTAAATGTAGACTTGTTCTAGTATGTGCTTTTAAATTTAGCTTCCATTTTTATGTATACTGAGTAGGGGAGGAGAGGTGGGGGGGGGGGGAATTTATAGGGAGGAAATATGAAAGGTGTTGGGATGACGTCTAAACATATGGTGAAGGGGTGTAAGGGCAAAAAAAAAAGGTTGAGAACCACTGTTCTATTCCATCACATTACACACAACCCAGCATTCTGCTAATTCAATATCATCTTCCCCTCCCCCAAACTCCTACCTCACCACATTACACTCATTCTCTATTCCTCTCCAAATACCTCCCACTCCCATACACGGCTCCAATGCATGGATCCAGTAATTTTAAACTGAATTTTTGGTGAACATTTTCTTATTCTAAGTAGGTCTGAGGTCAGATCATCTAACAAGTTACGCCGTTGGTTTCCTTTCCTAGTTTCCCAAAATATGTGACATAATAATAATAATAATAGTATTATACGACATATTACATTATAATCAATACTATGCATGTTAATACACAGTTTTTCGAGAAAATGTCCACCATTTCAATGAATTCAAACTTAAGCTTTGCTGTTTAACTTTTGAACAGTCACAAACTCATCATCTTCCACCGGCAAGGCAAGGCAACTTGTTTTAATTTCACTAATTATTTAGTTTGGCACTGTTCCGATTGACGGTCCCAAATAGTTCCGCAGTGAATAATAAATCTTAGGTGTAAAACAGGGCCTCATTGGGTGATGCTAAAATACGAAACACAGCAGAATGTTGGTTAATATATCACCTTTAGTAATAGTCTTGAAGAAATAAAAAAACAACCAGTAACGCATTTTCGCAGTGTTGGTTCATTCATCATCATCATTATCATAATCATCATCATCATCAGGTGCAATGCCGATAAGCGTGGAAGATCATGGTTCGTGATCTCACACAATCATCAGTCTTTTATCAGGTCAGTGTTCTTGTCCCGATAATGATAGGCGACCAAATCATCCAGCTATTCCTGTCTTTGTCTTCCCCGTGCTCTTTCCCCATCGTCATGCTGCTCGTGGTCATAGAGTGGGCACCACTGGATTCTTGAACGGTTCGGCCCGCTGAACGGGCTGTAAATGCCTACGCACTTCTCTGCTGCTTTACAACAGATCCATCTGTATAGATGAGCACTTCGGGGCTATCTGAGTGTTCATAGATGAGCGCGTTGACTTCTGCATTGACAGCGGAAGGCTCTGCTCTCTGCACCATCTGTCGGGTGTGATAATGCAGGAGAAAGTGCACTTAAAAGCTGGAGGCATCGGCACTCATTCCTTGCCGGGGTTGATACTGGTAAGACTGCAGAGCTGTCTGATGACATCTTCCGCCCGACCCATCCATGATTTGCCTCTCTTTAGCCTGTCACCCTTTTCTCTGAAAATAGCGTCATGCAGAGGGTGCTGCTCATCTGCACTTATTTTTAAGTATGCACGAGCTCTCCAGATCTTGATCCTGTGTTCCATTGTCGGGAAGTCAAGGAGGTATCTCATTGCTACACAGCTGGTGTCTTTCGTGCAGCCCAAAATGATGCGCATGGCTTCGTTTTGTACCTTTTCAAGTCTTCCAATCTGTGTAGGGTTGACAGTGAGTATGGCCAGGGCATACTGGATGGGTGAAAGCACCAGTCCATGGAACAGACGTATTAGTAGTTTTTGCTTGATATTGGCAGTCGTGACATGATAAGTGTAAGTGCATAATTTACATTCTTTGGATGTGTGATAACGAGAAGACAATCTACATTCTTCATGTATGGATGTGTGATGATAAATCGATAATCTCCATTCTTTGGACGTGTGATAATGAGAAGACAATCTACATTCTTCATATTTGGGCATTTTTTTCCCCCGCGTTTCCATCCTGTTTCAGGACATTGCGGTCAACATCAGCATCTTTCAGCTGTATGTTGATTCCTAGGCTAGATTACGCTCATCAGCACGCCACAACTTTTTGAGCGACCGGCTCCATCCTCTCATAAGTCACTGGCGCGACTCGAACCACTTCCAATTCTCGTGCGCTCACATCAACCACGAGAGTATTCGGGGTTACGGAGAAAGCTGCTAAATCCTCGGCCAGGGAGACCGGTTCATATTTGGGCATGTGATGATAAATAGATAATCTCCATTCTTTGGACGTGTGACGATACGCTGATAATTTACATTATTTGGACGTGTAATAATAAGTAGGTCTCCATGGCGAAGGAATTTGCGGACGCGGTTCGTAATCCCGAATACCCGTGTTCGAAACACAGCTCAACGCGATTTGACAGCAGATCGCATTGCGTTGGTTTTGCGTTGGTATCAGTGCCAGTTGTTCAGAAAGCAATGGCAAACTACTGAACGTGGACTTGCCAGGAGATCACAGCGATAGAAATGCTGATGTTGACTGCGATGTCCTGTAAAATAGGATGTGCAAATTATTTTAAAAAAAATTATAAGTAGACAATTTACATTCTTTGCTTATGTGATGATAATAAGAACATCTTCATTCTTTGGTCATGTGACGATAAGTACATAGTCTAATTCTTTGGATATTTGATGATAAGTGGACAGTCTACATTCTGTGTACATTTGATGCTAAGTGGACAATCGACATTCTTTGGTTATGTGATGATAAGTAATCAATCCACATTATCTGGTCATGTGTTGATAAGTACACAGTCTACATTCTTTGGATAATTGTTGAAAAGTGGATCATCTACATTCTTTGGACATTTGATGATAAGTGGACAATCAAAATTCTTTGGCCATTTGATGATAAGTGGACAATCGACATCCTTTGGACATTTGATGATAAGTGGACAATCGACATCCTTTGGACATTTGATGATAAGTGGACAATCGACATCCTTTGGACATTTGATGATAAGTAGACAATCAACATCCTTTGGATATTTGATGATAAGTGGACAATCGACATTGTTTGGTCATGCGATGATAAGTACACATTCTACAGTCTTTGGACATTTGATCATAAATGGATAAGCTACATTCTTTGAACATTTGATGATAAGTGGACAATCTACATTCTTTGGACATTTGATGATAAGTGGACAGTATACATTATTTAGACGTGTGTTTATAAGTGCCTAGCGGCCATGCGGGTGATCCTGGGGTGCACAAAGAACACACCAATTATATGCATGAGGAATATCCTGGTTGTACCAAAAATGGCGGTCCTTCAAGCCAAATGGTACCTGAGAGTTGCTGCAGATAGGGATCACCCCCTGTATGAAGCCACGAATATGGTCAATGGTCATAGACTAAGACGAGGTAGGTCCTGGATGGCACAGGCAGAAATATCTACAGTCAGGTGTGTGATCTAGAGACCATCAATCGTTAAAAAGAGTGGGTTGAAGTACCGAAAGACATGACAGACTGGCACAATGTAATAGTAACACTGGGTGGTGAGTGCAGAGAATGGGCAGCGGGCCGCATAAAGTTTGAGATGCATCACCTGATCCAGAGTAAGACACATCAAGGTGACATAGTGATCTATGCCGATGGGACAATGGTGAGAAATAGACGGAGTGGTTGGGGTTTCATTGACAAGGCTAATGGGCGAGTCTTGAAAAAGAAGTCTGGCATATGAGACTACAACCTCCAGCATTAGAATTGGGCAGTAACAGCGGCACTCCGTTGGTTGGAGGGGGCCATTGCAGCGCACATTGTATTCATTACAGACTCAAGGAGTATGCTTAGTAAGGCGGAGAAAGAAATGTTTCGTGTGGAATTGCTCACCTCGCTTCAGAGGTCACGGATTGTGAGAATTTTAAGAATTTCTTTTTGCCCTGGCTATGCGGGAGTGCGGGGGAATGAACAGGCTGATAGGCTGGCAGGGAATGCACCTCTTGGTGGTAGATTACCTATGGACAAGGGAGATGTGGTCCTGCACCTGATTAAAGCAGCCGGCCATCTCCTTCAGGTCCACATCGCTCAAAGCCTTCATGTGGCCATACCTGACACCATCAGGCCCTGGTGCCGTGTCTTTTGCCTTTTGCAAAATATGTTTAACATCTTCAAACAGTATGATGTCTTCGTAAGGCATATTCTCTATTGTGCCAGATAATTCCACTCTAACTGCATCCCTGGTATCCGCATCACTATGATTGGTCTGCTCTAAAAATCTCTGGAGAAACGCCTCCCCTTTCTCCTTGTCTGTTGTCACACGTACCCCATCCTCTTTATAAATTGTTCCCACTGTCATAGGCAGATCTTTTCTTTGCATTTGTCTGTACAGTTTCCAGAATTTATGCAGTGTTTTATCACCTCCAATCTCCTTCATAAAACATTCCCATTTTACTTTCTTGGCCTCTGCAGCACATCGCTTGAAATCCTCCACCTTGTCTTTCTTGTCATTTTCCGCTATGTCCACTTCTTCTCGTGAGCTTAGGGGTGTCTGTCGCAATTTCCTTAGCTGCTTCACTGCAGCTCTCTTTGCTTTCCACGCATTGTCTACTTCTGGGGTCCACCATGGGGGCTGCAAAAAAGGAGTTTTAACAGTCCTGTTGCATGCCCCATGTCTGAGGCGTCCAAGAAGGCTGTCGCTCCACTCATACCGGAAGGTCTTGCGCGCTCTCCCAGCCTTGACTTTCCTGGACTTAGAGATCAGGACTGAGCATGGCATGTGATCACTCCCATGGTCATTCAAAACAGTCCACTTTACATCAAGGACTGATGACTGGGAGACAAGTGCCAAATCAATAGCAGTATCTGCATCGCCAGGCCTCATTGCCATTCTAGTCGGCCTACCATCATTTATGCAGACCACATCGGAGTCCACCATGGCATCCGCAAGTGCAATTCCTTGTCGATTTTCTCCACTACTGTCCCAATCTCTGTTTCTCGCATTGAAGTCTCCACATATGAGTAGCCTATCACCTGGTAAGTCCTCTAATTCCTTAAGCGTATGTGGGGGTATGTGGTGGGTGGGAGATGTGTGCAGGTGGGGTGGTTGTTGGTTTGGGGATGTGTATGGGTGTGGGATGTTTGGGTGGATGGGTGGGGAGTGTGTGTGTGGGTGAATGTGTGTGGGGTATGTGTGTGGGTTGGGGGATGGGTGCGTGATGGGTGTGGGTGATGGATTTGGGGATGTGTGTGTGGGTAGGGGATATGTCTGGCTGGGTGGGGGTGTGTGTGGCTAGATGGAGGATGTATGTGTGTGTAGTGAGGGTGATTGTAGTTGGGGGATGTGTGGATGGGTAGGAGATGTCTGGGGAGATGTGTGTGTGGGTGAGGGATGTGTCTTTGGGGTGTGTGTGGGTGTGGTGTTGTGTGTGAGGGGAGCTGGGTGTGGATAAAGGATGTATGTGTGGGTGGGTGGGGTGTGATTGGGTGTGCAGGTGGGTGAAGGATGTGTGTGAGGGTGGGGGATGTGTGTTTAGATGGGTGGTTGGGGTGTGTGAGTGTGGGTGGGTAGATAGGAGATGTATGTTTTGATGAGTCGGTGAGGGATGTGTGGGTGTTAGTGGTTGAGGGATAAGTACATGTGTCTAGGGATGTGTGAGGGGATGAGTGTATGGGTTGGGGATGTGTGTGTGAGTTGTGTGCGCGTGGATGGGAGGTGTGTGTTTGTGAATGGGGGATGTGTTGGATGGTTGAAATGATGTGAGGGATGTGTGTATGGGCGGTGAGATTGTGCGTGGGTGGGGATGTGTGTGTTTATGGGTAGGGGTGTGTGGTTAAGGGATGTGTGGCTGGAGGATGGGTGGGTGGAGGATGTGTGGTTGGGTAGAGGATGTGTGGGTGGGTGATTGTATATGAGTAAGGGTATGTGGTTAAGGGATGTTTGGTTGGGGGATGGGGGGGGGGGGGTAGAGGATGTGTGGGTGGGTAGAGGATATGTGGGTGGGTGAGTGTGTGTAGGTTAGGAGATGGTGGGGGATGTTTGTAGGGGTGGATTCGGGAACTGTGAGTGGGCTGGGGGAGATGGGAGATTATGTGGCTGGGTGCGGAATTTGTGTGTGAGTAGGTGCGGAATATGTGAGTTGACCGGGAGATGTGTGTGTGCGTGGGGAATTTGTGGCTGAGGAATGTGTGTTTGGCTGGGTGTGTGGGTGGAGGAGGATATGTGGGTAAGTTATTGTTGGTGGGTAATGGGACGGGTAGAGGATATGTGAGTGGGTGGGGAGATGTGTGTAGGTGGGTGGATGTGTGTGGATGGGGGATGTGTGGGTTGGGGAATGTATGTGTGCTTGGGGTGTGTGGTGGATGAGAGGTGTGTGTGGGTGGGGATATGTGTAGGTGTAGGGATGTGGTGGACGGGTAGGGGCATGTATGTGTGTGTGTGGGTTATGTGTGTGGTTGGGTGGTGGAGTTGGAGTGAATGGGAGATGTGTGCGTGGGTGGTTGATGTGTCTCATAACATAATAACATGCATTCTTTGTTTGCTTTTGCTGTTCATGTAATTAAAAGTAACGTGTTATTTGATAGTGATAATAAAGGATTTGAAAATCAGACTTTAAAAAATGTGTTGTTTTCTTTTCTGCTTCACATATATTTTGTTTGCACTTCTCTCTGCACATACATTCTTTCTACCAATGCATGTAGATTATTTCTCATCAACAAGATGTGTCGTGACGAGAGAGAGAGAGAGAGAGAGAGAGAGAGAGAGAGAGAGAGAGAGAGAGAGGGGGGGGGGAGGGGGTGGCGCTTATCGTCAAACGGTCGTACAAATTTGCTCTTTTGTCCCCCCCCCCCCCCCTACCACGACTCTGGCTTTACGCTGCGGTTGCATTCTCGAAACGCCTGCCTCGCTAACTTGAGTCGGCTGGGAAGATCCCGATTGGGAGGTGCAGCTCACTCAGCCATCCGAGACAACGAACGCCTGGCGCGGGAAAATGAATGGACGATAGAATTTTTATTTATTTATTTATTTTTTTGCAAATTACAGGACGTTACGGTCAACATCAGAAATTTTCAACCGCTGTCGATGTACTAGGCAAGATTACGCTCAGTAGTTTGCCATTGTTTTCTGAGCGGCCAGCTCACATATCCCGCAAGTTACCAACGCGGCGAGAACCGAAACCTATTCTCGCGCAGGTTACGTTACTCACAAGAATATACGGGATTACGGAGAAAGACGTTAACCCCTAGGCCAGGGAGACCAGCGATAGACATGTTATTATCTGAGTAATGAATGATAGACACTTTATTGTCCGACGAATGAATGAATGAATGAATGAATGAATGAATGAATGATAGACACTTTTCTGATGAATGAATTTATGATGGATACTTTATTATCCGATGAATGAATGATAGACACTTTATTATCTGAGGAGTGAATGAATGACAGACACGTTATTATCTGAATAATGAGTGATAGACACTTTATTATTTGACAAATGAATGATAGACATATTATTATCTCAATAATTAATGATAGACACTTTATTATCTGATGAATTAACGCTAGACACGTTATTATCTGATAGATGAATGAATGATAAACACGCTATTATCTGATAAATGAATGAATGATAGACACGTTATTATTTGATGAATGAATGAATGATAGACACTTTATTATCCGATTAATGAACTAATGATAGAAACATTATTATCCAATGAATGAATGAATGAATGAATGAATGAATGAATGAATGAATGATAGACAGTTTAATATCTGAGGAATGAATTAATGATAGACTACTTTATAATCTGATGAATAAATGATACACATTTTATTATTTGAATAATGAATGATAGACACATTATTATTTGAATAAGGAATTATAGACACTTTACTATCTGATGGTTGAATGAAAAAACTTTATTATCTGAATAATGAATGATAAATACATTATTATCTGATGAAAGAATGATAGACGCTTTATTATCTGATGAATGCGTTAGTTAACGATAGACTCGCTATTATCTGAATAATGAATGGTAGACACTTTATTATCTGATGAATGAATGAGTGATAAACACGTTTTTATTCGATGAATGAATTAAAGACACTTTATTATCCGATGAATGAATGACAGACACTTTATTATATGATGAATGAATGACAGACACTTTATTATATGCTGAATGAATGACAGACACTTTATTACATGATAAATGAATGGTAGACACTTTATTATGCGATGAATGAACGATAGACACTTTACTATCCGATGAACGAATGATAGACACTTTATTATTTGATGAATGAATCTCATCCCATCTCATCATGTTCCTCTTGTACCTTGCGGTGTCGAGGTGAAGTATAAACTTCGTGAGAGTGCCCGATTATGGGCTTCATATATCGATATTCCCATGGACTCTGCTATTCCCTCCGCCCAACGTTTACGTGGTCGGCCTCTTCCTCTGATTCCATCTGGTCTGTACATCATTGCTTGTTGTGGGATGCTGTTGACTGGTAACCTACTTGCATGGCCAAACCATTTGATTTGCTGCTTTCTTATAAATCTAGTGCTGCTTTAACCCCATCTTTTGTCCTGATTTCTTCATTTCTGATCTTATCTCTTCTTGATACGTTGAGTATTCTTCTCAGGAACCTCATTTATGTTGTGATTTTTCTTTTCTCTTTTTCTGTCACTGTCCAGGTGTGGCATTGGTAGCATAGAGTTGGCAGGAAGATTGTGTTGTAAAGTGCTTTCTTAGTAGTTATTGATACATGTTTGTTCTTTAGTATTGGTGCCATTTGTCCAATGAGTTGATTTGCCTTATTGCACCTATTTTCGATCTCGTCTTCTGATCTGCCATTTGATGATATTATACTTCCCAGGTACTTGAAACTCTTCACTTGTTTCAAGGGATGTTCGTTTAGGTGAATTGTTGTTGTTTGTTCTTCTTTAGTTATAGTCATTACCTCTGTTTTACTTGTGCTAATTTTCATGTTATGTTCCCTACACATTTCGTTTAGACTATTCATGTGGTCTTGTAATTCAGCTTCTGATTTTGCTATTAGTGCTTGGTCATCCGCAAACAGGAGTTCTCTAATGGTTAGATTTGCAGATGGTTCTTCTTCTGTGTTCTCGTCATGCGGTGTCTTGAGAGACACTTATTATCTGATGAATGTATGAATGAATGGATGATAGACACGTTATTATCTGATGAATAAATGATATACACTTTATTATCTGATGAATGAGTGATAGATGTTTTATCATCTGATGAACGAATGATAAACAATTTATTATTTTATGAATGAATCAAAGACACTTTATAATACCGATGAAAGAATGATAGACACTTTATTATCTGAATAATGAATGAATGAATGAATGAATGAATGAATGAATGAATGAATGATAGACATGTTACTATCTGAATGTTGTTGGATAGACATTTTATTATCTGATGAATGAATGGATGAATGATATACACTTTATTATCTGTGATGGGATTGCCCCTGTCGTCGCTTAAAAGTCGTTTAAAAGTCAACTTCATTGCACCAGATTTTTATACCACATGGCTGAGTCTCTTTCCGCAGCACGGAAAGCGTCGCACAAATTACGAACTCCGTAGCTCCAGCGACGACCCTCAGGAATCTCCGAAAAAATGCACTCATGAACCGAAGGTTGCGGTTGACGGAATCGAACCCACAACTTTCGGAGCCCGAGGCAGATGGTTTGATCACTTCGCCACGGAGACTCCCCTGTGTTGTCATCTACAGCACAATCTTCACAGAAACCTGCCAATAGGTGGAGGAATCCAGAAAAGAAACCTCAACCGTCGAAGTTGAAAAATGTTGACCAAAATGGAACAAGGGTTGAGAGCGAACATCTACCCACTTCAATGGATGCTGTGCAAACGTTGAAAGAAGAAGAAGAAGAAGAAGAAGAAGAAGAAGAAGAAGAAGAAGAAGAAGAAGAAGAAGAAGAAGAAGAAGACCTTAGCTTTAGCTACACTCAAAAAGCGACAACGTGACTTTAAATTACAGAATCCGCATACGTAATTGTCGTATTTGAGAATCGCCATCACTAAGTCGACAAACCTTTATGGGCCAATAGTTTTAGTGTTTTTGTTACTCTTGCTAGCAAGGCTGTGGCGAATTCGCAATCCTACATACCACATTTAATGCACAGCTGCAGCCGATTTTGTAGCAGACCACATTGCACTGGTTTCCATACACTCATATAAGCGTAGGCTGTTTAGTAAGCAATGTCAAACTAATGAACGCAAAATTGTTTAGCAAACTGCAACAGCCAAAAAGTGCTGAGGTTGTGGAGACGTCATGTAACGGACGTGCAATTAACAAATTATTTCAAAAGCAGTCGACGTGACCGAAAGGACGAGGGCGTTCTAACTTCGAGCTCTTAAACTTTCGGCACGCTGATGGCAAGTTACGACTATCTTAGGACATCCTCGTCCGGTAGGGACAGTCATGAGCAACAGGCGACACCAGACCGTCATCCAGCTACTGATGGCGATGCTGGATAGATTGAGGCGGTGGCTTGGAGGAATATCATCAGCAGAGTTGATCCAGAAAATCAATTACCGAGATCTGTGGAGAGTCATGAACGCCTACGCCAGCTGGCATGGCATTTGATGATGATGATGATGGCGAGTTCATTCAATACACCGGTCAGTTGAGTTTAAACGTCGATTCTCGCTCAGAAAGCAATAGCTAACTACTGAACGTAAAAGAACATTCTGCTGTGTTTCGTATTTACCGGTACCCATGAGGCCCTGTAAGGGAGACTGTTTACACCTAAGAGTTATCATTCACTGCGGAACTATTTGGGACCGTCAATCGGAACAGTGCCTTTAGTTTTATACTATCAGTTACAATTAATTCCACGAAAACTTCATATTTCCAATAAGCCGTAGAACGTCTAGTAGAAGTGACAAGACATAGTACTATTAGTACTCGAATTAAAGACTGACGGACTATTCATAGTTAATATTATTATATTATACAAGATGAAATTTCAATAATTTTCAGGTCAGTTTCAACTTGCGGTCCCTTTCCATAACTAACTCCGTAACTCATAATAAATATTAAAATAATAAATATGAATGTGATATCATATTTTTAAATTGTATTAAAACACCCACAATAAAACAATACAATCTACCAGGCTTACCAAGTATAAGAGTTTCTCTTCAGCCAGTAATACTAAATATATGTATCCTTTACTCTGAGCACTGTAGACTGTTGACAGAGACAACAGAGGGTCGCGTCCTCAGAAGCCATGAATTAGCCAGTTGACCAGAGGATACCTCACGTCTGCTAGTTACCTAACGACACTGACGTCACCCAAATTGGCGTACTGCCCCATCATGCACCTGTTGACTTGGTAACTTTGCAATCAACAATTTAAAAACCGACCAAGAATCATCACCATCAAGTGTCATGCCGACTGGCGTAGGCGTTCATGACTCTCCACAGACATCTGTCTTTGATTTTCTGGATCAACTCTGCCGTTGATATTCCTCAATGCCACCGTCGCAATCCATCCAGCATCATTTCTCGTGGTCTGCCTATGTCTCTCTTCCCCTCGATCTTTCCAGTTGTCACGATGTTCTCCAGTGCCTCTCTTCTCATCACATGACCAAACAAAAAAGCTAAAAAAAACTGCCTCTTTCTTATTGTAGTATTAGTATATAATGTTCTAGTTTCATTAGCCTCTTTCAGGCATACATTCCAAGATTCATAGCCATACAGCAAAACAGGTTTTACATTGCATTTCAGCACTCACTTTCTTACATATTCATATATAGTGACAGTGAAATTGTGCATAAGATACTCTTCATTTTGAAATGCAGCCTTTGCTTGCCCCATTCTGCTCTTAATCTCCGTTGTGCATCTTCCATCTGCTGTTATAATATCCCTAGATATCTAAAACTATCCACATGGTGAAGAAGTTTTCCCTTCTATCTCTATTTCACATCTGAGTGTCACCTGTTTCTTTGATATCAGCTATCACCATTGCTACTGTTTTCTTGATATTCAAGGAGAGTCCTTTCTTTGCACTCTCTGTACTGTTACTACAATGTCCACAATTGTTGTAGATCTTTTGCACTATCCGCCATCAATACTGTGTCGTCTGCATAGCGTATTATTATTTATATCATAATCTCCGAATATTATTCATGGCTTTTCTTTGATCTCTCTCATTATTTCTTCGCTAAAGAGGGGGAAGGGATCCGGCGACAAAACACATCCCTGTCTTACTCCCAGCTTTATGTGTTCATAATTTACTTCTTTATTTTCCGTTTTAATTGCTGCTATTTGGTCACAGTAATTTTTTTTTTTTTTTTTTTTTTTTAAATTCTGATGTCTTTCCCATTAATGTTAATATCTGCCAACATTTTAATCATTTCATTATGTTTTACTTTATCAAATGCCTTAGTATAATCTATGAAGCACAAGTATAAGAGTATATATTGGAAACAACAAGCTGTCATGAGAATCGATAATGAAGTAGAATGAAGTAGGTCAATATCAGCCTATAAAGATAGGTGTGAGACGGGGATGTGTAATGTCTCCAGATCTTTTTTCCGCTTACAGTGAAAATGTTTTCACAAATTTAGAAGATATAAAATGAATCATCATGGTGGGACGTAACATTAATATGCGGATGATGCAGTATTGATTGTAGACAATGAGCAGGATCTGCAACATTTAGTAGATGCGGTTGTTGCACACAGTGAACGACTGGGGTTAGAATTAAATTGTAAGATGACACAGATTATGGTCATCACTGGGAAGAAGGAAATACTGCAATGTAAATGGGAATATTCTTAAACAAGTTAATCGGTACAGCTATCTCGAAACAGTCATAGCATATGATGGGAGATGCCTTGAAGAGATTAGAACAAGAATTGCCTTGGCGAAGGTAGCCTTTTGCAAGATGAAAAACATACTGACCAATAAAAAGATATCAATTGAAACGAGAAAAAGCGTGTTGAAGTGCTACATAGAACCTATATTTTTATATGGATGTGAAGCGTGGACAATGAGTAGACAAGCTGAAAAATATCTGATGGCTGTGGAAATATGGTTTCTGAGGAAAATGCAAAGAATACCATGGACAGACAGAAAAACCAATGAACAAGGCCTACATGAAACAAATGAAGACTGCAAACTGATTAGAGACATTAGACGTAAACAGTCAAAATTTTTGGGGCATGTTATGAAAAGAAATGAATTGGAGAACTTGGTGACAACTGGCAAAATCGAAGAGAGGAGACCAAAGGGAAGACCAAGAATTAACTACCTGGATGTCTTGGCCACATGGCATGGTCGAGACAGAAACACGGAGTTGATCCACGATTCTGGTGATCGAGTGAGATGGCAAAACATGACCACCCACGCTTATCGGCATGGCACATGATGGATGGATAGATGGATGGATGGATGTATGGATGGATGGATGGATCTGCCTTCACGACCCGGTTATTCCGGGAGTACCACACAATAGATGCCTTGTCTGGGTTTATAACGGCCCCTGAGTCCCTGCACCACTCCGTCACCCTGTTTACTGCCATATGTAAGTCTGCAGCCAAACTGTCCCTGTCTGTACACCAGCAGATCATCTGCAAATGTCAAGATTCTACTAATACCTAGTGTCTCAATAGCGGCGATTTTGCTGGTGTAGACATTAAAGAGCACTGGGGACATTACAGATCCCTGTGGCAGCCCAGGTGTAATAGTATAGGGGTCAGAAGTCCAGGAACCCATGCGAAGAGAAAGTTTACGCTCATAAAGGACTGCCACATCTCATTTGACATGTCTACGTTGTATCAATGTGTCACTAGTGTTATATCTCCCGAGGGAGACTGCGTTAATTTGTCTCGAGTGTTATGTCTGCAGAGGGAGGCTACGTTATATGGATGTATCACAAGTAGTATATCTGCCGATGGAGACTACGTTATATGGATGTGTCACAAGTAGTATATCTGCCGATGGAGACTACGTTATATGGATGTGTCACAAGTAGTATATCTGCCGATGGAGATGTGTCACAAGTAGTATATCTGCGCGATGGAGACTACGTTTATATGGATGTGTCACAGTAGTATATCTGCCGATGGAGACTACGTTATATGGATGTGTCACAAGTAGTATATCTGCCGATGGAGACTACGTTATATGGATGTGTCACAAGTAGTATATCTGCCGATGGAGACTACGTTATATGGATGTGTCACAAGTAGTATATCTGCCGATGGAGACTACGTTATATGGATGTGTCACAAGTAGTATATCTGCCGATGGAGACTACGTTATATGGATGTGTCACAAGTAGTATATCTGCCGATGGAGACTACGTATATGGATGTGTCACAAGTAGTATATCTGACGAGGGAGGCCACGTTATATGGATGTGTCACAAGTAGTATATCTGCCGATGGAGACTACGCTATATGGATGTGTCGCAAGTAGTATATCTGACGAGGGAGGCCACGTTATATGGATGTGTCACAAGTAGTATATCTGCCGATGGAGACTACGTATATGGATGTGTCACAAGTAGTATATCTGACGAGGGAGGCCACGTTATATGGATGTGTCACAAGTAGTATATCTGCCGATGGAGACTACGTTATATGGATGTGTCACAAGTAGTATATCTGCCGATGGAGACTACGTTATATGGATGTGTCACAAGTAGTATATCTGCCGATGGAGGACTACGTTATATGGATGTGTCACAAGTAGTATATCTGCCGATGGAGACTACGTTATATGGATGTGTCACAAGTAGTATATCTGCCGATGGAGACTACGTTATATGGATGTGTCACAAGTAGTATATCTGCCGATGGAGACTACGTTATATGGATGTGTCACAAGTAGTATATCTGCCGATGGAGACTACGTTATATGGATGTGTCACAAGTAGTATATCTGCCGATGGAGACTACGTTATATGGATGTGTCACAAGTAGTATATCTGCCGATGGAGACTACGTTATATGGATGTGTCACAAGTAGTATATCTGCCGATGGAGACTACGTTATATGGATGTGTCACAAGTAGTATATCTGCCGATGGAGACTACGTTATATGGATGTGTCACAAGTAGTATATCTGCCGATGGAGACTACGTTATATGGATGTGTCACAAGTAGTATATCTGCCGATGGAGACTACGTTATATGGATGTGTCACAAGTAGTATATCTGCCGATGGAGACTAAGTTATATGGATGTGTCACAAGTATTATATCTGCCGATGGAGACTACGTTATATGGATGTGTCACAAGTAGTATATCTGCCGATGGAGGACTTACCGTTATATTGGATGTGTCACAAGTAGTATATCTGCCGATGGAGACTACGTTATTGATGTGTCCCAAGTAAGTATATCTGCCGATGGAGGCCACGTTATATGGATGTGTCACAAGTAGTATATCTGCCGATGGAGAACTACGTTATATGGATGTGTCACAAGTAGTATATCTGATGAGGGAGGCCACGTTATATGGATGTGTCACAAGTAGTATATGCTGCCGATGGAGACTACGTTATATGGATGTGTCACAAGTAGTATATCTGCCGATGGAGGACTACGCTATATGGATGTGTCGCAAGTAGTATATCTGACGAGGGAGACCACGTTATATGGATGTGTCACCAAGTAGTAATATCTGCCGATGGAAGGCCACGTTATATGGATGTGTCACAAGTAGTATATCTGCCGATGGAGACAACGTTATATGGATTGTGTCACAAGTAGTATATCTGCCGATGGAGACTACGCTATATGGATGTGTCACAAGTAGTATATCTGCCGATGGAGACTACGCTATATGGATGTGTCACAAGTAGTATATCTGCCGATGGAGACTACGTTATATGGATGTGTCACAGGTAGTATATCTGACGAGGGAGGCCACGTTATATAGATGTGTCACAAGTAGTATATCTGCCGATGGAGACTACGTTATATGGATGTGTCACAAGTAGTATATCTGCCGATGGAGACTACGTTATATGGATGTGTCACAGGTAGTATATCTGACGAGGGAGGCCACGTTATATTGATGTGTCACAAGTAGTATATCTGCCGATGGAGACTACGTTATATGGATGTGTCACAAGTAGTATATCTGACAAGGGAGGCCACGTTATATGGATGTGTCACAAGTAGTATATCTGCCGATGGAGACTACGTTATATGGATGTGTCACAAGTTTAGTTTAGTTTAGTTTTTTACGGATCAACATCACGGCACACGGGTGCAACCCATAAGTGCTCCGTTCTCCTCCTAACTCAAACCTGAGTCTGGAGAAACTCAGCTCAGTGCACGAACTCCGTAGCACCGCCGAGGATCCTGAAATACTTTGGGTAGATTTTTAACTCGAAATTTTGCCCGGGCAGCGCCGTTAGGGTACTCTTTCGATTTCCAACTGCCAAGGGATTTTTTTACGTGCGCAACAATACACACGGGCGTCCGATCTCACTACCCAGAGACCAGGGAAAATTACTGGAAGTCCCGGTGGAATTTTTAAATAAATCCTGGTCCTCACCGGGGCCTGAACCCGGGACCTCCAGAACTCGAGGCGGACACCATACCTCGAGACCACGCAGCCCCATGTGTCACAAGTAGTAGGCCACGTTATATGGATGTGTCACAAGTAGTATATCTGACGAGGGAGACTACATTATATGGATGTGTCACAAGTAGTATATCTGCCGATGGAGACTACGTTATAAGGATGTGTCACAAGTAGTATATCTGCCGATGGAGACTACGTTATATGGATGTGTCACAAGTAGTATATCTGCCGATGGAGACTACGTTATATGGATGTGTCACAAGTAGTATATCTGACGATGGAGACTACGTTATATGGATGTGTCACAAGTAGTATATCTGACGAGTGAGGCCACGTTATATGGATGTGTCACAAGTAGTATATCTGCCGATGGAGGCCACGTTATATGGATGTGTCACAAGTAGTATATCTGCCGATGGAGACTACGTTATATGGATGTGTCACAAGTAGTATATCTGCCGATGGAGACTACGTTATATGGATGTGTCACAAGTAGTATATCTGCCGATGGAGACTACGTTATATGGATGTGTCACAAGTAGTATATCTGCCGATGGAGACTACGTTATATGGATGTGTCACAAGTAGTATATCTGCCGATGGAGACTACGTTATATGGATGTGTCACAAGTAGTATATCTGCCGATGGAGACTACGTTATATGGATGTGTCACAAGTAGTATATCTGACGAGGGAGGCCACGTTATATGGATGTGTCACAAGTAGTATATCTGCCGATGGAGACTACGTTATATGGATGTGTCACAAGTAGTATATCTGCCGATGGAGGCCACGTTATATGGATGTGTCACAAGTAGTATATCTGCCGATGGAGACTACGTTATATGGATGTGTCACAAGTAGTATATCTGACGAGGGAGGCCACGTTATATGGATGTGTCACAAGTAGTATATCTGCCGATGGAGACTACGTTATATGGATGTGTCGCAAGTAGTATATCTGACGAGGGAGGCCACGTTATATGGATGTGTCACAAGTAGTATATCTGCCGATGGAGGCCACGTTATATGGATGTGTCACAAGTAGTATATCTGCCGATGGAGACTACGTTATATGGATGTGTCACAAGTAGTATATCTGCCGATGGAGACTACGCTATATGGATGTGTCACAAGTAGTATATCTGCCGATGGAGACTACGCTATATGGATGTGTCACAAGTAGTATATCTGCCGATGGAGACTACGTTATATGGATGTGTCACAGGTAGTATATCTGACGAGGGAGGCCACGTTATATGGATGTGTCACAAGTAGTATATCTGCCGATGGAGACTACGTTATATGGATGTGTCACAGGTAGTATATCTGACGAGGGAGGCCACGTTATATGGATGTGTCACAAGTAGTATATCTGCCGATGGAGACTACGTTATATGGATGTGTCACAAGTAGTATATCTGCCGATGGAGACTACGTTATATGGATGTGTCACAAGTGTAGTTTAGTTTAGTTTTTTACGGATCAACATCACGGCACACGGGTGCAACCCATAAGTGCTCCGTTCTCCTCCTAACTCAAACCTGAGTCTGGAGAAACTCAGCTCAGTGCACGTACTCCGTAGCACCGCCGAGGATCCTGAAATACTTTGGGTAGATTTTTAACTCGAAATTTTGCCCGGGCAGCGCCGTTAGGCTACTCTTTCGATTTCCAACTGCCAAGGGATGTTTTTACGTGCGCAACAATACACACGGGCGTCCGATCTCACTACCCAGAGACCAGGGGAAATTACTGGAAGTCCCGGTGGAATTTTTAAATAAATCCTGGTCCTCACCGGGGCCTGAACCCGGGACCTCCAGAACTCGAGGCGGACACCATACCTCGAGACCAGGCAGCCCCATGTATCACAAGTAGTATGCCACGTTATATGGATGTGTCACAAGTAGTATATCTGCCGATGGAGACTACATTATATGGATGTGTCACAAGTAGTATATCTGACGAGGGAGACTACATTATATGGATGTGTCACAAGTAGTATATCTGACAAGGGAGACTACGTTATGTGGATGTGTCACAAGTAGTATATCTGACGAGGGAGACTACGTTATATGGATGTGTCACAAGTAGTATATCTGCCGATGGAGACTACGTTATGTGGATCGTCGTATTTGTCGTCGTCGTCGTCGTCATTCGCACTGCGACCGCTAACAAGTCAAGTCGCATTATTCTGTCAAGAAGCCTGATACGCGGGAAAATGTCACGTTGAAAGTCCAACAACAAGAAACACGCTGCGGCCAAGAAGTTCAGCGTGGGAGCCGACAACAAGAAGAACAACGTGGAGAACCCACCTGCTAGCTGCATCAAAGAGCCTGATACAATAGCTATCTCTGAAGCTACAACGAGGGAGAAGATTGACAGCCCAACACAGACAAGAACCAAGACAGTAGAGAAGAATTAGGAGAAAAACACCAGAGTCGGAAACACCGACTCAAAAACAGTCCGATGGGTCGTCAAGCGGATACCAGTGGAGCTGACAGATGAAGAAATCCTGAAGCAGCTACGTGAAGAGAATCTTCACATCCGATTCTTGAAGGCGGAGCGGCTCCTCACCTACTCCAAGATACCTACAACCTTGGCAGTAGTGACGTCGGAGGGCAGCGAGATGCCGACCACAGTATCAATCAACAAGAGAATGCAGCAATCAGAAAGATTCATCCCAAGAATCACGCAATGTTCCAGATGTCAGAAGGCCGGCCACAGCAGAGCTACGTGTCGCAGTAAGACGGAAATATGCCGATACTGCGCCGATCACCACGCTTTCAAGGAGTGTCCGCTGGCCAAGCTGGACAAGGACTTCAGAGCCCCTAACAACAGAAGAAAGTGCGCCTACTGCCTGGGCAAGCATAGAGCAAGATACTTGGCTGTCCATACCTGCAGAGACACAAAGACGTCTTAAAGATCGCCATTATCACAAAGACACCATTCAAGGAAGCAATGCAGAGGGGCGAGACAGCCACGGGTATAGCACAAGCCGAAAGATATCAACTCCAAAAACAGATAGATGAGTTGAAGAGACAAGTCAAGGCACTGCTGACGCCTACCCCGAATCTCTTCAAGGCATCTCCCATCAGATGTTATGACAGTTCCGAGATAATTGTACCCATTCACTTGTTGAAGAATATTCCCATTTACTTGTATATTACATGGTGGTATTTCCTTCTTCCCAGTGACGACCATAATCTGTGTCTTTTTACAATTTAATTCTAACCCTAGTTGTTCACTGTGTGTAACAACCGCATTTACTAAATGTTACAGGTCCTGTTATTTATAGAAACACTAAAGAAAACAACAAAGACTGTTGTACACTAATGTTAATTTACATTTATTAAAACAGCGTCAAAATAATACACGTGTACAGTCTTACAACTATCAACAACATTGAAAATATAAGCAAAACAGCGTGTCCAAATAATAATGAGAGAATACAAAAAGAATAAAATCCATTCACATAGTATTCTGAACACAGTTTGGTTGAGTAAAGTCAAGAACCGACATCCTAGCACTCAGGACATTCCCATACATGCTCTTCAACAGCCAGCGAAGAGTCCTAATATCTGCTAATAACCTAGTCTGATTATGTGTCAGCCTGGCCTTTCTTCGGAATCCTGAGTGTTGGCCAGATTCTTTGGTCTCTCATCTGCAGCATATTCTCCCCAGGCAGTGATGATCTATCTGTTCAACATTATACACACCATCTATCCCAAAGTGCCCTGACCACGTCTGCCTTATCATACACCAATATCGCACCGAGCCGTGCACACCCAGCCAATATGTCCGCCTGTTCTTTTCTCATCACACCAACATGTCCTGGGGGGAAAATCCAACATATGCTCTCTAGTTTTGATTGTTCAATTGAAACCTGCCACTCTGCCTTAAGTACGCCTGTCTTCACCTTTCTCATTATACTTTGTAAGTCCATTACAATCAAGTTTGTGTGCTATATGTCTTCAAGCGGAACGCCCGCCGCTGTGACGACCTCCATCACCATTCTCTGACTAGATTTGTGGTATCATATGCCAGGCTCTCCTGCACCAAACACAGTATACAAACCTTCGCAACAAACACCCAGGCACTTCTTTCTCCTCTTAGCACCGAACCATCTATGTTAATGATTACATGAACTAATGGTGAATTGCGGTAAATCAATTGTCCAAAATCTAAATCTATTGGTCCAAAATGGTATGACAGAATTACCAATTATCACTGTTCATAGTGCAAATACCACAGCGAACACAGGAGTGCTAACTAGGACTTGTCTGCTTTCAAACCCTGCTGAATGAAGCTGTCTTCAATGAGCACAAACGTTTTTGTAATCATAAATACAGCAAATGTAATTACCACTCTAGTTAATTAATTAGTTAGTTAGTTAGTTAGTTAGTTAGTTAGTTAGTCGCGGTTCCAACTTCACGGCAACGGGTCGTTCCCATTATGCTCAATTCCTGTGCTAGTAAATATCACAAAAAAGCTCCTCACTGCACCATGTGAAAAGTGGAACAGACAGGAGTTTCGACAAGCCAACAGCCCGCACAGGTACACTGTGCATAATTCCGCCGCCAGAATGCCAACACAAAAGTCCTCCACGAAAATTACAGTTCATCGTGATGAAGCGGCAATCACTAGAAAACCAGCAGCCACACATGTCTGAATAAGGCGAACCAGTCAGTTCTGCTACAAAGTCGGCCGCCATTATTCCGAACATGCAGTTCGTACAGATGTACAACCCGTACAGATGTAAAAGCATTTCACTGTGCATAATGCCGCAGCCAGAATACCAACACAAAAGACCTCCCCGAAAAATACATATAATAATTAGCACTCTGACACACAATACTAGAGTGGTTTGACTATGACTTTACAAAATTAGATTACATCATTATGTCATAGAATGACCAGCAACTGTCCTCATCATATTTCATTCCTAGGGAAACTTGATTTGTCAATCTTAGGAGACTGGACCCAAGCAAGAGTTTATGTGATCAGGAAACAAACATTATTAATCTCCTCAACTGTAGACTCAACCAGAATAGCCGTACTGGTCAGAAGTGTAATGTCCACAATGCTGGCAAGATCTCGGGGATTGGAAAAGAAAGCCACATGGTGTGGCCAGATAGGGAAACTGACCTACTTTATATGATCCTAACAGGAACAACAGCACTGGGTGGATCAAGCTGACAAATCAAGTGCTGTCTGATCAATGAAAGTTGGCTGCAATGAATCGAATTCATGTGCATTCTGTTCTTTATTCTGATTTGAACACTTAGACTGCTAATTGTTCATCTCTTGATGTTATCTTTCCATTTGTATAATCGCCTGCCACTTACTTGCCTGTCTTAGACTTTACTTTTCCCTCCAATTTGGTTGTTATGAGAGAATCGTGTCTTTTAATGTGACCAAAAATATTTCAGTTGTTTCTTTTTTTGTTCTTCCATTAGCTTCGTTGTCATTCCCACCAACTACAGTAAACCTTCTATATTTGTTTGTTTTAGATTCCTTTAAATGTAAACTACTCCACATTACCAAGGCCTCAAATTAATATACAAATTTCTTTTCCTTGTCCTCATGTCTGCACCATACGTTAGTGTTAATATGCATGTATGAAACATTTGACTTTCCTCGCGCCTCGCTTTACACTTATTATTAGTTTCTTTAGATTATAGCACCTTTTTCGTTTTGTTGACAGCATTTTCGGCATTTCTATTCGACTCCTCTATCATTTAAAAAGACCAAAATAGGAGAAATGTGTTACTTGTTCTAGTACCTTTCCATTTACTCTTACATCAACCGTCTCTCCTTCGTAGCTTCGTACAGCTAATTATCAGTTTTAGGATTTTAACAGATTCATTGTAAATGTAGATTTGGACCAAATAAAAATTAATGGCAAGAAACAAGATGTAGGGGCGTATCACGAATTATGACTTAAAGGTTGTTAATATGGCAGCATACATGTATTGTATTTCAAATTAAAGGGGGTTGCTTAGAGAAAACTACGGTATATAATCACATGGCAGATACGGGAAGTCGTTTAAGACGATTAATCTTCCCACTTAATCAGTTAACTATTTATATCGAGTTACTCCTTCTCACTCACTGCCAATAACACTGTGTCATAAGCATATCTTTAAAAACATATTTGATCACGATTGGTTGGATTTTACAGCTAACATTTTCTCTGTGGATGAGGTAGCCAATACCATGTTATCCCTTCTTACTCGTTTTTTACGACATGCATGGTAGGTTAGTGTTGTTATTTGTTTTCTTTATGGCTCATGTTAGCATATAGGTGTATCGACATTACGTCTTATGTCATTGTGATATTAATTGCTTTAAATTATATAGAGATGTAATCACAAAACGCCGGTCTCTCTGGCTGTGGGGTTACAACACTTTCTCTCTGTAATCCCGTTTATCACGCAGAGTCTCGCAGCGGAGCGAGAACTGAGGCGGTTCGACCCCCGCTCGTGACTTGCGGATACTGAGCCGGCCGCTCAGAAAGCAATGGCAAACTACTGAGCGTAATCTTGCCAAGAGATCAACAGACAGCTGAAAGATGCTGCTGTTGACAGCTAAGTCCTGTAAACGGATACGCAAAACAAACATTTTAATCTCAAAACTGTCACTGTCATTTACTGCCAATATAGTACCTTGCGGTGTATGGCAGAGGGGTCTTTGAGCCTGAGGAATTAAGGCCGCCTGGCTAGTGCAGTCGCCGCGAACTGTGCAGGTTAGGATTTTCTTTTCGCCACCAACAGAAAAAAATCCCACACATTACCGAGGGATCGAATCCGGGTCTCCCAAAGGAGAGTCCGGCGATCTAGCCACTCGGCCAGCCGCTCCTCGGCTAGAGATGTAATATGTTACAATAAATACACCAAGATACAGAAATACTACCACTGACATGAATACTTCTAAAAGACAGCAAATTAGTACGTTACAATAAATACACCAAGATACAGAAATACTATTATTGACACGAATACTTCTAAAAGACACCATAGTAATATGTTAAGTTACACTAAATACACCAAGATACAGAAATACTATCTTTGACACAAATACTTCTAAAACACACCGGGGTTACATTAATTCATATTAATACATTGAAAACACACAATTTTACACGATTTAAAAAGCGAAATATTAATAGTATATTTGTATTTATACAAGAAAGATACAGTTGAATAGCCGTGTGCACTCTGCGTACATTAAAGTGATGTTATCTAACCACTGCAGAATGGCAGGCTCAAGAATCGCACTATTTGTCCATGTCTGTTCGCCATATTCTTGTTAGATAGCCAAAACATTTGATTCTCTGTCTTTATATTCTAAACACAATATTGTTTCTACCTTATGATGCATATAGTAAAATCATGTGATTCTCTGTATATATTTTTTTTAACAAAATATTGTTTCTACCTTATAATGCATATAGTAACATCCTATGATTCTCTGTGCATATATATATTCTAAACAAAATATTGTTTCTACCTTATGATGCATATAATAAAATCATACGATTCTCTGTATATATATATTATATACACAATATTGTTTCTACGTTATGATGCATACAATGATATCATATGATTCTCTGTATATATATATATATATATATATATATATATATATATATATATATATATATATATATATATATAATAAAATCATATGATTCTCTGTATATATTTTCTAAACACAATATTATTTCCACCTTTAAAAAATCATATAATTTAATTTTTTCTCTATATTTATATTCTAAACATGATATTGTTCCTAATTTATGCTGTATATAATGTGTAGACATTTAAACAACAGAGAAGAAGACCGTATGCTATATGCTGTTGTTATCACTCTGTCTCTTCGTGTGACACAAGCGACTTTCTGAAGCACTTCTCTCTACATGTTGTGGCTTATTTTAATCCTTGGTTGGAGTACAAATTTGACACCAATAATAAATAGTTGTCATGAAACTAGTGTTGATGATTTATCTCCATTAGCATGTCTGAATATTGTAGCAATGGTGACAGGTGATACGTTTCAATATTTGCCGTCTGAAGCTAACAGTCAGAGGTAGACAGCCAGTCAGAGTAGTTGGGACCTGTCTGGTAATGCCTTGAGTTCGTGCATTGAGCTGAGTTTCTCCAGACTCAGGTTTGAGTTAGGAGCAAAACGGAGCACTTATGGGTTAAACCGTCCATGATGTTGATCCAACGACTAAACTAAACTAAACTGGTAATGCCTCTTCCCAGGATTAACTTGTCAGTCTCTTATGAGGAGACGAACGACACAATGCTGACAGCAAAATGGGTAAACATATAAGTTATTTTTCTTTTATGAAGAAGAAACATGATCAAAGAAGCTGATTCATATAATCTTCTCAGCGAGAATGACCATTTTATTTTATAATGTTTCAAATGTGTGTTAGTCACAAGAGGCTAAAGCACCACTTGTGCAGCGTGATGAAAAATGCTGTACATATTTGTGTGTTTCTTCTGGTTCCTCATTTACCAGGTGCAACGCAGTCCTAGTATAAATTCTTTATTGTTTGGTGGAAAAAACTTGTCATTGCTAAAACCAAAAATACTATCGTGTTAATTTATACAATTGCTGATGTTGCTCCAGACAGGAGGAATGGCTGACAAAATAATCAAGAAAGCTAAGGAAAGCAAAAAGAGCCTCACATACCACACCAGATATTCTAAATACAAGTAGCATATTACTATTCACTGCATGATGTGTTCTCTGGCATTTATATTTGGTCAAAGCATACTTAAGAAATCTGACAACAATAGGGGCCACTTCCATTGTGTATTTCGCTTCTTTGAAAGTCATGCACTCTTAATGTCTTGAACATTCGAAAATCTTCTGGAACTAATAGAGTTAACATATGTGCAAATAACATAGTAATTTATTAAATAAATATAACAAACGAAGTAACTTATAAGACAAATAGTGTAATAAATTCATAATACACAAAACATTAATTTATGACACTTTAAAATATAAATATATGATTTGCACGTGGTTTATAAGCAAACATAGCAAAACATGTAATCCAATGTTGATTTTGGTATTGTCATTTCTTTGTTTTCCACACAGCTCCACAGCTTAGATCACTGCATTTAATTTAAGTAATGGGGAGTCTACTGCAAGTGTGCGTTTGTATGTTCGTGTGCACACTATTCATTATTTTTAATATTTCACATTAAGTAGCCTGAAACAAACAGTGATGAAAGATATGGTTTCTGGAAGAAGAGGCAGTGGTCAAATAGCACAAAGATGAACAAAGGACATTGCAGACAGCTTAGGCAAGAGTGCATGAAGCCAGAGAAATTGCAAGAGATTGAGAAACTTTATAGTGGACAGTGATCAGAGGAACATTCTGCAACGAACCTGCCATATGATGCTGATCTAAGTATGCAAATGTGCTATGCTATATCAGCTTGTGCACGCCTAGATCTGTCTATGTATATCTCCCTATACAGGAATACTTTTAGGTACACGTTTTAAAATTTGGCGTTGCTGAAGTTTTCACTCTTGAGCCAAATGTGATGGCTGGATGGCTCTGAGTTTGTGCAGTACATCCTTTATAAAATCGATCTGTTTCTTTTTCTTCCTCTGGCTTTATATCCAGAGCTATTCAGTGGTAGGCACAAATTGGAAGTGTATTTGCATTTAATTTTCACAACATGCCAGAGCTTCTTCATTTGTTGTCTGTCTCCGTGTATTATAAACCAGAAGGGCTGAACATGAAATTATTATTATTGGTATAAATACTACTATACTACTGCTACATAAAAATGCATGGGATGATACGTCTAATATTGTTAATGTCATAATTTCTAATTAAAAACAAAAATTAAATAGCTAATATCCTGTTCAACCTTTTCGGGTTATGGTTGTAATATATAATGTCTTGTTATTTAATTAAATAGATGTCTTGTTAACACCTCATGTTTGTTTAGGAATTACTATCAAATCAGGTGCTGCACCTTTTTCATAGGTATGTGGAGTGTTACACTTTATACTTTTCTGTTTTGTATTATCTTCTTCTTCTCTCATTCATCTTCCAGTGGAACACAGCTCTCAACCAACCTGTGGCATGTCCTATGTAGACGTGTTCCTGATGCATGCTGGGATGCATGCTATTACGTATCCCTGCTTCCCTTAATGGCTCCAGTAACACACGGGCGATTTTTGTGTTATGTTATGCAGGTTATACAATTTTGCTAATTATGTTTTGGCACTTACAACTTATCACTAAGTAATTAAAACAAAAAGGACATTTTTTGCACGCCTTGATGTGCATGGGGGTATATGGTGCCAGCCCCACCCTTGTATAGTCCAGTCAACACTTGAGGGGGGATGTAGTCACTATCATATCGACCGCCTTTACTTCCCAACATAATTTCTGGAAACTATTTTAGGCTGGGTTGACGTGGGATCTACATTGACCCGAATTCGAACTCACGATCACTGGGCTGGCAGACAAGCACGCTAACCACTGCACTATCATTTTTCCATAATTACTAGTATTTCGACTGACATGTTCAGTTCAATGCAGATTACTATCACTGCACTATCAATTTTCCATAATTACTAGTATTTCGACTGACATGTTCAGTTCAATGCAGATTACTATCACTGCACTATCAATTTTCCATAATTACTAGTATTTCGACTGACATGTTCAGTTCAATGCAGATTACTATCACTGCACTATCAATTTTCCATAATTACTAGTATTTCGACTGACATGTTCAGTTCAATGCAGATTACTATCACTGCACTATCATGTTTCCATAATTACTAGTATTTCGATTGACATGTTCATTTCAGTGCAGATGACTATCACTGCACTATCATGTTTCCAAAATTACTAGTATTTCGACTGACATGTTCAGTTCAATGCAGATTACTACCACTGCACTATCATTTTTCCATAATTACTAGTATTTCGACTGACTTGTTCATTTCAGTGCGGATTACTATCACTGCACTATCATGTTTCCAAAATTACTAGTATTTCGACTGACATGTTCAGTTCAATGCAGATTACTATCACTGCACTATCATTTTTCCAAAATTACTAGTATTTCGACTGACTTGTTCATTTCAGTGCGGACTACTATCACTGCACTATCATTTTTCCATAATTACTAGTATTTCGACTGACATTTTCAGTTCAATGCAGATTACTATCACTGCACTATCATTTTTCCATAATTACTAGTATTTCGACTGACATGTTCAGTTCAATGCAGATTACTATCACTGCACTATCAATTTTCCATAATTACTAGTATTTCGACTGACATGTTCAGTTCAATGCAAATTACTATCACTGCATTATCATGTTTCCATAATTACCAGTATTTCGACTGACATGTTCATTTCAGTGCAGATGACTATCACTGCATTCAGGACATGTGTACAGGTGCTCTGATTCCCTCTCATAATAATTCCATCAGCGCGCAGCAACTGAAGTGTGTGATCCTCTGTGTGGCTATGTTTGTTCTTGTGATATATTGTTAAATCTAAATTCTTATCTGTGACATCTAGACATTGTGATGTAGAACATAAATCAGAACATTTAAATTCAGTGGCTTGGTCTACAAATAGTTAGTTAGTTAGTTAGTTAGTTAGTTAGTTAGTTAGTCAGTCAGTTAGTTAGTTAGTTAGTCAGTCAGTCAGTCGACAGATCATCCTCATTGCACATCGAACCAATCAGTCCAAACGTGCTCGGATCCCCTCCTCAGTAAATCCTGCAGTGTGTAGTGGCTAACGACACCAGTTTTGTGTTGGTTTATTAATCTTCTTTGGCTTCCTGCGTAGTGTTCTTGTTTGGCCACACCTCTTTTAACTTGCTGTTCTCGCAGTCTGATCATGGTTGAAGATTCACAGTCATCACTTGGTTCTAGCAAACGACTTCTCGTAGAGCATTCAGTATATAAGCCTGGTCCTTGGCTGTTACCTGCAAGCCTGTTAGCCTGCTAATTTTCTTGTACAACCACATGCCCTGGCAAGAAAATGAAACCAATCTTCTTGGTCTACAATTAAGATGAAGTGAGTGAAAATGAAACCAATCTTCTTGGTCTACAATTAAGATGAAGTGAGTGTAAGGGACACCAATAATTGCTATATAACTTTAAATCTAGATATGAGCATTATGCCATGACTTTGTGATTTAAAAGTAATTAAAATAGTGCATGTTGACACGCTCATCATGAGAGTTAAATTTACTCCCACATAGGCAATACGCTTGTTTTAAGACTTGGAAAAATGAATATAAATTAGACCATTGTGGATTTGGACTGCTGACACGTGGCATACAATATAGGTTGCTGACACCTGGCATACAATATAGGTTGCTGACACCTGGCATACAATATAGGTTGCTGACACCTGGCATACAATATAGGTTGCTGACACCTGGCATACAATATAGGTTGCTGACACCTGGCATACAATATAGGTTGCTGACACCTGGGATACAATATAGGTTGCTGACACCTGGCATACAATATAGGTTGCTGACACCTGGCATACAATATAGGTTGCTGACACCTGGCATACAATATAGGTTGCTGACACCTGGCATACAATATAGGTTGCTGACACCTGGCATACAATATAGGTTGCTGACACCTGGCATACAATATAGGTTGCTGACACCTGGCATACAATATAGGTTGCTGACACCTGGCATACAATATAGGTTGCTGACACCTGGGATACAATATAGGTTGCTGACACCTGGCATACAATATAGGTTGCTGACACCTGGCATACAATATAGGTTGCTGACACCTGGCATACAATATAGGTTGCTGACACCTGGCATACAATATAGGTTGCTGACACCTGGCATACAATATAGGTTGCTGACACCTGGCATACAATATAGGTTGCTGACACCTGGCATACAATATAAGTTGCTGACACCTGGCATACAATATAGGTTGCTGACACCTGGCATACAATATAGGTTGCTGACACCTGGCATACAATATAGGTTGCTGACACCTGGCATACAATATAGGTTGCTGACACCTGGCATACAATATAGGTTGCTGACACCTGGCATACAATATAGGTTGCTGACACCTGGCATACAATATAGGTTGCTGACACCTGGCATACAATATATATCCTGGTTTACCTCTTTGTTTAGTTTGTTCTAGACTTTATTTCACTATTTTCTTAGTTAATGTCGTTTGTAAAACTACCAGTTTATTACAAAGATGCTCCAGCTTCCTCCCACAAATGTTTCCCCTGAATTGCTCCAAAAAAAAGGTAGAGACAGATACTAGTCACTTTCGTGTGCAATATCTTGATACAGTATATGTGAATTTTGTTGTTTTTGACATACCTAGTATATATACTTTATTTATTTTATTTTTGCCCTGGAACAGATTACACAACTTACAAATCTGACACGTTGACAGCCAGTTGTCATTGGAATAATTAGTATCAAACTCTAAGACATTGGCCAATGGAGACAGGTCATATACAGTATTTCGCTTTGCCGAGAGTATTATAATTTTCATTCCCAAAATCAAGGATAAAGAGCTTACAGCAGCAAGTGTTGCAATTTCAGCTTAATTTACCAAGTAAATGTCAAATTTTACATTTACTATGCCAAGTAAATCACCATGTTTGAGTAATCACTACCTACATGACTACAGCAAGGAGAACATTTTACAGAGAAGCATGCAGTGTGCAGATAGGCAATGATAATATGGTGATATTATGGGCTGACTAGTCAAGGTAATTTGATTGGTGTGGTTAACAACAACATAAGCAATGTGTTAATATTAATTTAAAGCTATTTCAAAGACAATTAAACAATTAGTTACCCTATTTTTTGTAATTCGTTCATTACTGGTTGTTGCCTGGCACTCCACTCTCACTTGCAGTTCCCGATACCTGATACCACGCAGCAGCAGCCAACCCAGGGAAACAGACGCGACATGGATGACTAATTCAAATGTGTAGTTGGAGCATGCATAAACCCCGGGGAAATCTAGGGCTCATCTAGCCATGTATGTGAATTTTGGTTTCTGCAGACTGTGCAAATCATTTTTTAGTCAATGGACAGAAAGGAAACTACCAGCAATGTGTTGTGGAGCATACAGAGCATAATGAGACAAAGAAGATACCCATGGTAATCTGCTGCATTCCAAGGTATATTCCATCATCTTGATCATATCTTGCCACTGGATCGAATGGAGTCAGTGCAAGAGAGTGAGTCTGGCAGTTTCATTATTGACATACATTGGGTTATTGATCGCTGACTGAAGTGCTAAATTAGAAGCACGTGGAGTTTTGTATGCTTTTGTATCTGATGAAGATGACATAATTTAATCAAAATGCTGTATTATTTTGTAACTTCACTGTTACTGAATAAGATATGATTTTCTACACATGTGTTCCACTATCTGTGTGAGGAGGAAGAAAGGCAACACAGTCAATTTTGTTAGAAGAAACTTTCACATCATCAATGTGGGGCTGTTCCAAAATGACATGAGTACTTGGACCTATGAAGGACAAGACAATGGGAACAAGAAAAACTGCATGGAGAACACCAAACCCAATAACCAGAATCATAATCTTGAAGAAGGACTGGAATATGTAAGATTCTGTGAATATCAACATAGAGACTCCAATAATAGAAGACATGCCACCATTAAAGATGGGACCGGAAGCATGGATAATGGCGTCTCTTGCACGATCCTCTCTTGAATGTTGATCTGATACCATGTAGGCCGTGCAAACATGAGCACTGGGGATGAAAATGTTAGACATTAATCCATTTGGTTTCCACCTGCACTTTAACTCATTCTATATCAAGCAACTCATGGTATACTAGACAGCAGTGGTCAAGTAGTAAACGACCCCTTCTCTACTCCTGGAGGCCTATGGAGCTAGCCCCATAATTCTTTACACCATTTGGCATTCGATGGATGATGCGCTCAATATCATGTCAGCTGTCTTTACGTTCCAGAACATTTCCTGCTACCCAGTGTAGGTTTGGTTGTCCTGGGAGCATGTATTTACAACAACAAAAAATCTCATCACAATGGGGAATCGAACATATGATCGCCAGGCCAGCAGGCAAGTGTGTCAGCCAATGCAGCTCCCCATTAGATGGTGGTTATTACCAAAAGCTTCCTACTTTTCAATTAGTAAATATCAAGTAATTAAACACATTCCTTGGTTACTACATTTGTAATATACTTTTCTGAATAAAACGGAAAGTGTTTTAGTCGTGCAGGGAGTACGAAGAGAAGTTTTAAAAAAAACGCTGCACTTTAGAAAGAAGGCGTCAAGGACATTATGAAAATTGATGTGAACTTGAGTCTTTCTTAGGCATTCATCTGTCAAGATGATGCACTTCTCATATCTTTCCTTCACCAGTCTGATGACTGATTGTAAAACTCTCCCATCTAGATACAGAACCATGTCTCCAGTTCTCTTATCAAGTCCTGGTCATTGGAAAGATGACATCCATGAGATGGATTCTTCGTGGTTGGAAACAAAAAGATGTCACGCCAGATGAGTATGATGAATGGGGCATGACATTTTACAGACAAATTCTTAAAATAATGTGGATCAAGAAGAAGAAAAAACACTAACATTCTACAAGATCTGAACATTTAACAAAGCTGACTCATAAACAGGATCGTAACATGGAAATTAAAATACTTTGGTTACACCAGAGTGGTTTAGAGTGAACAGTAATAGACGGCACTGCCGAGTAATGTGATAGTGTTTACAGGATATCAAAGACATATTGGGCATGAACGTGCATCAGGCAAGGGAACAGCCCATGATTTACTGTCTTTTCAGCGAGCTGTGGCGAGATTAGATTTTGCAAAGGACTTGCCACGTGATGGTGATGTTTCCACATTTAAATACGAAACCAACTGAACAATTTCAAATTTAAATAACAAACCAACAGAACAATTCCACATTTAAAAATTAAACACAGAATATTCATTTACTTCCCACAGCATTTCCTCATACCCATTCTAGACTGGCTAAATTTTAAACATCAACCTCAATGGGATTTGATCACATGACCGGCAGACAAGCGTGTTAAAGATCGCACTATCACAGTTCCCATTGTCAAGTGTTAATTCCCCATTAGCCATCACAAGTTAGCTTATGATGTACAGTGAAACGCCTTTCATCACCCAATATTTATGCATTTAATGAGTTGAGTTGAGTTAATGAGTTCAGAGGATTAATCTTACCAGAAATTAAACAATTTTGCAAGGATTCACAGACTTTTAAGTTAAAATCGAATACTGAACAACTAACTGTCTAAGTTTTAATGATATGAGAGACGATGATAGACATTTTGGTATGGCTTGGAGGGACATCTGTTTCAGAAATTATTGCCAGTACAGGGGACAGAAGGATGTGGACAGACATGATGACCAACCCCACATGACATGGACTAGAAGAAGAAGAAGAAGAAGAAGAAGAAGAAGAAGAAGAAGAAGAAGAAGAAGAAGAAGAAGAAGAAGAAGAAGAAGAAGAAGAAGAAGAAGAATGTTAAGAATTAAACAATGCTAACCTAACAATTATGCAACATGTATGAACGAACGAACGAACGAACACACTTTATTTTCAAAGGGTTAAAAATTGGGCACGCAGGCCCATCTAATATTGCGCCCTTCTATCACTCTCTTTCATACATTATTTCATTCACACATCATTCAAGGCTAACAGAGATAATGGTGTGCCACTTGTTATTAGCTATGTGGAGTATACTGGTCTACCAAAAGGTGACTGGCTGTTATACTAGGGTTTTGTTATTATTATTATTATTTCTATTATTAAGGGGGAAGGTAATCCGTACTGAGATAGTGTTTGAATAATTTGCGATTATATGAATAGGGATTGGTGATGTCTTTGATTTCTTGTGGAAGATTGTTCCACAGCTGAGCTGCAGAGTACGTTAAGCTTGTTTTGTATAAGTCAATCCTAGGCTTCGGAATGTATAATATATTTAAACGGTTACTGTGTCTAGCATTATATTTAAACAATGGCCAAAGGTAATTTGGGGCATTCCGATGTAGGATTTTGTGAATTAGTTTAGCTTTATTGAAAAGCAGGCGTTTGCGGAGTGGTAGTAACTGAAGGCGTTTATGCAGGCTAGGATTGTCAGATAAATGTTTGCTATAAATTAGACGCATGGCCCGTTTCTGGAGTGAGTAAAGTCGCTTGGTGTTTGAATGTATAATAAACTCGCTGTGTATCACCAGGGCCTCAAAGGGGAAGTAAAGAACAGTAACACTGTTCGCATCAGGAGATCAGCATGACCGAACAGATAAGAGTACTTGTTCTTAAACTTCTGGTGTGCTGATGCTGAGGTAGCGGGTTAAACCCCTACACCAGTGACTTGGACTAAAATGTTGACTTCTCGTTCTTGACTTAGGGATGTAAATTACAAGTATCTCAGAAGTCGGAGTGGGTATGTCTGATGGCAAGGAACACTGGTAATAGGGAAAGCCAACCCACATTCAAATATAAGTCCAGTGCACTAGACGTAATAGCACGTGTTTGGACTACGCTTGAGTTCAAAGCGAGCAAACGCAATAACAATAAAACCCCCAAAAACTCGACATCCCATGCTGTAAAATGTGACTAAAGACGGTTGGTTTAAGACTGGCTATCTGACATTATACAAAATGTATAATGGATCTCAGATTATAGAAAATATATAGTGGATCTCATATAGAAAATAAATAGTGAATCTCACATTGTAGAAAATATCAGCCAACATACAACCAGCCATCACTGGTGTACAAAGATCTTAGCATGTGTGGTCGCGTGCCTGTGTTATATTAGGAGTCTTAAAGGCAGAAGAATAAGAAGAGTAAAAGAAGAAGAAGAATAGATTAAGCTATAAGGAAGAGACAAATACTGTTCTTTTGTCGTATAATGAGAAGAGAGGCATTGGAGAACATTGGATTGACAGGAAAGATCGCGGGTAGAAAAATAAAGATGCAAACCGAGAGAAATGATGCTGGATGCACTAAGATGGTGGAATGGAAGAATATCATTAATAGAATTGATTCTGTGCAACAAAATCTGTGAAGAGACATGAATACTCATGTCATTAGGCAAGACACGTAAACTAACATGGCTACCTTACCAGAAATCCACAGAGAATCCAACACTCATGATAAGCTCAATCATGGTGATGGAACTTAGTGTAAGATCCCAGAGGGCCATGTAACCAAATATGCCCACGACGATCATGAACATCTGTGTTGTCACAAGGATAACCATCAGTGGATGTGGCAAGAAGATGCACGTTACAAAAAACATAACTGTAGAGCAAAAAAAAAAAAAAAACATAAATGTAGAGCAAAAAGAACATTAAGAAATGTTCTTGAACCATGTATATACATCATGTTACATACATTTAATGTCTACACTAGATGTTTTGTCTCTTATAAACATATTTTTAGTTGTCTAGCTATAATCCAAATACCACAGTTATGAAAGACTGACAAACACATTAGCTCTGACAAGATAATAGTTTTATTATAAACACACGATGACTATAACATGAAAAATGGAGTGTTAATGTGTGTTATCTTTAGCACCAATAAAGGATGTCTTATCCTCGCCTTTGTTTGAACGTAGTTTACTTAACACATGCTCAATATACATATTCTTGACTTTAATGTTACCTTTTAACATTATCTGTTTAACAGTTCTATTTAAGGTTAACAACTACAGAACGTAAACTTGTCAAGAGATCAGAACAGCAAACAAATGATGGTGTTTACTGCTGCGTCATGTAAAGGATATGCAATTAACTTTTTTTAAGGTTGACCTGACAGACCGAAAAAAAAATTCCTTAAGATTTTCACTTTTACATAGAAGAGCTTTAATTGTTGATCTCTCTCTCTCTCTCTCTCTCTCTCCCCCCCCCCCCCCCTCTTGGTTAAAATTGAGTTAAGCGACGTCTAGAACCGACAGCACTCTGGACATTCTCATACGTGCTCCATCTTCATCTGCAACAGCCAGCGAAGAGCCTCAATCCTAATGGTACCAGTAGCAGTCTTATTATCTTTCCATGTGGCCTTTTCTCTGATCTTGGAGTGTCTTGTGAATGTAAAACAGCTTTGAAATTCTGATAGGCTTTCAATATCATCCATGTTTATTTTCAGATTCAACTGTTCATGCTTTCAATTCTTTTCAACTACTTCTTAACGTAAATTAGTTATTTAATATTTAGTGACTACTGGCCTTAGCTGTCTAACTTTACTTATTATAACTTATAATAACTTGGTTATGTCACCTGACCATTTACGATTTCACAGAATAATTTCATTTTTGTACATCTTTACTTGCCATCTAGGCATCTCTGGCCTGCATTTTCAACTCTTTCTTTTCTCCATGCAACATTTGGCTAAATCAAAGCCGTTGACTCACGTCTGCTTTTAGCATCTGCCTTAGATCACGGAACAAATGACAATCCTGACCTTTGGTGTTTTCCTTCTTTCTATTGGTTATGCTTCCATGTCTTTGCGTCTACAACTTCTCTCTTCCTACTATGTCACATTTACCTATCATATCATGAAAGACAAGCATTTTGAAACTTGCTCTTGTGTGAGTATATATTAATCATTATGCAATCGCACATATAAACATTTAAACCAGAAAAATATTATCTGTCCTGCATCGATTGGTTGGTTGTGAATTCTCTGGCATCTGAGACTTGAAAATGACATATCTACCAGAGTCAGGTTGGTATAGAGATAAATGCCATCTCCATTTGATCTGCGTTGCAGAGCTCTGCATCCCCTCGACACGTTCAGAAATCAGTGGGGTGTGCAAGACCAGTACTGGAACTTCACATCTTCACACAGGTATATTAGGATGTAACCGGATCATGATTCAGCATAGCACATATGGACTGTCTGGGCTTAATCAAAGGTTGGTCATGTTTCCTCCATTGGTTTGATATATTTCAGTGGAGAGAGAGAGAGAGAAAGAGAGAGAGAGAGAGAGAGAGAGAGAGAGAGAGAGAGAGAGAGAGAGAGAGAGAGAGAGAGAGAGACAGACAGACAGACAGACAGACAGACAGACAGACAGAATATTTATATATAATCTTTACTATATATATATATATATATATATATATATATATATATATATATATATATATATATATATATATATATTTTTTTTTTTTTTTTTTCTCTACCACCTGTAAAGAATTTATTTACACCAGCCACACTATACATCCAACAAATACATTTGCATCATTCACATTTGACATTCCAACATGTTCACAATCACATGACAAACCTGCAATAGTGATGCCCACTGTCTGAAGTGTGTCCGGTAGAATAACCACATACTGTTCATAGATAACGAAAGCAGGATGGTATGCAAATACTGCAGCTGGCGAAGCATCCGCAACTTGGCGCATACGTGTCATTAGATTGGCTTGATCGGTGGATTCTTTAAGCTGTCAATTATCATTAGTTGGGAAAGGGAATAAAAGTTAATTACTATTTACAACTTGCAAATTTGATGTAATTACAATTTATATTAGTATTCACAAAGTACAGACATCACTGTAACCACAATATGCCTACAAATAAACAGTTAACAGCTTCAGTGACAAACAAAATGTAGATTTAGACCATACAAAAATGGTTGGTGGAAAATTGGAACTAAAGGTGTAGGAAGTAAGAACTGACTTATTTCATTGAACAAGTTTGTTCTGTTAGTGAAGTAAGATTATTACTATACTGAGCCGTTGTCCAGATTGGTAAATCGTGTTTGTTATTTAATGTGAAGAAAGTGCTGTCATTTCACTTCTGCCCTTCTAGGTCAACTGTCCGTTAGGCTACTTGGAGAAATGGCAATAGGTTCTTCAGCAATCTATTCTAATAGTTTTCTTGGGCTTTTTAATATTCCGAAGCTTGTTAAAGGTAGACTATGACAAGAAATCACTTTAAACCTAACTTCAAGGTAAACAGAAATCATTTGACTCCTTTCTCTGGGAGTTTAGTGAACTTTTAGTTTCATCATCCTGTAGCGTGCCGTAACCAGGAGCTTAATATCTACTTTGTTCCTTGGGGTACTTTGGTCCCTACCGGCCTTATTTGAATGTCACTTACTATGCGGACTAATTTGGAGAGGACAATGTATTACTATCACCGTTACGATTCTATAAAGGATTCTTATCGAAATCCAAGGATTCTTCCCTAGCATCGAATACTTCTGCATTAAAATCATTATGTTATACCTTTGACACTGTCTTCAGTAAGCAACTGCATGAGTGGGAATTTGTCTCTATCCGTTTGTCCTTAATCTGCTAAGGATCTTGATTTTTGTGTTTATTTGAAATATCTGTCTATCTCACTCTGTTCTATTCAATGAGCAACATTCCCCTAGGTGTTGCCATTGTGTAAAGCCTTTGTTCTGAGAGAGTGACGAAGAGGTTGGTATAATTACCCTACTCCCCGGGAATTGTACATATATCTCATGGGAACCTGTTACATTTCCCATACCATAAAAGCTAAAAGGTCACGAGAAACAGAAGAAAAATAAAACACTAACAAGAAACTAGAGATAATGAAGCCAGATGGCAATGATATCCTGTTACACACTTTGGCAGAGGCGCTACCAGCAGCTTGTGATATAAATCTTACAGAAATCAAACACGAGAAACACTAAAGTAATTGTCCCTGGCAAGACGCAACAAGCAACAAGATATATAAATACAACCCGAGATCAGCATCATCATGTGCTATGCCGATAAGCGTGGATGTTCATGTTTCACCATCTCACATGATTACCAGTCGTGGATAATTGACGACATACAATTTATTAAGCATCTGTAAAGAAGGTAGTTTACTATTGCTTTCCTTCCTAGCAGTGACCATACTGCTCTATGACCATAGTAATGGTCTCCAATAAGAGATCCTCTGCCTACCATTGGGAAATTGTAGACCATAACCTAAAACTATCTGTTGGCTGCTCTTCAACTTCATCCAACACCTTCCCCCATGGCTTCATGAAACCCTGTTCGGGCTGCTAAACAAAGGTGTCCTGTAGGCTTAGTTTAGTTTAGTCGAACGATGGATCAACATCACGGCACACGGGTGTAACCCATAAGTGCTCCGTTCTCCTCCTAACTCAAACCTGAGTCTGGAGAAACGCAGCTCAGTGCACGAAGTCCGTAGCACCGGCGAGGATCATGAAATATTTTGGGTAGATTTTTACCTCAAAATTTTGCCCGGGCAGCGCCGTTAGACTACTCTTTTGCGATTTCCAACTACCAAGGGTTTTTACGTGCGCAACAATACACACGGGCATCCGATCTCACTACCCAGAGAATTTTATTACTAAAAGTCCACATGAAAAAGTCCCGGCCCTCACCAGGGCTTGAACCTGGGACCTCCAGCACTCGAGGCAGACACCATACCTCGAGACCACGCAGCCCTCTCCTGTAGGCTTTCCAAGGGAAGGAGGCACCTTACCTCTCCTTTGATAGGGGATACTACTATCCCGCCACATATACAACCTGACAGATGAACACTATAGTGACCTCTAATGTAACTAATGGACATACTGAAAGTTGAGTATTCATAGAACTTTTCAAAAAGAAGCAAAAAAGTCGGCAAAAATAAACTGAGCAAGAAACAAATAGTTAACGGTAAGTATTCAATGAGTTCTTGAGGAATCAATGAAAACGATGAATTATGAGAGCAAACTGTCACTACAATGTTATGTATATTTATTATTATTATTATTATTTTGCCACCATAACCACTGCTGGAGTCATTGTTGTTATTTGGCTATCTAGAGTTATTTACAGTATAACAAGAATTTATAGATGTTACCACAAAGGCTAATGCTAATAACATTGTTGATGGCATAACACTAATTTATAGATTTGGTAACAAAGGTTGATGGAGTAACAATAATGTATAAATCTGATAACAAAGTTTATTGCTTGTGTAACATTGTTAGTGGCATACCATTAATTGAGATATGTGATCACAAAGGTTAATGAAGTAACTTCTTCTTCTTCTTTCGTTCGCTTGAAATATGTCTATATCTGCAATGTTGTCTCTTGTATGAACTGAACTGTCTTTTTCAGTTCACACAGCGGTCCATAGAGTTTATCTTCCACTGTCGTCTCTCTAGGCTAGAAGGTTTGCCTAGATATGTTCTATTTTGGGCAGTCTTGGAGTATGTGCTCTGCTATCTGCGACGCCAATCCACATGTGCACATGGCTGTTTCACCAATCTTGAATTTTGTATACATGTGGTTGCGTAATCTATTGTGCCCTATTCTGAGGCGCAGAATAATGACTTGTTCTGGTCTATCCATAACGTGGTAGTCATCTTGAGCAGGTTTTGGTGGCTTTCTGACTGATTTGATCATTCTTTTCTTTTGGTGGTATGTAACGGGCACATCACGCTGTTCTTCTTTGGCTCCTTCCTTAGCCAATTGATCAGCTCTGTCGTTTCCGGGTACTCCACAGTGGGATGGTATCCACTGTATGGTGACCTTATGCTGATTGCTAAGTTCAGAAAGTAGTGTCCTTAGTACTGGCAATTTCCCAGACAGGAGCGCCTCGAGTACTGATTTTGCATCTGTCAATAGCACCACAGGTTGTGTACCATTGCTGGTATTTAGTAATTTCTCTGTTGCTATCTTGATTGCCTCAATTTCAGCATCGTAGTTATGGCAGTACTTTCCTGTCGGTACTCTAGCTGTGTCCCTGGTATTATTTGGGTATTCTATGTACACTCCCGCTCCTCCATTTCGAAAAGCATTTTGTGCTGACCCATCTGTGTAAACTCGGATCCAGAGGTCCTGTGGGTATTCTTCATCAAGGAAGCTGAGAGTGGCTGTTCTGCGCTGCACACTGTTCTGTTCTTCCTTGTCAAATATTCCTCTCACTTTTGTCTGGATTTGTAATGATAGTCTATGCTCATCTTTCCATGGAGTTCGCTCTGGAATAGTTGTTAGGGGGATACCAACTGTGGGCAGATCGGTGGTTTCTCTGCAGAGACGTTTGGCCTGGTGGATAAAACTACTTCTTTTCAACCGCCCCATAGCTAGGTTTTCAAATCTGTTCTTCATAGGGTGGCCTGGCAAGCTGAGGAACTTTTCTGCTTGTATTAGCGTTTTCGTATCTCTGCGCTCACTCAGTGCTTGTGTCCTCCCCATCTTCTCCATTTCCACTATAGGGGTTGATCTCATCCCTCCTGTGGTGACTCTAAGTGCTTGATTTTGCACTTTGTCCAGATCTTGTAGTGTGGTTTTTGATGCCGAACACCACGCAGTTGACTCGTATTCCAGGTGTGGTCGTATGCTCTGTTGATAAAGTTTGCTAAGTATTTCCCCACTGACTCCCCATGTGGTTCCACTTAGCTTTCTCAGGATGGCTATTTTCCTTCTGGCTTTTGCTACTGCTTTGTTGATGTGCTTTCTCCATGTCAGCCTGCCATCAAATGTTACTCCAAGTTATGTTGGTTCTTTATCTTCTCTTAGGGGTGTTCCATTTATCTGGATGGTCCCTGCCTTTTGTTTTGGAGAGAGGGTAAATAGGGTGGTGCTGCACTTGTCAGTGTTTATACTGACACACCATCTATTTGCCCATGCAACAAATGTATCTACAGCTCTTTGTAGTAATCTGGTGGCCACTGATGCATGTTCATTTGTGCCCCATAGAACCAGGTCATCGGCGTACATTGCGGCTTTAATTCCATGTGGTAGATTAGCAACGAGATCATTGATGAAGATTAGAAAGAGTGTGGGGGACAAGACTCCGCCCTGGGGAACACCGTGACGCAGTGGTACTTTCTTGCTCTTTAGTCCGTCTATCTGTACTCGGGCTCTTCTGTTGTGCAAGTATGCTTTCACCCATTTGTACATTCTTCCATTGACTTTGCAGTTTCTCAGTTTATTTATCAGACCTTCTTTCCAGACTTTGTCAAAGGCTTTCTTCAAATCTATCCATGCCGCAAGCACCAGCTTCTTCTCTTGGAATGCATCCTCAATTTCTTGAGAGAGGTAGGTTGTCTGATCTTCCGTAGAGTAGCACTGCCTAAAGCCAGTCTGCTGTGGCACAAGGATGTTTTTACTTTCAATGTACCACTGCAGTCTGTGATTGATAATGCGCTCCAGTGTTTTGCAGAGACAGCTGGTGAGGCTAATTGGTCTGTAGCTAGAGGCAATGGAACTATCTTTCCCTGATTTTAGGAGGGGTATCATGATTACTTCTCTCCAGGTTTGTGGAACACTGCCTAAGGTCCAACTGTTATTGAACATTTGCAACAGCTTTGCTTTGGCCTCTGTTCCTAGGTTCCTGATCATTTCATTGGAGATACCATCAGCCCCTGGTGACTTTCTCATTTTCAGTTTTGATATGGCTAGCTCCAGTTCGCTGATTGTGATGGGTGCCTCCAGAACCTCATGTACTATTTCCATCTGTCCTGTATGTTGCCGTTTCTCTCGAATCTCTTGTTGTTTCTCTGGACTAATTTTGATATTGTTATCTTGTGCGAATGAGTCCGCAAAATGGTCAGCTGCTTGCTTTCTTGTTAAGATGTTTCCATCTTTATGTAGTGCAATTTTTGAGTTTCTCCCTGTGCCCTCATCGTTAAGTTGTTTTATTAGCTTCCACAATTTCCTTGTGTCTCTTTCAAAGTTCAGAGACTCTGTTTTTTTCTTGCCAGCTTTTCCGTCTAGCCTGCAGCTTGGCCCTTTGAAATTTGGCTTTTGATTGCTGGAATTTATTGTGGTGCTCTTGGCTGGGTGTGACCTCTGCTTGCTTTCTGCATACTTCCACATCATTGTGCAACTGTTCCAGTTCACTACTCCAGTAGGGTTTATATTGTTTACGGGCGCCTCTTGGTACTGTTTCTCGCGCTACCTGTAGTATGCATTTCCTAAACTCTTCAACTACTTTATTTATGTCTTTCTCGGTGTTCAGGTTTCTAACCAGTATGCTGGTGCGATTCTTGTACATTGCCCAGTCTGCTTTCTTGTAGTTCCACCTCGAGAGGGTGCTGCTTTCACTTACAAGCTCATTTTCTACAGTTAGCAAGACTGGTCGAAGGTCGCTGCCACCAAGTTGTTTCCCAACGAAACATACAGCAACATTTTGAACCAATGAAGTAACAATAATGTATAGATTTGGTAACAAAGTTTGTTGCTAGTGTAACGATAATGTATAGATTTGATAACAAAGGTTATTGATGGTGTAACAATAATGTATATATTTTATCACAAAGGTTGTTGTTGGTTTTAAAATAATGTACAGGTTTTATCACAAAGGCGTTGGTGTAACAATAATTTATAGATTTGATCACAAAGGGTGTTGCTGGTTTAACAATAATGTATAGATTTGATCACTAAGGTTATTGCTAGTGTTATAGATTTGATCGCTAAGGTTATGGCTAGCGTAACAAGAATAGATTTCATCACAAAGGTTTTTGTGTAATAATAAATGATAGATATGATGACAAAGTGCTGGTTAACACTAATATTGTGTGAGTTAATTACTCGTTTTGTTAATTAGATAATTCATATTACCCTTACGGCTTGGTGTATTAGAACATTTGCCTCTGATGTAACTTGTCTATGAATCTCTCTCTTTTAAGTGGCCATCTACCTTCTGCTGTCTGTGTTACGTGGTAAGCTCATACAGTTCTTAACTGATGTGGCTCAAAACTCTGGTGTGACATGCGAGGATGTAGAATGTGGCAGAAAGATTCAAAGACTAGCTTTTAGCGACATTTTCACATTCCTATAACACATAAATATGAAGACTGTTATTCAAAGGCAAGAACCAACAGACTAAATGGTGTTGAATTAAACAAAACAACTCGGAAAAAAAAGAATGATTAAAGCAAAAAACAACAATCGGGATTGGAAAGTAATTAACGAAACAATTATCTTCATGTATTGTGTAGCTGTTGTGGTGATGAGTGTGACAAAACGCGATTATCTGTCTTGGGTCGTCAAGATTCCGCACTATTTTGGCGCGTCATCGGGGACTTTCCCAGCTAAGAATAGACTGAGGGAAGCCGATGAAGGACTTACGATCTAGAATATTCTCGAAACACCGAAATTCGAGTAACCCGTGATGTTGGGTATCGCTCTAAATTCTCGTGCAGAGAGATCTAGAAACTCTAGGCGGGGAATGACGGTTTTCCCGAGAAAGTATCTTTTCTCGAGAAGCACTCGCTTCTAGTGCGCATTGAGTTGGCACGAAGCGGGAATGTGGCTAACTCAGTCATTCACTTACTGTCGTTGCCACAGAATAGACGCAGGCCGAATGTGAGCCGTTTTGTGTGCGTCTCCCCTCAACCATTATTCGGCTGACTGTAAGATCAAGGAAGATGAGAAGCCCTTGAAACAGTTCGGAGCTGTCTGGAGGTCTGGTTGTCCACACAGGTAGATAATTGTTTAAATCATTTAACTTTGTACGTGTGTTCCACACGCCATTGTTCTAACCTCATTACCTATGCGGATGTCCTTGCATACTAATTAGCAAACCGATCGATAACGCAGTTGATGGCGAATCGTGTTTGTTTACCGTGTGCTCGCGAAACAGCTGTTAGAAACGCCGTATTGTGATGTAGGCGATTTGGGTTCCAAATATGTGTACCATATTTTGACAATCGTTACATCTAGTAGGTTGCTGTGTTAGAATAAAACCTAGTTACTTGTGCCGGATGGAAACCTAGATTAGTTCAGGCAGTTGCTGAAGCCCGAAGAACGGTTAGAAAACCAGGTAAGTTGGTAGGTGGAGTTTCAGACAAAATTGTGCTTAGCTACTAAGTAAAGGAAGAACTTAGTTCTGTGCCACCAGGAATGATGTAACTATGGTGTAATAACTTAATAGTGAATTCATTGTGTGGAACAGCGGATTTCTGTGTCAAGGTAAGTTGCTTTGGTGCTATATTTATATATATATATATGATGGGACATTGTGTGTATATATATTAGATCATGGCATGTGATACTTCCTGGAGTAAGGCCGAACGCCGAATAGGTCGTCGTGAGATAACACTGCGTGCCGTCGCGATATAAATGTGCGTTCTGAAATCTTGTCTCAGCTATCCTGTCTCTTTCGTACTGGCGCTAGTGCGAGTGAATGCTCAGGTGCTGGAAGTATGGAAGGATGCAAGGAGGCTGCATGAGACTGGGGAAATATAGAATATGGGGGATGTGAAAGCAAGTTATGAAAGTATGTGTTGGTAGGCCAAGCCAACGATGAAGTTCCATCCAGGCCAAGGCTAACCCACTTGGGGAGGACAGAACTGGAAGATTTCCCTTGGAACATGTGGGGAACATGTATTCTCAAGAAGGCTTCTTGACTCTAAGGTAGAGTCCGATAAGAAGAGTTTGCTAGGGCAGGGGCAGGTGGTCCCACCAGCAAACAGGCTTGTGTACATAGTGGATGTGATCATGTCCTATTCCTATATCCCGAGGGATGGGATATTGATCCAGCTTATGTTTCTTAATGTACATTGATGTTAGGACCGAGTCTAGGGACTCTTTACCTATGTTTAGTTCAATTAACTTAGAACTATAATAACAGCCTTGTATCACTACTGACGTTAGCGACGACTGGTAGATGATTAGGGAGAGGTGAGACCAACGATCAGACTCGTCATTCTGATTTCTTGCTCTGTTTGACGGGCTGTTCTGTGAGGCCAGCTGACATTTGTGAACCCATGCTATACTACTCTCCATATAGAGATAATGCTTTAGTTATATGCATAACTAAGTAGCATGACTGAGGGTTGAGTAGGTATTGGTAGGATGCATGTGGACTTATGTTTGGGCCAGTATACTCTCACCGGTCGCTCTTCCTTTTCAGGAGTTTGCCTGTTGAGGAACCAGTCAACTATAATGTTGTTGGCAGGAAACCACTTCGTGTGACAGAGCGAAGGGTTCAGTTCTTTACTTATCACGCCAGACTCAACCACATCAGGTACCCAATATTGATTCACCATGAGTGAAGGTTGCCTCAAGACATACAACCACCCTGAAGGTGCCCGTGTGAGAAGTGTTGGTTTGTGATTGTTCTGATAAATAGACGACACTCTGTTTTGTGATGAACAGTTCAGCATGTTGAGTAATCATGCTCAACGACAGGGAACGCCGGTCCGTCTAGGTTGACGGGGGTTCTGCCTAAACGCAGAAGTAACTGATCTTCAGACACTTGAATGGTTCTTTGGACAGCTCTAGTGGCAGGTCTTGAGAAGAACTTCACTAGTAGTGACATGTGTCAAGGTAACCCGGTGGAAGGGACTATGGGATTATAGTCCAACCTGAATTGTTGCCGTGAAATAGATGTCTGATTCTATTAATGTACTGTTGCAGTATCAAGATTATCAACTGTGTTATCCAAGAACTCAGTAACCTTTCAGTAGCCATATCTGATTCTACAAGCAGTGTGACTGTAGGAGACCATGGAATTGGTCCGTGACACTTTTCCATTCATGTTCCGGTGCTGTGAAAAAGGGACCATTAAATTGGTCAATACCATAGCGGTTCTGCAGTAAGACTGTGTTCTGATTGATAGACCATTAGCTTGGTCAGTGTTTAAGTTCATCGAAGTGACTAATACTTGGAGCAATTCCAGGCGGATTGTCTCCCAACTGGTATTGTTCGAGAAGTGTATTAACAGTGACTCCGTGGGAGTGATATAGATGCAGTTGGTCCAGTGAAGTGTGGTCAAGCAGTGACTCTAGTGTTGTGGATCCACGCTCTGGAGACAGAGTGGTCTCCAAGGTTCTAGTCATCTCACTGGAAGGAAGCCGGGTGAGTGGCGGACCGACTGGACGGGACATCTGCATCCAATCTACTTCTCAACTCGATGAAGATACCTACATCTCTGAGTCTATCTCTACTCTATCTTCTATTTGTGTAAATAGATTCTTCTATCAGGATGTTCATTTCAGTTCTATATTCTCAAGGGTAGAATAAACTTTATGTAAGTTGACTTGCTCTTTGTATAATGATTGAGTGTGGTCTCGGACGATGCCTCAGTGTTCATTGTTCCACAGGTGTAGGTAGTTAGTGGGGGTCTAGAATCTGGAGGGGCTTGTAGACGTAATTAACTAATATGAGATCAACCACAGAGGAAAAAGGTGTATCTGCTCATCCAACCCCTGGGGCTAGAATACACGGGAGTGCCAGAGACACCTAGGGTGTGGTTCACTCTCACTACCCCAGGTGAACTCGTCACACTCCATACAGAGTGGGGGCCCGTCCGGGATTATTCCAAGATCTCTGTGTGTTGTAGACCTCTCACATAGTGATAGGGACTTAGTCTTTATCCTCTACTTCAGTCTACATAAGATTCTACTACTTCTACCTATCTCCTAACTGTCTGACAGACATTTGTGTTGTGGTGATTAGTTAGTACTATTGATTATTGATTCATTGTATTGCTTCACCCACACATACTTGCGTACCCACATATCATAGTCATGTCTACCCAAGAGTTAGACTTAGACAAAGTTCAGGAAACTGGACGCAAGTCTGGTCTAGAGGGAGATGCTTTGAAATCCTATGTGCAAGAGGTGGAAAGAAATTTTCGCCAAGAGGAAAGAGAGAGGAGGAGAGCAGAAAGAGAACTGGAAGCCAGTAAAGTGGCTCTTGAGGAAAAGAGGATAGCGGCTGATACTGAGATGAAACGGCTTGAGTTGGAAGCCGCGAGAGAACAACGTGACCATGAGTATCGAATGAAGCTACTTGAGGCACAAGTGCCTGCTACAGGTGTAACTGATGGAGCTATGGGAGGAGGTGTACCTCCTGACTCAGAGTCAACCAGTAGGCGTGACTACCAGGCTATGAAATGGCCTTTACATCCGTTCGAACCCGAGAAGGAGCGGATAGACCAATACTTAGAGAAGTATGAAGCCATGGCTATTGCAATGGGACTAGACAAACAGAAATGGTGTTTAAAACTCTCCCAGGGACTCCGTGCCGAAAGTTATGAGGTGTATGCACGCTTGCCACCGGGTCTACAGAATGATTACCCGGCTCTGAAAGCGGCTCTCTTGAAGAGATTCGAGATCACAGCGCACTCATACCGAAGGAAGTTTCGGACTGCGAAGCGAGAACCTGGTGAACTGTTTTCATCATACAGTGTGAGATTGAACTCATACCTTCTTAAGTGGATGGCCTTGGCCGGATTTAAAGAGGAGTATGAAAGTTTGCGTGAGTTGATGGTTGTAGATCAGATGCGAATGCAAATGTCTAAACCCTTGCGAAACTTCTTAGGTGAGAATGGGGCTGAGAGATTGGATATAGTCACCAAGTTAGCCGAAAGATACGTTGAAGTCTATGGCGAGACTGGGGATACCAGTCCAACAGATCCGAGATCGAAAGATAAGGATCAAGGTAAGTCAAAGAAGTCAAAGAAGACCAAGGGTTCTGATGAACCCAAGAAACAGGTGAACTCTTTAGAGAAGATCTCTAACGTCAACCAAGGTAAGAATAGCCCACCTAGTTCTCCAAAGAGGAAGTGGAGTGAACGATGGTGCAAATTCTGCAAGTCCAGCACTCACAATACGAGTGAGTGTAGGAGTAAGCCCAAGGACTTTCACTTTGCTTGTCTTGCAGAGGTTAGGGATAGACCTTGCAGGAAAGTGAAGACGGTTGATGGGAATGGAGAACCAGAGCGACCTCCAGTGGTTGAGGAAGTAGAAGTGAATGGGCAACAGGTGTTGTGCCTCTACGACACAGGATTGCAATTTTCATCTGTAATTGCATCCCACCTGACCGGCCCAGAGCAACTCACCGGGGAGATGACGGAGATACAGCCAGCCAGTAGGAGTGCTGTAGCGCTACGTTGCCCGATTGCCAATGTGGAGATTCGGAGCAAGTACGTTACCTGGACGCATTCAGGCGGCAGTCGTACCGGATCCTCTCTATCCCCTAATTCTTGGCCGGAAGTACGTGTTTCTGGGTGAACCAGAACACCCTAGCATCCATAAGTCTAGGCAGGTCAGAGGTACAGAGGAAGAGGGTCTCGAAAAGGTAAGTCTCCGAAATACTCACCCGGATGGAATGAGTAATGCTCGGAGCAAGGATGCGACGGAGTGTCCTTGTTCAGAACGGTTGCCCAACAATAAAAACCCGTTAATTCAGGGTAAGTTCAACTCTGATAACCAGTCGCCGTTAATTCAGACCGGATCAGAGAGAAGGCAGAGGGATCGTAAGTTGGTTCCTGAGAGCTTCAGAGCTAATCTGCTGCGAACGGTACATGTCAGGTCCCCAACCGGACATCTGACTGTAGGGACAACCAGTAAATGTCTATCCCGGTACTATTGGTGGCCGGGAATGACAGGCGACGTGCGCAGGTATATTAGGTCTTGTCCTGAGTGCCGTAAATGCACACTTGAGAAACGGACGAAGACGAAGATATCCTTAGAGGTTGGAGACCGAGTTCTTGTACTCCTCCCAATCGAGGGGAACGAATTCGAAATCGGGTGGCAGGGCCCATTCCTAGTGGATAAAGTGGGGCTCCACAAGCACTATGGAGTGGTGATCCTGGGAAAGTCTTCTACTTTCCATTCCAGTCTCCTCATGCGCTATGAGGGGAAGCCCGATAAGTCTACCAGCTCAAGGGCGCAGAGATTCGCTGAAAGAACGGTTCGGGGTTCAGGTCAGGTAGCGGAAAGCCTGTCACACCATAGGCAGTCCTATATGTATGTGCAGGTACCTTCTTCGGTTCAGCCCGGTGCTCGGGGGAACATGACCGGCCAAAGGAACACCCGCAGTGCTAGCTACACTGAGAACCGTGGTCGGAAGAGGTGGGGTGTGTCAGAACATACACAGACCCTTGGTCCCTCAATCCGACCGACTGCAATCCAGCTGGGTCCTCGAAAGGGGAAGCTGGAGTTGCAGAAGTCCAGTAAACTCTGGCAGGAACGATCGTTAAATCAGATCGAGACGGGAGCTCTGTTCCGCAAGACACTGCGAGATGCCCGATCGCAGTAGCGGAGTAGGCGTTGATCACCCGTGATACTGAATAGCTTGTCACCCCACCTAATGTGGTAAAAGTATTCTATAAAATATTGACGGGTTAGACTTCCTCACCCGCCATCCGGTCTCTAAGAAGAAAGAACGAACGACATAGACAGCTTCTGCGTAGAAGTGGAACGACGGGGTCGATCCTCTTAAAGTGGGGGCCTATGTGACAAAACGCGATTATCTGTCTTGGGTCGTCAAGATTCCGCACTATTTTGGCGCGTCATCGGGGACTTTCCCAGCTAAGAATAGACTGAGGGAAGCCGATGAAGGACTTACGATCTAGAATATTCTCGAAACACCGAAATTCGAGTAACCCGTGATGTTGGGTATCGCTCTAAATTCTCGTGCAGAGAGATCTAGAAACTCTAGGCGGGGAATGACGGTTTTCCCGAGAAAGTATCTTTTCTCGAGAAGCACTCGCTTCTAGTGCGCATTGAGTTGGCACGAAGCGGGAATGTGGCTAAATCAGTCATTCACTTACTGTCGTTGCCACAGAATAGACGCAGGCCGAATGTGAGCCGTTTTGTGTGCGTCTCCCCTCAACCATTATTCGGCTGACTGTAAGATCAAGGAAGATGAGAAGCCCTTGAAACAGTTCGGAGCTGTCTGGAGGTCTGGTTGTCCACACAGGTAGATAATTGTTTAAATCATTTAACTTTGTACGTGTGTTCCACACGCCATTGTTCTAACCTCATTACCTATGCGGATGTCCTTGCATACTAATTAGCAAACCGATCGATAACGCAGTTGATGGCGAATCGTGTTTGTTTACCGTGTGCTCGCGAAACAGCTGTTAGAAACGCCGTATTGTGATGTAGGCGATTTGGGTTCCAAATATGTGTACCATATTTTGACAATCGTTACATCTAGTAGGTTGCTGTGTTAGAATAAAACCTAGTTACTTGTGCCGGATGGAAACCTAGATTAGTTCAGGCAGTTGCTGAAGCCCGAAGAACGGTTAGAAAACCAGGTAAGTTGGTAGGTGGAGTTTCAGACAAAATTGTGCTTAGCTACTAAGTAAAGGAAGAACTTAGTTCTGTGCCACCAGGAATGATGTAACTATGGTGTAATAACTTAATAGTGAATTCATTGTGTGGAACAGCGGATTTCTGTGTCAAGGTAAGTTGCTTTGGTGCTATATTTATATATATATATATGATGGGACATTGTGTGTATATATATTAGATCATGGCATGTGATACTTCCTGGAGTAAGGCCGAACGCCGAATAGGTCGTCGTGAGATAACACTGCGTGCCGTCGCGATATAAATGTGCGTTCTGAAATCTTGTCTCAGCTATCCTGTCTCTTTCGTACTGGCGCTAGTGCGAGTGAATGCTCAGGTGCTGGAAGTATGGAAGGATGCAAGGAGGCTGCATGAGACTGGGGAAATATAGAATATGGGGGATGTGAAAGCAAGTTATGAAAGTATGTGTTGGTAGGCCAAGCCAACGATGAAGTTCCATCCAGGCCAAGGCTAACCCACTTGGGGAGGACAGAACTGGAAGATTTCCCTTGGAACATGTGGGGAACATGTATTCTCAAGAAGGCTTCTTGACTCTAAGGTAGAGTCCGATAAGAAGAGTTTGCTAGGGCAGGGGCAGGTGGTCCCACCAGCAAACAGGCTTGTGTACATAGTGGATGTGATCATGTCCTATTCCTATATCCCGAGGGATGGGATATTGATCCAGCTTATGTTTCTTAATGTACATTGATGTTAGGACCGAGTCTAGGGACTCTTTACCTATGTTTAGTTCAATTAACTTAGAACTATAATAACAGCCTTGTATCACTACTGACGTTAGCGACGACTGGGAGATGATTAGGGAGAGGTGAGACCAACGATCAGACTCGTCATTCTGATTTCTTGCTCTGTTTGACGGGCTGTTCTGTGAGGCCAGCTGACATTTGTGAACCCATGCTATACTACTCTCCATATAGAGATAATGCTTTAGTTATATGCATAACTAAGTAGCATGACTGAGGGTTGAGTAGGTATTGGTAGGATGCATGTGGACTTATGTTTGGGCCAGTATACTCTCACCGGTCGCTCTTCCTTTTCAGGAGTTTGCCTGTTGAGGAACCAGTCAACTATAATGTTGTTGGCAGGAAACCACTTCGTGTGACAGAGCGAAGGGTTCAGTTCTTTACTTATCACGCCAGACTCAACCACATCAGGTACCCAATATTGATTCACCATGAGTGAAGGTTGCCTCAAGACATACAACCACCCTGAAGGTGCCCGTGTGAGAAGTGTTGGTTTGTGATTGTTCTGATAAATAGACGACACTCTGTTTTGTGATGAACAGTTCAGCATGTTGAGTAATCATGCTCAACGACAGGGAACGCCGGTCCGTCTAGGTTGACGGGGGTTCTGCCTAAACGCAGAAGTAACTGATCTTCAGACACTTGAATGGTTCTTTGGACAGCTCTAGTGGCAGGTCTTGAGAAGAACTTCACTAGTAGTGACATGTGTCAAGGTAACCCGGTGGAAGGGACTATGGGATTATAGTCCAACCTGAATTGTTGCCGTGAAATAGATGTCTGATTCTATTAATGTACTGTTGCAGTATCAAGATTATCAACTGTGTTATCCAAGAACTCAGTAACCTTTCAGTAGCCATATCTGATTCTACAAGCAGTGTGACTGTAGGAGACCATGGAATTGGTCCGTGACACTTTTCCATTCATGTTCCGGTGCTGTGAAAAAGGGACCATTAAATTGGTCAATACCATAGCGGTTCTGCAGTAAGACTGTGTTCTGATTGATAGACCATTAGCTTGGTCAGTGTTTAAGTTCATCGAAGTGACTAATACTTGGAGCAATTCCAGGCGGATTGTCTCCCAACTGGTATTGTTCGAGAAGTGTATTAACAGTGACTCCGTGGGAGTGATATAGATGCAGTTGGTCCAGTGAAGTGTGGTCAAGCAGTGACTCTAGTGTTGTGGATCCACGCTCTGGAGACAGAGTGGTCTCCAAGGTTCTAGTCATCTCACTGGAAGGAAGCCGGGTGAGTGGCGGACCGACTGGACGGGACATCTGCATCCAATCTACTTCTCAACTCGATGAAGATACCTACATCTCTGAGTCTATCTCTACTCTATCTTCTATTTGTGTAAATAGATTCTTCTATCAGGATGTTCATTTCAGTTCTATATTCTCAAGGGTAGAATAAACTTTATGTAAGTTGACTTGCTCTTTGTATAATGATTGAGTGTGGTCTCGGACGATGCCTCAGTGTTCATTGTTCCACAGGTGTAGGTAGTTAGTGGGGGTCTAGAATCTGGAGGGGCTTGTAGACGTAATTAACTAATATGAGATCAACCACAGAGGAAAAAGGTGTATCTGCTCATCCAACCCCTGGGGCTAGAATACACGGGAGTGCTAGAGACACCTAGGGTGTGGTTCACTCTCACTACCCCAGGTGAACTCGTCACAATGAGTACAATAACATAAATAATTAACAAGTTATTGGTATATATTTCATGAAGGCATTTTCAAAACATACCAGTGAGAAGAACAATAAGGAATAATAAAGATTGAAACTGGTGAACAAAAGCATGGATTTATAGAAGGGAAAGCAACAAATAATTCTTTCTACGCTAACAGACAGATCAATTGAGATAGAAAAACCTACATTTGTGCTGTATAGATTACACCAAAGTATTTGTTAAAATGAAACACGATGAAATGACCAAAATACTGGATGCTATATTTACAGATAAGAGCGCTTGTTCTTAAACATACGGTGTGTTGATGCCGAGGTAGCGGGTTCAACCCCTACACCGGTCAGTTGGATTAAAATGTTAACTTCTCGTCCTTGACTTGGGGACGTAAATTACAAGTATCTCTGAAGTCGGAGTGGGTTCGCCTGATGGCAAGTAACACTGGTAATAGGGAAAGCTAACCCACATGCAAAAAATCAGTGCATGGACTACACTTAAGTTCAAAGCGAGTGAACGCAAAAAAAACAAAAAAACGAGGACTACAAGTGCAAATTGACAATGCAGTCAGAAATATGGAAGGTCAGAGAAAGAATCACATAAAAGCTTCAGGTGCCTTTCATATAGATTCCACCACTGGAAACAATCATAAATAGGAATCATCAAGTATTGACATATATAGGGAGACTAAAAAAAGCGCTGAACAGGATTATACAAGAGAGGGATGGATAGAATAAAAGACAACAAAGAATAAAAATTGCATTGTGGTATTCTTTCTTTTTAGAGGTGGCAATAATCTCTGTTTTCTTACAATTTAATTCTAAGTCTAGTAGTTTGCTGCATACAGTAACCCCTTTTCTACTAAATGCAGCAGATCATGTTCATTCAACTAAGACAAGTGTCTGCTGTTTGTCAATTATTATTAAGAAACAGTGCACACTTTGTGTGTGAAAAAACACAGAATTGGTCACATACCCTGTGAGAATACACATGGCATCGTGAGGCAGTGATTGACTTATTTGGCCCAAACACGATATCATTTTCAAAGTAAGGATGGTGACTGAGAAAATACTTTAAGCCATAGTAAAATGCATCTTGGCTACTTGTGTCGAAGAGAGGGGAGCCATTCGGGCCTAGGAACCAGCAAATACTAATATTTGGCACGATCAACGGATCCTCCTGGGCCTTCTGGAGTAATTCTTTCATTTCCTAAGAACGGTATTAGAAAATTAGAAGAGATTATATTTTATTTAAAATTACATACCATAAATACATTATTATTTATGTATAGTGCAGTAATAAGTACAGTAAAACCTCGAATTATTTCCATATAAATCAATATAAATCTAATTAATTCATTGTAGACACTCCAAAATACATACCAAAACACATTTCATAGGGAATAAATATAGTGTTTAATATTAATTTTCGGCCACAGACTTGTCCCAACTAGCACTTTCACCGTGCCTAGTAACACTGTGGGTTCCAGTGTGCCTCTTGAATTTTTCAAACCACCCTCTGCTGGCCTTAAAATCACTAAGTACACTAGCACTCGTCCCAGGCATTTTCTTAATGAGATCGGCATACAAAAGTCTGGCCTTTTCACATATGATTGCCTCCGAAACAGAATCGTCATCTTTTTTTTTTTTTTTTTTGATTTATCCAAATTAATTATACCTGTTCGACATCTTCAGTTGTTTGCGATCTCTAGTTCGTTAGCACATTCAAGCCTTTTGCTACATTAGCCTCCTTTATTGCTTCCCTTTTCGCCACAATTGAACTTATCGTGGATGGCGAATTCTTGTACATGCGGCCGATTTCAGCAATCTTGATGCCGCTTTCAACTAATATAAGAAACAAACTCACATGTATTGAATCATCTCCCGACGACAGAAATAAGTCTAATTAGAATGACAACTGACTTCTGTATCAGGAATCTATCTGGTGTGGAGCAGACGATCACTACATTTTGTGTGGTAGGTCAGCATGGCCGAATGGATAAAAGCGCTAGCTCTTACACTTCCGGTATGATGATGCCGAGGAAGCGGGTTCAACCTCCAAACCAGTCAGTTGGACTAAAGTTTTGACTTCTCGTTGATGCTTTGTGGACGTAAACTACAAATATCTCTGAAGTCGGAGTGGGCTCGTCTGATAGCGAGGAACACTGGTAATAAGGAAAGCTAAATCATACCTAATAATCAGTCCAGTGCACAAGAAGTAGTAAATAAATACACACATATTGTTTGCCGCTCATAGAAGTAGGGATAAAAATTAGAGACTAGAGAACGCACTAGACAACATAAACATTGAAAGCTACAGTTACCAACAGGGATTCGAACCTGTCACCTCCAAATAACGCCGCAGGAAAAAGTGTACTTCAACGCATGACCAACAAGCCCTTGCGTCATGCATTAAAAGTACACTTGCTCCTGTAGCGAGGCGCTGTCGTCATTTGGAGGTGACAGGTTCGAATCTGGGTTGGTAACTGTGGCTTTCAATGTTTATGTTGTCTAGTGGTGTCCTCTAGTCTCTAATTCTCACCCCTACTTCTATGAGCGCCAAACAATACGTGTGTATTTATTTATGAACTGTCTTGATGGCCTCAAAGGATTCCCCAATTGATAGTTGTGTGTAGGGGGCTGTGTGATCTCGCGAGGTATGATGTCCGCCTCGAGTGCTGGAGGTCCCGGGTTCATGAGGACCGGGATTTATTTCACGTGGACGTCTAGTAATAAAATTTCCCCTGGTCTCTGGGTAGTGAGATCGGACGCCTGTGTGTATTGTTGCGCACGTAAAAAATCCCTTGGCAGTTGGAAATCGAAAAAGAGTAGCCTAACGGCGCTGCCCGGGCAAAATTTCGAGTTACAAATCTACCCAAAGTATTTCAGGATCCTCGCCGGTGCTACGGAGTTCGTGCAGTGAGCTGAGTTTCTCCAGACTCAGGCTTGAGTTAGGAGGAGAACGGAGCACTTATGGGTTACACCGTGTGCCGTGATGTTGATCCATCGACTAAACTAAACTAAACTAATAGTTGTGTGTACTACTAGTAGTGGTAGCACGTGTATGCCGTCTCCCTGGCCCTAGGAGCTAGCGTCTTTCTCCGTAATCCCGAACATTCTCGTGAGTAACGTAACCTGCGCGAGTCGGTAGCGGTTCTCGCCGCGTTGGTAATTTACGAGGTATGTGAACCGGTCGCTCAAAAAGCAATGACAAACTACTGAGTGTAATCTTGCCAAGAAATCAACAATCAGTTGAAAGATGCTGATGTTGACAGCGATGTCCTGTAAAGGATATGCGAATTTAAAAAAAAAAAAAAGCAATTGTGTGGACTACACTTGAGTTCAGAGCGAGGGAACGAAAAAAAGGGCTGTCGTCTGGTATTCTCAAGAATGTAAATAGCTTATATTATTATTATTTTACGCCAGCTGTGTAAAACAATAATGTCCCGAACCAAATTCCTACTATGGTTCTGTGATGTGATAGTGCCATTACATGTTACAGGCTTGAATGTACGGAGGAACAAGTGGCTGATCTTTCCTTCACTTTTGCAAGCGACAAGCCCAAGTCCTGAACTCATGTCAGACCGTGCTCATGACATTATCCGTGCAGATCGCTATCAACTTCACTAACACGCCCACTCAGATGTTTCAGCTTTCCACAGACAACTTGCTGTCTTCCTCTTCTTCTCCTGCCTGGTATTTCCTAACAAAGCATAATACTTAAAGAGATGTCATCACTGGGGATGTTTATCACACGCTTGAACCCACGGCTATGGAGGAGTGCTTATTTAATGAAAAGCCAGTTTTGAAGCAATATTGATTCAAGATATATTTGAATAACCAAATGATCACATATCAAACACACAAATAAATCACACTGCTATGTAGGATCCAGTACACTGTTAATTTCTAAAGAAAAGACATGATTGCTGGCTAGTTCAATTAAGTTTGAAAATGTAACAAACGTGTAGGATCTTGTTACATGCTTTGAGTGCTAGGCCCAAATTTTTATAGACCACGCGCCACTCAATGAATGATGATGTCAACATCACGGCAGCCGCGTTTGCTTCCCATGACCCACTGTTAGGGTGGGTCCACGTGGGAGCCAAGGTCATTAAAAAATATGTCTTGATAGGGATTCGAGCACAAGACCACCAGGCAAGTGTGCTAGCCTTTGCACTACCACGGCACCCATGTTTATATTTTTGTCGCATATCCTTTACAGGACATTGTAGTCAACGCCAGCATTTTTCAGCTGCTGTTGATGTTTGGGAAGTTTTTACTTTCAGTAGTTTGCCATTGCTTTCTGAACGGCCGGCTCACATACCTTCGTAAGGAACCAGAGCGACGCGATCCGCTGCCGAATCTCGCGTAGCTCTGATTCGTAGAGAGTATATGGGATTACGAACAACGTCCTTATCCTCTTCGCCAGGTAGACCGACATGTTTACATATACAAAAGGGAAATGTTGGACATATAATTACTGACTCTGCTGTTAAAAGAAGTAAAGATGGATCTTTACTGTGAATGTGACAAGTAAGTAAAGGACCCCTTGCCCCAGCAAGAGATGTATGGTTTATGGTAACTAACAAGGAAAAGGAGCCTTAGACATGTCTTGAGGCAAATTGGGCATATGGTGCTGGCCCCATATTGTTTAACAGATTGGCACTCGCTGGGTGAGGTCATCTATATCATACTGGTTATCTTTACTTCCCAGGATATTTAAAGGCATCGATTTTAATCAATTTTATCCACTGCATTCATTGCAAGTTCTCCATCGCCATAAAATGGATCATTCTGGGAGGCAAGATCAATGGCAAAATCCCTGCCTCTAAGGGGATTTAAACACATGACCACCGGACCGGTAGGCAAGCATGGTAGTTACTGCACTCCCGAAATAAACAATGGCTTGAGATAAATCTGGCAGTTCTACCTCAAGCTCTCTTAGTACAATAGGAGATCTGCCTGTAGCACTTTGATACTTGGACTGGTTCATATGAAATCAAGAACCTGCATCTTTGCACTTGGGACATTCCAATACATGCTCTACCCCCTTCAGTAGACAACAAACAGTTTCCATGGTAACGGTACCAGTGGCTGCCTGATTGAACATCCTCTATGAGTTGAGTGTTTTCAAGATCCGCTGCTCACCCACTTTGTTGAATCAGCCTCTCCGAGTCCTTTATTTGTTTTGCTGCACATTCCATTCAATCCCAAAAAGCTTTCACAAGTTCAGTCTTGTCGTAAACTAGCATGATACCCAAATAAGCAGCAGCAGCAGCCAGTCTGTCAGCCTGTTAATTTTCTCATGCACACAGATGTAGGTCGGTTATTTGTTTTGCTGCACATTCCACTGAATCCAAAACAAAAAAAAAAAAACAACTTTCACCAGCTTAGTCTTGTCATAAACTAGCTTGATATCTAAATAAGCAGCAAGAGCCAATCTGTCAGAATGCTTATTTTCTCACGCACACCGATATGCTCTGGGCAGAAAATCCATTCAGTAAACCATCTTTTCGGGCGATGCAAACTCATGTACGCAGAAAATACCAATTTCTTCTTCTTCTTCTTCGTTAAATCAATATGTTGGTTTTCGACGTAATTGCGCTGTACTTGTTTACAGCAGAGCTGCGATATTTGCGCCTTTTGACCGACACATCCAACATCTTCAGGCATTTGTTGACAGGGTTAATACTCCCGAAAAATACCATTTTATATTTTAAGCAGCATCCTTTGCGAGTCTGTATTGATTAATAACATACTGCCGTACATAAAACGAAGTAAACATATTTCAAAATACAATACTTTGTAGTATATTCAGGTTAACATAAATACCTGTAGTGTTTTAGGATCAGTGTAGTCCTTGGTTTCAGTTGTGATAAAACTGATTATCAGCCTCGAACCAAAGTCCTCATCATCCCAGGACTAAGAAGAGCGTGGTTAAAAATGAGTCAAGTGTAACTATTTCATGAGGATACTTACAATACTAAACATTTAACTATATTCACCTGATGTAGCACGAATTGTAGATCCTAAACACTAGCCACTACAACAGGCAAATTGTTCAAAATCAATTTATGATAATGTTGCAACAAATATGTCAAAGGTTGTTTACCTAATAACCGTTGTCACCCTGCTGACCGGCTCTGTGGTAAGGGAGTTATGAATGCAATTCGTAATGCCGCATACCCCGTTCGAAACACAGCAGCGGGCGATTTGGCAGCAGACCGCCTTGTATTGGTTCCCATACAATGGTATGAGTGCCGGTCGTTCAGAAACCAATGGCACACTACTGAACGTAAACTAGCCAAGAAATCACAAATGGTCAAATAACGCTTGGGGTTGAGTGTCACGTCCATTAAAGGATATGCAACTAGCTTAACCCTTTAGCCATTAAATTGGAGTCTGAGGATAATGAAATAACTAAAACCCATGGAGAAACCCATCAGTAATACACAGAATAATAGTTCTGTAACCCACCTTGCGCGTCTATAAAGGTGACAATGAGGGTCGGAGTGGAATTGGTTACCTCATCCCATAGAAAATTTGGGCCACAAAATGTAACCAATCGTGAACTAGTCTACAAAGTGCTTTACATGAATTGGTGGAGTGACTTTGCTTTATTGGTAGTTGAAAGAAAGAAAGAAAGAAAGAAAGAAAGAGGGGGGGGAGGGAGGGAGGGAGGGAGGGAGGGAGGGAGGGAAGGAAGGAAGGAAGGAAGGAAGGAAGGAAGGAAGGAAGGAGTGGACGAGGAGGGGGAGAAGAAGAAGAAGAAGAAGAAGAAGAAGAAGAAGAAGAAGAAGAAGAAGAAGAAGAAGAAGAAGAAGAAGAAGAAGAAGAAGAAGAAGAAGCAGAAGAAGAAGAAGAAGAAGAGCCCTAACTTGTAATACATTAGAAATTTATACAGCTTCATTACACTAGCTTATAACTCAGTATATATTCCACATTGCAAATAACAAGTGTCACACCGTTATCGAATATTACTGAGTCATGTAGTTTTGATGTTCGCATTTTGCCCATGCATTTATAATGCATTTCTTTTATATTGCTGCTGTTCTCTGTTAGCCTTGAATGATGTGTGAATGAAATAATGTATGAAAGAGAGTGATAGAAGGGCAGAATGTTAGACGGGCCTGCGTGCCCAATTCTTAACCCTTTGAAAATAAAGTTTGTTCGTTCGTTCGTAGAGATGTATAGTTTCATACCCTTACTTGTAATATGCAAATACACAAATGTCACAAGCTTGATAACTCAAGTTTGGTATGCATTGATAACCCTCTTACAGAAAAACAAGTATCACATACTGTTAACTTTTGTGTACTCCTATACACATTTACACATATATACACGTACACATGGCACCTTCTTGATCATCATCAAGAGCCATGTCGATAAGCGTGGGCGGTTATGTTTCACCAACTCATACAATTACCACAGTCGTGAACTGTAATCTTGTATCGACCATGCCATGTGGCTAAGCCATCCAGATGTTTATTTCTCTGCCTTGTTCTTTTCCCCTAAATCTTGCCAGTTGTCAAAAACTCTTGACTGTCTACATCTAATTTCATTAATAAGTGTACGGTTTTCATTTGCTTCTTGCTGATTGGATTTTCTGCCTGTCCATGGTGCCAAGTCGTAGCGCAGAGCACATGACGCAAAAGTCAGAGGGAGCAAAACTCCCTAACCAAAATGTTGTTGTTTGTCCATCAAGAATGATGATGACCATTCATTTCATCCAGTGGGGTTGAAGGTGTGGAGCCGTGGGTTCTAAGATGGCTGATAAGGCCTATTTTGGCTCGAAATGTTCTTTGACAATGTGGACAAAGAATGCTTGACGTCTCTGGAGGAGGATTTCCTGCAGTGGTTTTTCTGTCCTGCCTTTTCTTCACAGCTCTTGCAGTCCTGGTTGCCTCACATATAACTGCACCTTTGCGCAATGATGCACGCCACGAATTTCGGTCTCTGGCTGCAGCCTCCCAGGTGTCATGATGAATTCCAAAAGCATTCAGTGAAATTTTCAGAGTGTCTTTAAAACGTTTCCTCTGGCCACCTTGGGAGCGTTTACCACAACGCAGTTCGCTGTAAAAAATTCGTTTAGGGAGCCTGTGATCTGGCATGCGAGTCAAGTGACCAGCCCAGCGAATCTGATTCTTCATCAGTAGAGTGTGGATACTGGGTATGGATGCTCTTTCTAGGACTTCAGTGTCTGGAATCTTGTCTTGCCATTTAATCTTCAGTAGCTTCCTTAGGCAGACTGTGTGGAAGTGGTTTAATTTCCTAGCGTGTCGCTGATAAACAGTCCAGGTTTCACAAGCATATAGCAGTGTGGATAATACAACTGCTTTGTAGACTTTTAGCTTTGTTTGCAGGCTTATTCCAGTTCTGTCCCATACATTCTTGTACAGTCTGCCAAAGGCTGCACTGGCCTTGGAGATTCTTGCATTCACTTCGTCATCGATTGTGGCAGCTTGTGACATGGTGCTGCCAAGATAGGTAAATTTGTCCACAACACTTAGTCTATGATCATTCACTTTGATATTCGGCACAGTATGATTATTCCCTGGAGCTGGCTGGTACATAACTACAGTCTTCTCCAAGTTGATATTGAGCCCAAAGTTGGCACAGGCATGTGAGAAAGCTGAAACATTATGTTGCATGTCCGCCTCTGAGTTGGCGTATAGAGCGCAATCATCAGCAAACAGGAGCTCTCTGACGGTGCCACTGTTAATTTTGGTTTTAGCTTTCAGCCTTCTGAGATTGAATAACTTTCCATCCATACGGTAGTTGATGTCTATTCCAATGTCGTCGTTCTCGAAGGCATTCATCAACATGGCTGAAAACATGAGGCTGAACAGTGTTGGTGCCAGGACACATCCTTGCTTCACTCCATTGGTGACAGGAAAGGGTTCAGACAGCTCACCATTTTCCTGTACTCTTGCCTGCATGCCGTCATGAAATCGCCGCACTATTTGGACAAACTTTCGTGGACAGCCATATTTTGCCATAATCTTCCACAGTCCTTCTCTGCTGACTGTATCAAAAGCCTTGGTAAGGTCAATGAAAGTGGAGAACATTTCGCAGTTCTGTTCCTGACATTTCTCTTGCAGCTGCCTTGCAGCGAAAATCATGTCAACAGTTCCACGTTCTTTTCTGAAGCCACATTGACTCTCAGGAAGAAGACCTTGATCGAGATGGGCTGTGAGGCGATTGAGAAGAATTCTGGCGAGTATCTTCCCTGCAATTGAAAGCAAGGAGATGCCTCGGTGGTTGTCACAGGATTGGCGGTTTCCTTTACGTTTGTAAAGGTGGACTATTGACGCGTCCTTAAAATCTTGTGGCATGGTCTCGTTCATCCATATGTTTGTGAAGACTCGGTGAAGCTGCTCTGTTAGGACCGGCCCACCTGCCTTGTATATCTCTGCTGGGATGGAGTCAGGACCAGGTGCCTTGCCGCTGGAGAGTTGCTGGATGGCTTTGTTTATTTCCACTATGGTTGGCAGGTCATCAAGAGTCTCATTGGTGGGAACTTGAGGAAGGCAATTGATGGTTTCATCATCGAAGAAGGAAGTTGCATTTAAGATTTTGCTGAAATGCTCTGCCCAGCGTTGGAAGATTTCTTTCTTATCGGTGACCAATGTTCCCCCGTTTGCACTGAGGAGGGGAACTATGCCTGGTGATGAAGGACCATAGACCGCTTTCAGTGAGTCGTAGAAGTTTTTCATATCGTGTCTGTCAGCAAAGCCCTGAATTTCATCAGCTTTGCTGCTCAGCCAGGAGTCCCGCATGTGCCGAAGTTTCTGCTGCACTACTCTCTGAATGTTCTTGAAAGCATCTTTTTTTGATGTTGACTTTGGGTCATTCAAATGTGCCTTGAGGAGAAGATGTTTCTCGGCCAGCAATTGGTTGATGTCTTCGGAATTTTCATCAAACCAGTCTTTATGCTTTCGGGGGGGCTGGACCCAGGATTTCCATAGCAGTGTTGTAAATCGTGTCCTTTAGGGCTCTCCATTCTGTTTCTGTATCCTGCTTTGCTTCAGCATTGGGCTTGAGGCGGTCTTCCAGCATATTTTCAAACGACTGCTGCATTTTCTTGCTGTTTAGGCGGGTGACATTTAGCTTTGTTTGCATTTTTGCCCCTTGAGGACGCCGTGGTGGCCTGATGTGGATGTTCATTTTCGAGACAATGAGACGATGGTCTGTCCAACATTCGGCACCACACATGGATTTTGTCACTCGAACGTCTTGTCTGTCACTCCTCCTGACGATTACATAGTCAATGAGGTGCCAGTGTTTCGAGCGAGGGTGCATCCACGATGTCCTATTTCTCATGGGGAGACGGAAAATTGTGTTCGTAATCAGGAGATCATGTTCGGCACATGTCTGAAGGAGGCGGAGTCCATTGGTGTTACAATTTCCGACTCCATGCTTTCCAATAATGCCACTCCAAGAGGTGGTGTCCGTGCCTACTCTGGCATTGAAATCCCCAAGGTGTATAAGATTGTCTCCTTTGGGAACAGATGTTAATACATTGTGCAGGTCCTCATAGAACTTATTCTTGACATCATCTTCGTTGGTCATAGTTGGTGCGTAGACACTCACAATGGTTGCGTGCTTCCTTCCATTCAGCAGAGGCAACTTCATGGTCATGAGCCTGTCGTTTACAGCCTTTGGAAATCCAGCTAATTTGCCGACCAGGGCCGACTTAATGGCAAATTCCACACCGGATTGGCGTCTTTCCTCCCACTCCAGAAAAATGTGTAGCCGGCACCAATTTCACAGATTTGGCCTTCTTCTGCAAGTCGTGTCTCGCTCAAGGCTGCAATGTCGATGTTGTACCTGCCCAGCTCTCTCCCAATCAGTGCTGTTCGTCTCTCTGGACCTGACGCGCCGTCTCTGTCAAGTAGGGTGCGTACATTCCAAGTTCCAATTGTTAAGGGAATATGGTTTACTCTTTTAGCTTTGCTTGTTTTATCTTTCTTTGTATGTCGACCGCAGTTTAGGGTACCCACCAACCGCGGCTAGCTGGTTAGGTAGTGATGAAGCAGACAATGTTTAGGGCACCTTTTCTAGCCCCTTCCTCATGCTATGGAGGTGAGCAGTGTGTTCCTATAGAGGGCTGCTCAGTCGCTCAGGGGGCTGCCGAATCCCACTGCTGCTCCGGTCAGTAGAAGACGACCATATGGCCTGAGCCGCCTGTGTGCAGGTCTGCGACTACGGCTGCCAGCGTACCCACGCCTGCCGCTTTGCCGCTCGCCCATCGCCACAGGGCTTGAAGGTATACGTTGGATGAAGAATGACTTGCGCGATGACTTGGATTAAAGTGAGGAAGAGTTGCGCAATTCGTCGACCTCACTCTCTCGCCTGAGTCCATCTGAGTCCAGTGGCAAGACAAGTCGAGACGATTGGAGACGAATACAGGTGCAGTGGATGACCAGGGCGCTCTACGTGCAAACAAAATGTACATAAAACTAGGCACCTGTCGTAGAACGGAGATCACGTCAGAATGTTTGGCAATAACAACGAATATTCGGA
>JACEFZ010028215.1:0-95000 GCA_014155875.1 Cepaea nemoralis
CCTCATTACCATTGGAAGTTGCCGCTGCTTGCATGGAGGGGGCACGCAACCATTGTGATTGTCTTACGACCACTATACCAACGGAAGATGATTTCAAGAACAATTTTCTATGAGGACCTGCACAATGTATTAAGATCTGTTCCTAAAGGAGACAAACCTATACTCCTTGGGGATTTCAATGCCAGAGTAGGCACGGACACCACCTCTTGGAGTGGCATTATTGGAAAACATGGAGTCGGAAATTGTAACAGCAATGGACTCCGCCTCCTTCAGACATGTGCCGAACATGATCTCCTGATTACGAACACAATTTTCCGTCTCCCTATGAGAAATAGGACATCGTGGATGCACCCTCGCTCGAACACTGGCACCTCATTGACTATGTCATCGTCAGGAGGAGTGACAGACAAGACGTTCGAGTGACAAAATCCATGTGTGGTGCCGAATGTTGGACAGACCATCGTCTCATTGTCTCGAAAATGAACATCCACATCAGGCCACCACGGCGTCCTCAAGGGGCGAAAATGCAAACAAAGCTAAATGTCACCCGCCTAACAGCAAGAAAATGCAGCAGTCGTTTGAAAATATGCTGGAAGACCGCCTCAAGCCCAATGCTGAAGCTAAACAGGATACAGAAACAGAATGGAGAGCCCTAAAGGACACCATTTACAACACTGCTATGGAAATCCTGGGGCCAGCCCTCCGAAAGCATAAAGACTGGTTTGATGAAAATTCCGAAGACATCAACCAATTGCTGGCCGAGAAACATCTTCTCCTCAAGGCACATTTGAATGACCCAAAGTCAACATCTAAAAAAGATGATTTCAAGAACATTCAGAGAGTAGTGCAGCAGAAACTTCGGCACATGCGGGGACTCCTGGCTGAGCAGCAAAGCTGATGAATTCAGGGCTTTGCTGACAGACATGATATGAAAAACGTCTACGACTCACTGAAAGCGGTCTATGGTCCTTCATCACCAGGCATAGTTCCCCTCCTCAGTGCAGACGGGGGAACATTGGTCACTGATAAGAAAGAAATCCTCCAACGCTGGGCAGAGCATTTCAGCAAAATCTTAAATGCAACTTCCTTCTTCGATGATGAAACCATCAACTGCCTTCCTCAAGTTCCCACCAATGAGACACTTGATGACCTGCCAACCATAGTGGAAATAACAAAGCCATCCCAGCAACTCTCCAGCGGCAAGGCACCTGGTCCTGACTCCATCCCAGCAGAGATATACAAGGCAGGTGGGCCGGTCCTAACAGAGCAGCTTCATCAAGTCTTCACAAACATATGGATGAACGAGACCATGCCACAAGATTTTAAGGACGCGTCAATAGTCCACCTTTACAGACGTAAAGGAAACCGCCAATCCTGTGACAACCACCGAGGCATCTCCTTGCTTTCAATTGCAGGGAAGATACTCGCCAGAATTCTTCTCAATCGCCTCACAGCCCATCTCGATCAAGGTCTTCTTCCTGAGAGTCAATGTGGCTTCAGAAAAGAACGTGGAACTGTTGACATGATTTTCGCTGCAAGGCAGCTGCAAGAGAAATGTCAGGAACAGAACTGCGAAATGTTCTCCACTTTCATTGACCTTACCAAGGCTTTTGATACAGTCAGCAGAGAAGGACTGTGGAAGATTATGGCAAAATATGGCTGTCCACGAAAGTTTGTCCAAATAGTGCGGCTATTTCATGACGGCAATGCAGGCAAGAGTACAGGAAAATGGTGAACTGTCTGAACCCTTTCCTGTCACCAATGGAGTGAAGCAAGGATGTGTCCTGGCACCAACACTGTTCAGCCTCATGTTTTCAGCCATGTTGATGAATGCCTTCGAGAACGACGACACTGGAATAGACATCAACTACCGTATGGACGGAAAGTTATTCAATCTCAAAAGGCTGAAAGCTAAAACCAAAATTAACAGCGGCACCGTCAGAGAGCTCCTGTTTGCTGATGATTGCGCTCTATACGCCAACTCAGAGGCGGACATGCAACATAATGTTTCAGCTTTCTCACATGCCTGTGCCGACTTTGGGCTCAATATCAACTTGGAGAAGACTGTAGTTATGTACCAGCCAGCTCCAGGGAATAATCACACTGTGCCGAATATCAAAGTGAATGATCATAGACTAAGTGTTGTGGACAAATTCACCTATCTTGGCAGCACCGTGTCACAAGCTGCCACAATCGATGACGAAGTGAATGCAAGAATCTCCAAGGCCAGTGCAGCCTTTGGCAGACTGTACAAGAATGTATGGGACAGAACTGGAATAAGCCTGCAAACAAAGCTAAAAGTCTACAAAGGCAATTGTATTATCCACACTGCTATATGCTTGTGAAACCTGGACTGTTTATCAGCGACACGCTAGAAATTAAACCACTTCCACACAGTCTGCATAAGGAAGCTCCTGAAGATTAAATGGCAAGACAAGATTCCAGACACTGAAGTCCTAGAAAGAGCATCCATGCCCAGTATCCACACTCTACTGATGAAGAATCAGATTCGCTGGGCTGGATACTCGACTCGCATGCCAGATCACAGGCTCCCTAAACGAATTTTCTACAGCGAACTGCGTTGTGGTAAAAGCTCCCAAGGTGGCCAGAGGAAACGTTTTAAAGACACTCTGAAAATTTCACTGAATGCTTTTGGAATTCATCATGACACCTGGGAGGCTGCAGCCAGAGACCGAAATTCGTGGCGTGCATCATTGCACAAAGGTGCAGTCATATGTGAGGCAACCAGGACTGCAAGAGCTGTGAAGAAAAGGCAGGACAGAAAAACCACTGCAGGAAATCCTCCTCCAGAGACGTCAAGCATTCTTTGCCCACATTGTCAAAGAACATTTCGAGCCAAAATAGGCCTTATCAGCCATCTTAGAACCCACGGCCCCACACCTTCAACCCCACTGGATGAAATGAATGGTCATCATCATTCTTGATGGACAAACAACAAATACTCAAAGTGAAAATCCTGATGGAACCTCCTATAAATAGAATTTAATTGAATTAGGCATTTGTTTGTGATTTGGGTAGTCATTTCTTCAGCATACTGAGCGTCCAACATAAGAATAAGATAAGTCAAGTGGGCTCAAATAAATGTTTACTTTAAGAAAATTAAATTTTTATATTAACCTTATAACCTATGGGGCCGGAATATCGGCCGTGACGTCACCACACGGTCGTAGTGAAAAACCCGATTCGGCTGATCCCGTTGTAAGAACTGCTTTGATTGGTTTGCTTTTAATAGTACAGACCAATCAAATGCTTCCTTGCAATCGTCAGCCATTTTTGCCGCCACATTGGCGTTTCTAGCGTGATTCAGACAAGTGGAGAATATTTTGTGCAGTTTTTTCCAAAGTAACCCATTTTTTCGTGGATTTTTGAGTTCTAAAATGGCCAGCTTTGAACCCAAAGACGTACTAGCATTGACTAGCTCTGATTGTAGCGATTTTGTCAGTTCAGGACTGTCAGATAATGACTTTAGTGATACAGAAAGTGCCCATGAGGATTTCAACCTCGTGTCCCCGTAGTTTTGTGTGTTGGGAATAAAAAAGATCGTTTTATCTATACCCTTTCATGGCAATGGCCGGACCAAAAAACATGTCACCAGTTGATAGCCAACCTATTACAAATGTCAATAGGGACTTCATAGTTGTTGTTTATTTAACCATAATTATTCTAAAGTGGTGTAGGTATTCAATGAGGAAATTTTAGGTGAGTACCATTTTTAAAAAATATTTAGTACCAATTCATACATAGTGGTATGAAATATTTATTTTTCACAAAATACAAATGAGGTAATCAAATTTGCATAAACATGAACAAAACAACTTCAATCATACACAGAAATAAACTTTACTATATCCTCTTTAAGAATATATATACTTGTATATGCTGTAAAACCAATGCACCAGGTACAAACAAAAATAAAAATAGAAATAACTTGCATCTGGCAAGGCTCCAGGTAAGGATGGGATTCCAATAGAGGTTATCAGGAGTGGGCAAGACACACTCACTATACAGATCCACCAGCTAATAGAGCTATGCTGGCGTGAAGGACAAGTCCCACAGGATTTCAAAGATTCAAGCATCATAACACTGTACAAGAACAAGGGCGATCGGAGCGACTGCAACAACTATAGGGGTATCTCACTTCTGTGTATTGTTGGAAAAGTATTTGCCAGAATTGTTCTGCGCAGACTTCAAGTCCTAGGAGATCAAGTCTACCCCGAATCACAGTGTGGCTTTCGACAGAACCGGTCTAACCACTGATATGATATTCTCATTGCGACAAATGCAAGAAAAATGCCGTGAACAGAATCAACCACTGTTTATTGCCTTCATCGACCTCACAAAGGCATTTGATTTGGTCAGTCGTGAGGGTCTGTTCAAGGCACTAAAGAAGATTGGCTGCCCACCAACTCTTCTGTCCATTGTGGAATCGTTCCACACAGGCATGAAGGGTATAATCAAGTTTGATGGTGCAACTTCTGAAGAATTTGAAATCAAGAGTGGAGTTAAGCAAGGTTGTGTACTAGCTCCCACCCTCTTTGGAATATACTTTTCACTTCTACTGAAATATGCATTTCATGATCAGGATGGTGGTATATACATTCACTCACGCTCAGATGGCGGCCTCTACAATGCTCAGAGATTGAAGGCTAAGACCAAAATTAGGAGGGTGCTGATCAGAGAGTTGCTTTTTGCAGATGATGCTGCAGTTACGACCCACTCTGAGGAAGAATTGCAATGTCTACTATCTGCATTCTCCAATGCTTGTTCTGAATTTGGTTTAACAATTAGCAAAAAGAAGACACAGATTATGTCACAAGGTGCACATGGGGTACCATCAATCTTTATTGACGACGCCGAACTAGAGATAGTAGACCATTTTACATATCTAGGATCAGTGGTAAATAGCAAATTATCCCTAGATCAGGAAATCAACATCCGGATTGGTAAGGCAGCAACAACAATGAACAGGTTAAGAAAAAGAGTCTGGGAGAACAGGAAGCTTACTGCCAAAACAAAAGTCCTTGTCTATCAAGCCTGTGTCCTTAGTACTCTTCTCTATGGCAGTGAAACCTGGACAACTTACTCACACCAAGAGAACAACTTAAACAGCTTTCATATGCGGTGTCTGCGAAGAATTCTTGGTATTAAGTGGCAAGACAAAATCACAAATACTGAAGTATTGGAAAGATCAGGTTGTGTGACAGTTTATTCCATGCTCAGTCTTCGTAGACTTAGATGGATAGGACATCTTAGGAGGATGGACGATGGTAGAATACCAAAGGATATCTTTTTGGTGAATTACAGATGGGTAAGACATCTCAGGGTCGGCCTCTACTACGATAAAAAGATGTGTGTAAGCGGGACATGACTGATACAGGCATTGATAATGCACATTGGGAGCAAGTCGCCGCTGAACGTGTTGCATGGAGGGCAAATATCAGAAATGGAATAAAGTCAAAGGAGAAAATTATTGCAGAAAAGTCACACACCAAGCGTTTGAGACGTAAGATGGTGCATGATGGCGGAAGTGACCACTTGTTCACATGCACCCACTGTGAACGGACATTTACAGCGCAAATTGGCCTTATCAGTCACACTCGCTACCGCCATAGTTAAAAGTTATTATGCCTTTTTAAAGCACAAACTATCGTCTGTCAAGACGGCAAGGTGCCAATGATGATACTTGTATATATCTATATAGGGTTCTAATATTGTTTTTTGAATTTATAAAATTGTCACTTCAGTCATTTCTGTACTCCAAAAAAATGGCTCCGTCTTCTTCAGAGGGAAACCTAAATTTGGCCCAATGTTGTTCCGTCCTAAAAAGGTTAACTCAATAATTAAGTCAAGTCTGAGTAAACTTAGTATACTTTACTAGTTAGTATCTTAGACAAATAATTGAAATAATAATAATAATTAAATAATAAAACTAAAACTAAAAAATAAAAAAGACAAATTTAAATTATAATTTTAAAAAATAACACAATCACAAACTTAGATATTATACATTTGTATTTTTTATTTGTCCACTGACGAATCATTAAACATCTTCATAGTATAATGCGGCAACACATTCTTTTATTTACCAAACACTGATCTTTGTGCCCTGTCTGCAGCTGATGCAGCAGCTGGAATAGGAAGATTGGATAAATCCTGAGGAAACTGAAACATGTTCGCCATCTTGAACGAATATTGTTCCAACTTTTTAAATATTGTCTATCAGTACGTATAATTGACACACGCACGGCGTGATACCATGCCGACAAACGTGGGCGGTCATGTTTCGCCATCTCACACGATCACCAGAGCCGTAGATCAACTCCGTGTTCTTGTCTCGACCATGCCACGTAAAGCTATCCAGATATTTACTCCTCTGCCTTCTCCCTATTCTTTTCCCCTCAATCTTGCCAGTTGTCACTAAGTTTTCAAATTTATTTATTCCTATATTATTGATAATTTTTTTTTCCTGTTCATGGTATTCTTTGCATTTTCCCCAGAAACCATATTTCAATTGCCATTAGATGTTTTTTCAGCTTGTCTGTTCATTGTCCACGCTTCACATCCATACAAAAGTACAGGTTCTAAGTAGCACTTCAACACTCTTTTTTTCTCGCAGCTGAATAGACACGTGAATACGCCTTTGAAAATAAAACAAAGAATTCAAAAATACTTTTTATAAAGTACAACATAAACAGCTAATTGTATGCCTTCAGTATATAGGACTAGTTGAAAAATATATCAGACTTATTAGCGATATATACTCGGAGCAGGTAGCCATAATTAGATGAGAAAACAAATACCCCTCACACAATGAAAACAGTGTTTATCAATTTCAGTAATGAGACACAAACAATATATTGCACAATTTAATGACTGCATATTTCGTTGTATCTCGTCAGGTGCCAACTGCAGAAATAATTAAAAATACATTAACAAGATATATAGAATAAAGAGCCCTTCGGTGCATTGTTCAACAAACATAACCAACGGTTTGTGATATTCTCTGAGATAGTCAATAAAGGATTGTAAATCACATTCATGTAAATAAGAAGACTGATAATCTCATTAACAGTATCGTGGTAACACTCACAATTAAATATATGGCCTTTGTATTTCAGGTAAAGAGCTTATTTACATTGATTCTTCTTATTCTGCGGTCATCTGGAGAATTTTTTTTCGGACGTGATTACGTTGTGCCTGTTTACATTAGAGTCTCTGTGGCGAAGTAGTCAAGCCGTTTGACTCGTGTTCCGAAGGTTGTTGGTTCGATTCCGGGCCGCGCCCTTCGGTTTACGAGTTAAATGTTTCGGAGACTCCTGTGGGTCGTCGCTAAAAGCTACGGAGTTCGTGCTTTGTGCGACGCTTTCCGTGCTACGGAAAGAGACCGAGCCATACGGGATAAAACCCGGTGCAATGAAGTCGACCCTGTCGACTTTTAAGCGACAGCAGAGCTGCGTTTCTGCGCCGTTAGGCCGACACATCCGACTTCTGTGGGCATTTGTTGACCGGGTTAACCTTCCCGGGGTTACATTGATTTAATATATGTAGAATTTTTCTGTAGTGTTGCACTTAACGAGATACAGCGAAATGTGCCAGACAATACATTGTGCAATAATAATATATTACTTGAATCGTCATTCTTCTTCTTTTTCTCCCCCTTCTTACGAACTCATTGAAGTACCGCCTTCCGCTACACTCTGTATGTTGTGTGTCTGTGGTGTGATTTCAGACGTAAGCATCTGGGAAAGTTAAAGCCGTTGTTTTGTGTATAATGGGATGGGATACACTATACTATACCTCACGCCAGGCTCCAATGGGTTATGTGTTGGGCTTACGGAACCACATGCAAGACTTCTGCCTTATCTTGTACCACGGATAAACAACATCATATCATAGTTCTGAGCCGAATTGGCTGTGGATCTTGGAATTACTGGTTCCTAGAGATACAGGGGCCATCCATTAGATATTTTGAACTATTTTGACAAATCAATTCGAATGTTCACCGAGTGCGATTCCAACTAAATGACAAATCAATTCAAATACCCATCGAGCGAGGATGGTACTGAATGACAAACTGGACAAGGGGTTAACGACATTGTTCGTAATCTCGTATATCCACATGGGGAAAACAGCAGCTGCGAGAATCGGCAGCGGTTCGCGCCGCGCTGGTAACTTAAGGAGGTATGTGAGCCGGTCGATCAGAAAGCAATGGCAAACTATTGAACGTAAAACTTGCCTAGTAGGCCTACATCAAGAGCAGCTGAAAAATTCTGGTGTTGACCAGCTAATAGTATACCTCAATAAGCAATGATGTACAGACCAGACGGAGCAGAGGACGAGACCAGCCACGCAAACGATGGACAGAGGGAATTACAAAGTCCATGTGAATCTTGATATATGAAGCCCATCCAGAAACGGACACTCTCCGGCTGTTTATGCTTCACCTCGACACCGCAAGGTACAAGAGGAACCTGATGAGATGAGAATTCCCTAATACCAGTGTCCCGCGCCATCAGGCGAATCCACTGCGACTTCTGCGGTAAAACTGGTTCAAATGTCCATCAGGTGTCTTCTACTTAACGAAGAACGTGTGTTATGAGAGGAAAACATGCTTCAGTTGCAGGTTTCTTAGTACGAGGGTAAGTTAATAAGTAAGCCACAAATGGCTGTAGAAAAATAACTAAATGTGATAACTTGAAACCAGTTTATTTTTATACATACATTGTCCGTTTATTCTCAACACAATTTCCACCAACAATGATGCACTTATCCCGTCGTTTTATCAATCCTTCCAAACCGGCTGCATAGAAAAGCGTGCCCTGTTCTCATTTACCTGCCATCCCACAGAACTGTGTGACTTACTTATTGACTATCCCTGATAACGTTTTTCTACCCAGCTATGCACCGTTTTACGGGACAAACATTTTTCAGCATAAACACTGAAAACGTACCATGGTGGGAGACATTTCGCGAATGACGCCGAAGTTGAATGTGAAGTGAAAACGCGGTTTAGAAAACATGGCACGCAGTTCTATGCAGCCGGTTTGGGAGGACTGATAAAACGATGTGATAAGTGCATCAGTGTTGGTGGAAATTATGTTGAGAAATAAAGGGACAATGTTATGTATGTATAAAAATAAACTTGTTTCAAGTTGTTATCATGTGTAGTTATTTTTCTACAGCCATTTGTGATTTACTTATTAACTTACCCTCGTATAAGAAGAAGGATCCTGGCTATCAAACGGAAAAATCGTCTAGGTCAAATACCCCGAGACATTTACATTAATAAAAAACAAAAAACGTCTCCTTGTCCACCGAATGGAAAATGTGAAGCTCGAAGTCCATGAAATGGAAAGTCTAACATGACAACATCGTAGTGGTTCCTCTGGTGCATGTCCAAAACTGGCCCACCATCTAGGGAAAACATTGCTCTGCATTTCTTTCCAGGGTTGATGCTGTGCGTGGAACACGCTGCATTTATGAAAACCAATAGATAATTATTAATCTGATCCTGGAAACATGCAACAAGTTCTACTATAAGAGTTGTTGCCACCAAGCCGAGGGATCGAACCGTTCAAAATGTGGAAAAAATTTAAATCCCAAATATACGGAATGCGTCCTACTGGTATCTGGGCTCAGCCCATTATTAACTTTTTTTTGTTTTTAATTCGCATATTCTTTTTTTACAGGACATCGCTGTCAACATCAGCATCTTTCAGCTGATTGTTGATTTCTTGGCAAGATTACGCTCAGTAGTTTGCCATTGCTTTCTGAGCGGCCGGCTCAGTATCCCACAAGTCACCAACGCGGGTAGATCCGCTTCCAATTCTCGCCCGCTACGAGACTCTGCGTGGATAAACGGGATTACGGAGAAAGTCGTGTAACTCCTCGGCCAGAGAGACCGACCATTATTAACTAGAGGCCCAATTTACGAAAGTGTGCATAAGCAGCCGTGTGCAGGATGTAACGATTCCTTGATGGGCCTAGAATTAGAGCATCACGTGTCCGCTCTGAATTAGGGAGGCCTCTCTGGATGGCGGGGGTTTGCTAACGTGCTACACCTACCTTTCCCCAAGTGTCAACTTCTGGGTGGAAAGGCGAAGGTGACGTCACCACTTAGCGGACATGGAGTGTCTGACGAAACGACAGGAAAGGCTAACCCGTCCAAAAAATTCAGGAAGTAGTATTATGGGTTTTGGAAATGTGCAACTATCGCAGTTCGGTTGTAAGCACGCAAATCACAATTACGTCCGGAGATCAGCCTGGTCAACGAATAGATGAGAGTGCTCGTTCTTAAACATCAGGTGTGCCGATGCCGAGGTAACGGGTTCACCTCTAATTGGACTAAAATGTTGACTCTCATCCTTGACTTGGGGACGTAAATTACAAGTACCTTAGAAGTCGGAGTGGGTCCGCTTGATGGGGAGACATTGGTAATAGGAAAAGCTAATCTACATGCAAAAATCAGTCCAGTACACTAGACGTAGCAGCAGGTGTATGGACTACGCTTGAGTTCAAAGGAATGAACAGAAAAAAAAAAAACAATTACGTCCAAAAATATTGGACAGAAGCAGAATAAGAAGAAATCTTTGTTGAACTAGATACTCTTAACCAGACTGCAATCTAACGGATATCTAGCCGACTTCATCAAGCGTCACTGCCAGCCACCCAAACCTTTTTTTTTTTTTCACCCGCATATCCTTTACAGGACATCGCTGTCAACATCAGCATCTTTCAGCTGTCTGTTGATGTCTTGGCAAGATTATGCTCAGTAGTTTGCCTTTGCTTTCTGAGCGACCGGCTCAGTTATCCCGCAAGTCACGAGCGGGGGACGAACCGCTCCCAGCTCTCGCCCGCTACGAGACGCTGCATGATAAACGGGATTACGGAGAAAGTGTTGTAACCCCTCGGCCAGAGAGACCGGCCACCCAAACCTACACCCACAAAATCATGGTTCCCCAACTTTTAAGTGTTTCTTTACCTAAACTTTCAAGTCAACGACGTAATGAAACAATTACACGATTAACTTAAAACAGCAGAAAACTAAACATTCCTTTCCACTGAACCAATGATCAGATATACAACCACCTCAGTTTCTACACTATCTATGAAATAATTATTATCTCCGTACACCAAAAGAAACTGTATTTATTAATTCAGGTGTGTGTGCCAAGCAACGTACGTGTGTAGAACGGAGCATCAGTTAGGGAATCTAGTAACCAAACATATACACCAGTAAGGGTGGAAAAGAGAATTAATCAATCTTCCGGTATGCCTATGCAGTTGATATACTATAAAGCTCCAAGTTTGGCATCTCTCAAGCACTGATCAAATTGCGGCCATAAAGTTAACAAAGAAAAAGCGTTTCATATATTATATTCGAAGAACATTAAATTATTGCTCAAACATACCGAGACGTTGACAATTAGGTGGTTCCAACCAATTTTGTTCAAACAAAAAGATTTCGTCTTCAATTTGTGATTAGTAATCCAGAGGTTTATCAAGGGGATTACCAAGGGGATAAACAAAAGCATCACATTCTAAAAATATCGGTGACTATGTGTTTTGAGTATTTCAGCCAAAGTATAATTCATTTATTCACTTCATATATTTAACTCTGCAGAATGCACCTGACGAGATGCAGCGAAATGTGCCAGGCAATAAATTGTGAAACCTATTGTTTGTGGCGTCATTATTTTGAAAATCATATTTTTTTTTACCCATCTAGCCAACTCTTCATGTTGATTTATTTGGTTTTTTTTTTTCTCTTCTTGTGTCGTCCTCTCGCTTTATATTCCGATGTTCTCACGAAGAACGCTCCAGCCGCTTGTTGATCTTATTCCATTCTAGTTAAATGGTGCAAAAAGGGGGGGGGGGGGGAGAGATTTACTTCTTTGCTGTTCTATAATGGCAGCAAACAGTGTTATCCCGACTTCTTAGTTCCTCATTTGTCTCTATCTTTTCTTGGTTTTCCATATCCCTTTTTTATGCATCTCATCTTACACGATGCGATTGTACGCCTATGTGTTTATAGGACTCTCCTTGTCTGGCAGAGGTAATAGCACGCTGGGATAAATAAAGCATCTATCAGCCTCTTTACATTGTGATTATGACATACTGGCTTAGGGGCAGTGAACGGGCTTTCACCTTTCTTTAAAATACTGAGTCGAGAAGTTCGACGTTGAAGCAGACCGTCCCTGTATTGATTCCATGGTATAGGCGTCGGTCGCTCAGAAATCAATGGTAAGCTACCGAACGGAGAACAGAGAAATTATCATGACTTGAAGAGGATGGCTCGGCAGGGAGTGACCATGGTATCTGGCCAACGTTCGGTACTCCGAGGAAAGGCCAGACGGACACATATAATCAAACTGCAACTGGTACCAATAGTATTGTGACCGTTCATGTATGCGGATGTCTCGAATGCTGTGACGTCGGTTCTTGCCTCAACTCGGCTAAACTTCTTGTTTTTCCATATGCGTTTCTTATACATATCATTTTGCGATTTTGCTCCTGTATTTGTCTAGGACTAACCATATCTGGCATTTATAACACAGCGCTTGGATGAATAAAGCATCTATCTTTAAAAAAAGTCAAACTGTCATTTACTGCCAATATAGTACCTTGCGGTGATTGCAGACAATGAACATGACCTGCACAATTTAGTAGATGCGGTTGTTGCACACAGTGAACAACTAGGGTTAGAACTGAATATTAAAGAAGACAGATTATGGTCGTCACTGGGAAGAAGGAAATACCACAATGTGATATACGAGTAAATGGGCATATTCTTAAGCAAGTGAATCGGTACAGTTATCTCGGCACAGTCATAACATCTGATGGGAGATGCCTTGAAGAGATTAGAACAAGAATTGCCATTGCGAAGGTAGCCTTTTGCAAGATGAACAACATACTGACCAATAACAAGATATCAATTGAAACGAAAAAAAGAGTGTTGGAGTGCTACATAGAACCTATACTTTTGTATGGATGTGAAGCGTGGACAATGAGCAGTCAAGCTGAAAAACAGCTGATGGTTGTGGACATGTGGTTTCTAAGGAACATGCAAAGAATGCCATGGACGGACGGAAAAACCAATGAACAAGTCCTTCAAGAAACAAATGAAGATCGTAAACTGATTAGAGACATTAGACGTAGACAGTCAAATTTTTTGGGCATGTTATGAGAAGAAATGAATTGGAGAACTTAGTGACGACTGGCAAGATCGAAGGGAAGAGACCAAGGGGAAGACCGAGAAGTAAATACCTGGATGGCTTGGCCACGTGGCATGGTCGAGACAGGAACACAGAGCTGATCCACGACTCTGGTGATCGAGTGACATGGCAGTACATGACCGCCCACGCTTATCGACATGGCAGATGATGGATGGATGGATGGTGTATGGCGGGGAAGGGGGAGGGGGGTCTTGAGCCTGAGGAAATAAGGCCGCCTGGCTAGTGCGGTCGCCGCGAACTGTGCAGGTTAGGGGTTTCTTTTTGTTTCCGACAGAAAAACAAATCTACACCTTACCGAGGATTCGAAGCCGGGTCTCCCGAAGGAGAATCCTGCATTCTAGCTACTCGGCAAGCTGCTCCTCTGGCAACTATCATGTGACATATTGTGACTACGACAACTTATGTTAGATAATTAGTTGACAGACCACCTCGTTGCACATTCACATCGAACCATTCAGTTCATAAGTGCTCGGATCCCTCCTTAGTAAATCGAGCAGCGTGTAGCGGCTAAGGACACCAGTTCTGTGTTGGTTTATTGATCTTCTTTGGCTTCCAACGTAGTGTTCTTGTTTGGCCACAATTATTTTAACTTGCTGTTCTCGCAATCTGACCATGGTTGTAGATTCACAGTCATCACTTGGTTCTCGCAAACGACTTACTTCTCGTAGAGCAGTGGTTCTCAACCGGTGGGGGATTCCCCCCCCCCCGGGGGAATTTTAGGGTTTCCAGGGGGGGGGGGGAATTAAGATTATTTAAAGATCGTGTTAATACAAGAACCGATTACTTGATATTGTTTTTCCCTTCATACTGTTCGGTTCTGTACGTCTCACCCTTCTAAAATTCATTTTATAAAGTAAGTAGATCTACAAAATCATGATTTATGTGGACGTCTAGACTTGTTTTAGTATGTGCTATTAAATTTAGCTTCCATTATTACGTATAGGCTACTGTGTAGGGGCAGGGGCGGAATTTTTAGGTAGGAAATAGGAAAGGGGGGAATGACGTTCTGAAAATATGGTGAAGGGGGGCACGGGCCAAATTTTTAGGTAGGAAATTACGAAATGGGGGGAATAACGTTCTGAAAAATATGGTCAAGGGGGGCACGGGCCAAAAAAGGTTGAGAACCACTGTCGTAGAGCATTCAGTATATCAGCCTGGTCCATGGCTAGTCCGCCCTCCACCGTAGCCGTACCTCCAAGCATGCCAGCATGCTCATTTCCTTGTACACCGCATGCCCTGGCACGAAAATGAAAATAATCTATGCTAACCGAGACCGCCCCAGAGACAACAGCCACTCTCTTCGGACCCACTCCATCTCTATCTTCCTGAGCATACTCATTGAGTCACTAAGGAAGCATGCCCGAGTGAAGGTCTGTGTCTCGAGCCATGTAATTGCTTTACTTACTGCCATGACTTCCATAGTCAGACTACTTGTGGTCAAGGCAAAAGCACCAGAATCTTTCTTCACAATTCTCCCTCCGGCCTGAGCCGTAAAAGCCAACGAACTTCTCACTCGTCGAACAACCGACCCATCTGTGTAAATGACAACTTACGTGACATGAAGAAAGCGCACAGTTGTGCGTACGCGGTCACGATAGCTTGTGTTTCCGGGCAGCTTATGTCGTGTACAGGCAGACGGCAGGTAGAAGTTCGGCCTCGTTTTCTCAGCCAGTGTTAGTTTATGACCTAGGTCGACCCTTGTACTAGCAACATGGCAGCAAACATCATCAAGTATGTCAAAACCAAGGAATTCAGAGACTGGATCTTAAGGTACACATTTGCGTTGATTAATAGGCACACTTTAGCAATATTTTAAATAACACCATCGTATAGTATAGTCAGTCAGTCTGTCCGTCAGACATTAAATAAAAAAAAAATAGAATGTTAACGTCCGAGGTCTTAAGTTGACTGTTGTACTGTTGTGTTGCACTTGTAGTTTTCACAAGAGTTCAAGAAGTCAGTTCTGTATCTGTCAGTCTGTTATGTTACAGATTGTGTTTTCTCGATTTTTAGTATGAAGATAGAGATAGACCCTGCTTGAATCACCCAAAAAAAAAAAAAAACGAGAAGTAGATAATTGTGAGCTTGACTAAAACACGACTACAACAAGAGACAAATTGGACGTTGCGGCCAAAGCCTTCGTCAGCACAGGACAAACAAATACAAACCAACACAAACCTACATGAAACACACTATGACAATATTAAACTAATAAAATGTACTCATCTGATTCTGTGTCCGTGCTTGGAAAGGACAGGGAGAATGACACGACACAGAATAAAAATAACTGAATAAATCATGTAAATAAAATGTGGTAGTGGTAGTAAATGTTTAATTTTTAAAAGTATGAATCTACTGTTCGGTGCTTATATTTAATAATTTATATTGGGTACCGCACAGTCGGCAGTGTGTTAGTGTGTTGTAACTCGGTAACTAAGCTATACACTGTAATGAAATGACTATGATGTATTGTAATATCTGTAGAAACTAATAATATAATAATGATAAATAATATATATAATGATAACAATCATATTAATATGTTTGATTACATTGTAGGGCATTTAAATTTAACTAGACTAGTAGTACTGCCATTGCAGAGATAAACAGTTTAGAAAATAAATGAACTTAGGACTTTAGGTCAGAGTTTTTTATTTTTAAAGTTAATGCAACTTGTTAAAAACTTATCAGCTTTACTGCAAAATTAATAGTTATATTATAAAAATAATATAATGTGTAATCAGTTATATTGAATACATTTGCTTATAATACTAGACTTCTGTTTTTGATTTATTCTTAAACTATACTTTTGCGAACATGGTTTGTAAGCCCGTATACCTGGGTTCGAAACAGGCGGTGCTGGTTTTTTCGAAAAAGGTATAGGGGCCGGTCGTTCAGAAAGCAATGGCACACTACTGAACGTAACACTTGCCTAGTACATCAACAGCAGCTGAAAATGCTGGTGTTGACTGCAACGTCCCGTAAGAGATACACAACAAAATATATATATATATACTTAGTTGGGAGTGGGAGAACACTACAAAATTAAAATCACCAGCCAGAATAACTCGTACAGTTAAGAGAAGCTGGCTTGTAGACACTGGTTTGTGCAATCCTTGGTATTACCAAATTTTTCTTGTTGTTAACATTGATACCAGAGACTGGGAAGGAAAGATGACACAAGGAAGGAAGTTTGTCATTACAACCCCCTCCTGCCCCACAAAGGTGACCTATAGTATATATAATACGACAGCTTCAAATCCAACTTGATATCTTTTGACTTCCTCACATTTCACAGGGCGATGAAAGGCCCCCTTGCCTTTTGTATTCTTTTTGAAATATTTCTGTAATTCTCCATTTTTGTCTACATTGCTTCCCTATACCAATGTAGGATCAGGTTGTTATTTGCTTGGTTTAATCTCATTACCTGTGTCTTTCCCCTATTAATTTTTAGACTTAATTGTTATGACCTCCCATCAAGTATGTATTTGTTTATCTAGAATCTGATGTGTGTGTGTGACAGGAGTACAAAGTCGTCAGCAATGTCCAAATCATCAAATTGCTTTGTCAAGTTTAATTGAATTCCATTTCTGGTGGTGGTTATTGTCTTCATAATCTACAGTTAGTAGAATCAATAATGGTGACAAAAAGGCCTTTTTGTCACACTCCTGTACTTATTTAAAATTCAGTGGGATCCCATTGTGCAACATCAGCCTCCAAATGGATTCCCCATCAATACTGTCAGAGACTTTTTCATAATCCACAAATCCAGTATAGAGTGGTAAATGCAGTTACTGTATTATGCGTAATGTGACTCTGGTCCATGCAGAATATATTTTGAAGGTAAAAGTCTGCTTGTTCATCCTTTAGTTGTTTATCAGTTTGTCAATCTCTTAATCTCACCAGAATGATCCTGTGTAATTTTCACATGTCAGCAATTCCCCCTTCTTACGCAATTATCCAAGATATACTTCTCTTCAGTCTGCTATTTCTTTGGTCTCCCAAATTCTGATAAATAATTTGTGCAGCATTTTAGTCAAAGTGTCTGTTTTTGGTCTTAACTAGTTTCTGTTGAGTATACCATTTGGACCAGCAGTTTTCCCTCTTTCAGAAGTTTGATAGCTTTTCAGATTTATTTTTCATATAGTTTCTCACGATTGATATCCAGGACTTCCATACATGAGTCTCTTCGCTTAAAAGTCGACAGGGTCAACTTCATTGCACCAGGTTTTTATCCTGTATGGCCCAGTCTCTCTCAGCAGCGCGGAAAGCGTCACACAAAGCATGAACTTCGTAGGTCCAGCGACGACCCTCAGGAGTCTCAGAAAAAATGCACTCATAAACTGAAGGACACAGCCAGGAATCGAACCCACAATCTTTGGAGCCAGAGTCAGATCATCTCTTCATGAGCTTCTGAGTGACATGAGTCTCTTCAATTGTATTTAGCCTGTTGCCAGCAGTTTTATATTCACATCTCGTCTACTAACTATTGCAGAATCTGAGGCCGACCATAAATTCTATGCTGATAATGTCATGAGAGCAGTCAGGTGAAGGTTCAACACCTGCACTCGCCGTCCACTAAGATAGGGAAAGACTGGCCACCCTCCATGCATTCAGGCCTACAAAATCTACACCTGCACCTCCAAACATTTTTAGATCATGTAGACGTGATGTAACTTTCTTGTTAATACCAATTTGGTTTTTCATATTTTTGTAGTAGCCACGTGATTACTTTTACCTTGTTCTTTAGAATATTTTCTGTTTGTTTCTTGGTCACTTTACTGCTCACCTTTCTATTATAATTTATAGCTGTCAACAATGGTTCTGTTCGAAAGACATCAGACATAGGCTGGCCATAGCAATGCAGGGGTTAAACATTATTAAGCACGTATGGTACAAAACCAGCAAACAAACTAGTAAAAGTTGAGAAGTTGCTTCTTTCTTGTGGCAACATATGGATGTGAGTCATGGACCATTTAGCAGTTTCTAAAGAAAAAAGATGGAGGGTTTTGAACTCTATGGAAAAGTTCTTAGAGTATCATGCACTAAGAAGAAAAATACTGACTTTCTGTAGGATCTGAATGTTGAAGAGAACTGGCTCATAAATAGCATTGAAACTTAAATACTTTGGCCATTTTAAACATCCCAGTGGTTTGAAGGAATGATTCTCATTACCACCAAATCACCATATAACAAAAACATAACATGAAACTACTAAAACACCAAGCCTAAACATATGACACCACTAAAACCAGCCTAAACATATGCCACTATTTAAAGTCTAAAAGACCACTAAAAACCTCAAAGACATACAACACCTCTAAAAAATAAATCCTAAACATATGTTCACCACTAAGAACAGAAACTAAGCAGTCTGAAAAAAGCAGTTAACCCTTTACAGGGCAGACGCTTGTCCGTTTTCTAGCCCTGAACGGGCAATATTTTTTCAGGTTTGGTAAAATTTCGGGTCGCGATAGTAAAAACATCACAAATAAGGTGTTAGTCAACCGATTTTAGTTAAATAAACAACACAATGAAGGGAAAAGCATGCAGAATATGTTACTCACGTGATTGTTGGTAATCCATATATGAACACAAATATTTACGAAATACGGCATGTTGTTTGTGATTTTTCCGTTATCTATACGGCAATTACAAACACATTTTCAGAATCATAATCACTTTCTTTAAAGTCCGACTCAGACTGCTAATGCAAAGTAACGCTTTGCACTGATATCTAGCGCCGATTAATAGTCAACTTCGTGCCCTTTAAAGTCATTTAAATTGAACCTAGTGAAATCTCGGCTATCACTTGAAGAATCGCCAAAATCCATTTTGAAAAACAGCGTAAAATTCCCGAAAACTATCAAAAATTGTCCGTAAAAGTCCGTTCAACTTCATACTATCACGTTTACAAATGGCGGCCACGTTGTCAGGCTGGTGGCGAAAGCGAAAGTAGCCATCGGAAGTGTCGGAAAGCCGAGAGATCGCATTTTTACAATGCATAATAGTATCGGCCGGAATCGGACGCTACGATCGTTTTATGGCATCGGCCGGAATCGGACGCTGTGACCTGTAAAGGGTTAAAAGTCTTCACTGACCTAATTACACATACTTGGGTGGGCTTTGGTAAATGATGGACTAGTTATTAAATGAGAACAAGATACAAGAGTAAGTTAATAAGTAAGTCACAAATGGCTGTAGAAAAATAACTACACATGATAACAACTTTAGATCAGTTTATTTTTATACATTCATTGTCCCTTTATTTCTCAACATAATTTCCACCAACATTAATGCATTTATCCCATCGTTTTATCTCATCTCATCATGTTCCTCTTGTACCTTGCGGTGTTGAGGTGAAGTATAAACAGCAGGAGAGTGCCCGCTTATGGGCTTCATGTATCGATATTCCCATGGACTCTGTTATTCCCTGCATCCATCGTTTACGTGGTCGGCCTCTTCCTCTGCTTCCTTCTGGTTATATCAGTCCTCCCAAACTGGCTGCATAGAACTGCGTGCTTTGTTTTAATTTACTGGCCATCCCACAGAACTGTGTGACTTATTTATTGACTCACCCTCGTAACATCGCTAGGGGCTAAGTCTACTGAAAACCCACCTTGGCGGGAGACATTTCGCGAATGACGCCAAAGTTGAATGTGAAGTGAAAACGTGGTTTAGAAAACAGCACGCAGTTCTATGCAGCCAGTTTGGGAGGACTTATGAAACGATGAGATAAGTGCATCAGTATTGGTGGAAATTATGTTGAGAAATAAAGGGACAATGTATGTATAGAAATAAACTGGTTTCAAGTTGTTATCATCTTTAGTTATTATTCTACAGCCATTTGTGACTTAGTTATTAACTTACCCTCGTAAATTGACACCTTTTCCCCACATAATCTTGATATCCACATAGTCTTTCACATAACGCCAGCATAATTAAACAAGACTGAATAAATTTGAATGAAACTGCAGACTAGCTACGGATAGTGATTGTTTTATTGACAATAAATTATGTGCCATCTGTTGAAGTATTAATATTGATATATTCTGCTCTGTGACACAGTTTTCTGCTCTGTGACACATAGTTTGGTATATGTTGTTCTGTGATTATTAAATATTATGTAGCAAATCTGTAATTCATCTTCAATTCTTTTCTTTTCATATCCCACGTGTGCCATGCCACCTTGCAACTAACAGCACAGTAAGTTATTTTTTAAAATATAAAACCAATTGCTTAAAATGCATTGACCAAATTACTGCAAGATAGGCAACAAGTGAGCCGATCTTTGGCTCGATCATGGTGACGATCGAGGAGGGAAGGGCAATGAATGGGTCAGACATCATCAATGACATAAGCGATGCAGGACAAACAGATAACTTTAAGGACACTTGGAAATCTGCTTCCTTGTCCAGAGTGAAGGAGATGGTGTGAAACGGGGAGCTGCCAAATAATGAACTTTTTCTCACAGGCACAAGACCTTTGGTTAATCAATACGAACTGGTACAATCAACTGGCTCCGTGGCGAAGGGGTGACAGATGCAGTTTGTAATCCCGCATACCCGTGTTCGAAACACGGCTGTGTGCAATTTGGCAGCAGACCGCCAAGCGTTGTTTTCTTCTTCTGAAAATGGTATGGATGCCGGTCGTTCAGAAAGCAATAGCAAACTATTGAACGTAAACTTGCCAAACATCACAAACAGCAAGAAAAAAATGCTGGGTTGACTGCGGCGTCCTGTAAAGGATATGCAACTAACTTTAAAAACAGTCAGTTGATATATGAGAGCGAGTCAATAAGTAAGTCACACAGGTCTGTGGGATGGCAGGTAAATGTAGTCTGTGTTTTCTACAGGTGTCATTAGGTGACAGCAACATCAAACTTTATATTCCTGTTCGTCAGGTGGCGCTAGGTGTCGCATGCGCAGTGCATAAACAAAATGGCGACAGTACTTTCGGAGTGTACAACCAAAGAGCAGCGTGCTGTTGTGCGTTTTTTGTGGGCAAAAGGACTGCCTGCATAGGACTTTCATAAGGAAATGCTTCCTGTTTGTGCTGACAGATGTTTGTCCCGTAAAGCGGTGCATAGCTGGGTAGAAAAATTTTCTCAAGGACGCTTTAAAATTGTCGATGAAACCCGATCTGGTCGTCCTGTTGAGTGACAGTGTTCTGGGATTGTCAAGGCGTGCTTTTAACCAATTTCAAGTAAGTAAGGTGACTATGAATTCTGAATCATGCCGTGAAGTTCTTTCGATGCTTCATGATGCAATTCGAAGAAAATGTCCAGGACTGCTGACTAGAGGAGTGTTGCTGCTTCATGACAATACCAGACCACATACAGCTTGATTAACTCAGAAGAAAATGAACCAACTAAGGTGGGAAGTTCTGGAGCATCCACCTTACAGCTCCGATTTAGCCCCTAGCGATTTCCACCTTTTTGGTCCACTGAAAACCCACCTGGGCGGGAGATATTTCGCGAATGATGCCGAAGTTGAACGTGGAGTGAAAACGTGATTTAGAAAACAGAGCACGCTATTCTATGCAGCCGGTTTGGGAGGACTGATAAGACGATGGGATAAGTGCATCAGTGTTGGTGGAAGTTATGTTGAGAAATAAAGGGACAATGTATGTATAAAAATAAACTGGTTTCAAGTTATCATATTTAGTTATTTTTATACATCCATTTGTGACTTACTTATTGACTTCCCCTCGTAATATGCTGGTGGCAATGTTAAGGAGGCGATTGGAGCACCTATGGACCTGTTTGGAATACAGTGATGATGATCTTCACTAATCACCACAAGATAGTTCAGCTAGTAGGAATTTTAACATGTAGGTGTTGGAGCTGATCATTCAGAAAGCATTGGCAAACTACTGAACATAAAAAACTTGCCCAGGAATCATGAACAGCCAAAGTGTTGGGTAGTACCTGATAAAGTCATGACCTAATGTGTGTAAAACAAATGCTGAGGTATTGAGAGCTACAGGTGTTACAAGGTCACTCATAGAAACCGTAAGGAAAAGACAAATGACATTTAAGGAGCATGTCAGCTGAAAATGTGAAATAAAGAAGCTTTATGTGGGGAAATACTAGGCAAGAGAGGTGGAACAAGACCTAGTTGGATGTACGTAGAAAACTTAAACAGCTTGCAGCACCAGCTTCCTCAAAATATCTGAAGACAGAGGATTGAAGAGTGGTGATCTCGGAATGCCTGTCCCAGACCAGCAGCTTGAAAGGAAAGAATATGTGAGGTATTTAGCATTTCATGTTGATTTCATCATCATCATCCAGAGCCTTGCCAACTGGCTTGGATGATCATGCTTCACCACAGTTGTTTTGACTGATTTACTTCTTCATAATCTTAAAGATCAATTGGGAGAAGCAAACGGATAAGGTTCTGCCTGCCCTGCCTGCCTGTCTGAGTCCCATACTCCCTCCTCCCTCTCTCTCTCTCTCTCTCCCCCCCCCCCCCCCCCCCCCCCCCCCCACTAAAAAGTTAGTTGCATATCCTTTACGGGACGTCGCAGTCAGCTCCAGCATTTTTTGGCTGTTTGTGATCTCTTGGCGAGTTTACATCCCCTCCCTCTTCCTCCCTCCTCCTCCTCCCTTCTCCCCCTCCTCCACCCTCTCCTCCTCCCTCCTCCTCCCTACCCTTAAACCCTACCCACACACACAAAAAAGGTAAAAAATCCTTTTATGAGCTGTATTGGGCATATGGTGCTAGCCCCATGTGTGTATAGACCAGTAGGCACCCAGTGGCTGATGTTCTCACTGTCATGCCAGCCAAATTTTATTTCCCAGCACTGGGTTGACTTGGGAGCTCACATCAGTTAAAACACTGCTTGGTAGAGATTTCAAACCCATCACTACCTGACCAGCAGGTAAACATGCTGGTAACTGCATTACTTGGCACCTCTGGCTCACTCTGTGGATAAATAAGTACATTAACCACCACACACCTATATTCACCTTTTTTGATCATCATGTAGATGCTAATGAAAATTAACTGAATTGCATGAGTTAATGCTCTTTCTTATTGTGTTTGTAACACATGTATGTTTGTTTTCATTGCAGCATTTTTGGGGACCAGGTAAGATACATTTAACTTTCATTGTTTGTTTATAGTAGTCTCTGCTTGTGCTAGGAGCAGTGATCATGTTTCACACTTGCCCAACATACTGAGTTGAGGGTTTGAAATCCACTGCAGACTATTTAGAAGCATACCACCTTGCCTTGATTTCAATGGTATGAACATGGGTTAAGAAAACAATGGAAAACTACTGAATGTAAAGATTGTCTAGTAAATCACATACAGCCATAAAATGCTAGGGTTGATTGTGACGTCTTGTAAAGGACATGTAACTAACTTTTAGTTATAGTTGAAAATCATGTGCAAAATTAATTCGAAAAAAAAAATCTTAGAAAATAATTGTTGAAAAAATTTTAATTGCCAGCATTTGTTTTAGTAATTTGTCCATACATAAGTAGCATGAATTTTATTATATACATAGACAATCAGTAAATGTCCTTTGTCATGAATTATTTGTGTTAGATGTATTTGTTTCCCAATTTCATTTTGTACTGTTTTGTACATTTATTTAGTTGCAAATTGGGGTCTCCCGTTGGCTGCAATAGGGGATCTGAAGAAAAACCCAGAAATCATAAGTGGGAAAATGACTCTAGGTGAGTACTGAACATTGTCTTCGTTCAAATAAATGTGTGTGAATGTTTTTTTAGATTTGTTGTCTCCACAGAGTGGCTGCTGAGAGTATTGCTGAAAGCATGCTCTCCGAATCTCTAACGATAACCTCCAGGACAAATTGCAGTAATCTGAACAACATATCTGATCTGAACCCACAGCCTTCAGAGTATGAGGCAACCAGCTTGACTACTTTGTCCTGAAGACCCCATATCCCTTTAAAAATAAAAAATAAAATTTAAAATATATATATATATATGTGTGGGATTAGCATGTATCCAATACACCTCATGATGTGGAAAGGGATTCTTTACTGTACGTGTATAACAACCAGCTGAACTGACAATTATCATGGTAATAAAATACTGTTTGAAGAAAAATATTATGCACAAAAAAGACAATAGTACTTTACGGGAATCAAACTAATGTATTCCAGTGGATCCCATCACATTGCAGTTTACCTGGAAATGAAGAGGCTGACAGACTGGCAAAAGAGGGCGGACGACTACCACAGCCTGACATAGACATAACCTATAATGAGGCAAAGAGGTTGATAAAAAGCACTTATAGAACCAAATGGGAATCAGAGCATCCAGGCGACCAGAAGGATGATGCATATTACAAACTCAACCGAAGAGAACAAGTAGCAATCTTCAGACTCCGCAGAGGACATAACAGGCTGAAATACCACTTGTTCAATAAACTAAGGATAGGAGATGCCAATGAATGTAATTGTCGAACTGGAAAAATGACAGCAAAACATTTGCTGCAGGATTGCCCAACATACGCAGAACAGAGAAAGATATTTTGGCCCACACCTGCTTCATTTGAGGACAAGCTCTATGGAGCCTCAACCTCAAGTTGACCGCAGCTTACTTTAACTACATACAGGTTGACATTTAAAGGTGCATGAAGAAGTATTCAGACTGCCACACTTCATACCACAGGTATGTCGGTTACAAAAGCTACCCAGAGGCATGAAATGGAATATTGCTTGGATAGCAAATCTATTATGTGGAAAGTCCAAATTGAAAGCTCGCTGTGTGGGCTTTATAAAAGGTGGAAAAGTGTCCTAGTGGCACGAAATGGAATATTGCTTGGATAGCAAATCCATTACGTGGAAAGTCCGAATTGAAAGCTCACTGTGTGGATGTCATCAGCAGACTGCATTCTTCTGGTTTCCGGAAGAACAGCCTATGGTGAACAGAAGGCCCAATATACGGAAGTGAGGCTAAGCAGCCATGTGCAGGACGTGACGATTCCTTGGGTGAGCCCAGTACCAGAGCGCTATGTGTTGGCTCTGCAAGTATGGAAGCCTCCTTGGATGGCGGGGAATGCCCATGGTCTGCCCCTGCCTTCCCTTGAGGGCTGACCAGGATGTCTTTGGCTGTTCTATATGGGCCAGCTGGGATGGGGGTTAACACCACAACAGTGAGAGTCAAACGTCGTAAGAAACCCCCGGGATGGTTAACCCAGTCAAATGCCCGCAGAAGTCAGATGTGTCGGCCTAACGGCGCAAGAACGCAGCTTTGCTGTAAACAGGCACAACGCAATCACATCCGAAAAAAAAAACTCTGGATGAACGCAGAAGAAGAAGAAGAAACTAATGTATTCAATGTCACTTAGCATTTCAGCTGAAAAGGTAGACACATGCCAAGGTAAAGGTCCATTAGCAGATACTGGTGTTGGGGTGTTATGTGTTAGGCCATGACATATAAGGTTACCTTGCTTTCCCAGACAATTCTGACAATTATCTGCTGACCCCAGAGATGTGCTAGTCAGGACAAAAATCTGACCTCTGCTGGAGATTGAACCTGGATCACTGACATGGCACACAGGTCCTCTAACCACTATACCACTTGTCTGCACCAATCAGTTGTTGGTATGCCATGTTATGTCTCTGCTGCTGCTGACTGGAAGCCTTAACAGTCATTTGAAGCACTTTAGTTTAAGGGGTAGTGAGCACTCTACAAGATGTGGACTACGCCACCCCTGCAGCCAGCAGGGTTAAGATCGGCTAGCCTCTCCCAGGAGGGGTGAAAATTAGTAGCCTGCCGATGACCCGCAGACTACACAAGTCAACTCTGCCTCCACGTGGTGTAGGCCGGGAAACCATGACCGCAAGGTCATGGGCTAATGGGGCTATGGCTCGCCATGGGGGGCGGACTCCTTATGGTCAGATTTTTGTCCTAAACCTGCAACTGGCCTAGCAAGCCAGCAGGGGATTTTCATACTGTTTGTAGAAAAACTAAGAAGTGTATACCACAACAAGCAATGATGTACAGACCAGATGGAAGCTGAGGAAGAGGCTGACCACGTAAACGATGGATGAAACGAATAGCAGTCCATGGGAATATCGATACATGAAGCCCATAAGTGGGCACTCTCCCACTGTTTATACTTCACCTCGACACTGCAAGGTACAAGAGGAACATGATGAGATGATGATGAGCACTTTTTAAATGAAAGAATAATCATCATCATACAGTGCCTTGCCAGCTGACTTGGACGATCATGCTTCTCCACAAATTGGATCAATTCGCGCGTCGACTTCTTTTCATGCCACGACACAAGGCTGTCAAGAATGTTCTCATGTTGCCTTCCTCTATCTCTTCGCAAATCTTTCTGGTTGTCGCAACATATTCCAGTTTGGAGAGGGTCACAACATGTTCCAGTTTGGAGAGATTGTTGCAACATGTTCAGTGAAAGGATAGGGATGTGCTTTTAAAAGTTATTAGCATGTTGATGCAAAGACCGAATTGTTCTCTTTTGTTTCCAGCCTTGTCTGTCTACTCAATTTTGTTCATGAGGTTTGCTTGGAAAGTCATCCCACGTAACCTCTTGCTAATGTCTTGCCATGTAACAAACGAGGTGGCACAGTTGACGCAAGGTGCCAGGTTTATCAATTATCAGTAAGTTACCTTTCTTTTTTAAGTTATTTTTATTACTGGGTTGGTTGTTCTGGAAGCTGCATTTATGGGCTGTGGTATTACTTTTTTTGTTGTTGTTGCTATAGCTTCATGGAAAGTAGAATATACCAACTCGCTGGCACCAGACCTAGTTTGATAATGGCACTTCCTCAGGCTTTAGGTATTTCTTGCCAACATGAGCAGTGACTAGAGAGAAATTATCATTTATCTTTATTGACCTCCTCTTTCTTCTTCTTCTTCTTCTTCTTCTTCTTCTTCTTCTTCTTCTTCTTCTTCTTCTTCTTCTTCTTCTTCTTCTTCTTCTTCTTCTTCTTCTTCTTCTTCTTCTTCTTCTTCTTCTTCTTCTTCTTCTTCTTCACTTAAGACTGTTGGTGGAGTATAGTCCCTCAAAACATACATGTCTAACCCTTTGTAGGCCAGTTCATGGTTGGTTAGATGTTGGCTGATTTGTTTCTGCGGTGTGAATCATTCTCACACCAACCCACTTTAATCATCTTTTACGAACCTGCACAGGTTTACCATATTACTATTGTTTACTTCCCCTTTGGGGCCCAGGTAAGACATGGGCAGGTTTATTGACCTACTGGGGATAATTAAAGTTAAGTTTCATATCCTTTACAGGACATAGCAGTCAACCCAAGCATTTTTTGGCTGTTTGTGATTCCTGGGCAAGTTTACGTTCAGTAGTTTGCCATTGCTTTCTTGATGACAGGCACCCATGCCATTTCATAAAAAACCAACTGCAAGGCTGTCTGCTGCCAAATCGCCAGCAGCTGTGCTTCGAACGATATGTGCGGGATTATGAACAGCGCCCTTAACTCCTTCGCCATGGAGCCGGTTGGGGATAATTTTGTTGTTGTTGCATATCCCTTACCGAACAGTTGCAGTCAACATCAGCATTTTTCAGCTGCTGTTGATGTACAAGACAAGATTACACCCAGTAATTTGCCTTTGCTTACTGAGCGGCCGGCACACATACCCCGTAAGTTACCAGCGCGGTGAAAACCGCTACTGATTCTCGCTCAGGTTACGTTACTCACGAGAATATACGGGATTACGGAGAAGGACGTTAACCCCTAGGCCAGGGAGACTGGCAGGGATAATTACAGATTTCATTATGTAGTGCATGTGTGTAGAATAGGGTGCTAGGGTAGCGAAGTATCACAGGTCGACTCAGCCTGAAATGGATACCGGGACATGTCTTGGGAAGTTGATACTGCTGACGTGATACTGACCACATCAGCCACCTAGTGCAGGTTGTCTATGAATATATGGGTCTAGCACTATATACCCGGTGCGTAAAAGTGTCATTTCCTTTGCTGACTATATGTAGCATGTACTTGTATAACATAGTAGATAATCCTTCTTGTCGCATCTGATATGTAACAGCAGGGGTTTATTTGTGGTTTTAAAAAACACACCAAACTTTGAAATGTTTTGATATGTCCATTTTCTTTATGTGTGAATACAAAAGCGGTGCTGCTTTTTCATTTATTACAGTTATGTAATGGAAGAAGAGGATCGCAAGAAGTACCATCTCAAATTTGTCGATGAGGTACTGCACAAACATCCACAGGAATTCCCTATGGCACACCCGATTCAACACCCACCCCCGTACAGTGAACAGGAAATCAAACAGGAGGTGGAGGAATTTGATAAGTTTTATAAGGTGAAGCCAGATACCAAGATAAAAACACCCATCATTTAAACTGGGACAGTGTTAGAAAACTTTTTTTTGCTGAAGTATGCAAAATTGTGTAATTTTTCATGAGTAAAATATTTATCCTTGTTAAGTTCAGTAGATAGACCAGTAGATTTGGTTGGTATTTGAATATGAAAATAATAGACCATTGTTCAGACATTCATTGTTGAAATAAATAAATACTTCATATGAGCAATGAAATAATAGGAAAGATGGTGCAAAAGTTCAGGCAATGGTGTGCTATTTTTACTCTCGGTGAATGGATACATCATGCCATCTGCCGTAAACAGAAAATGGCAGTTTGACTTCATTTTTGATGCAGATTTTTGTTATAATGATGATGTTTTTCCTGCTAGATGTGAAGCCAGTGGTTAGTGATTTAGTTTCCAGTTTGCTCAATTGATTTCTTTATTTTAAACACGGCTATTATATTGTTTTAATTAGACATCTTGCCAGTGACCTAGTATTACTAGGCACTTCTAGAAGGCACTACTGTGTTTATGCTGGAATCTGAATAAAAATACAAAATATAAGAAGCTCAATGAATGAAAAAAATACACACAGGTATTGTCCTTGTTTTTCCATTCATCGAGCTTCTTATTAATATTTAATGTTTTCATTCAGACTCCATTAACAGCTTGGCAACAGCCAACGCTGATACCATTTTGTGCTGATGCTGATCACTTTATGTCTGTTAGTTCTTTTACTTCATCAATGCATGAGGAATGTTAAAAGAAGCAGCTTCAACAAAGCAATTGACTGAAGTCATAAGTAAATGTAGGCTTCTTTTTGTAGCCTGAATCGTTTGACTTTGATCAGAGTAGTTGTCCTCAGCCTTCTGTTATGCATGTTGCCAATAATTTCCGACACAGTTTCACCATCCCATGATGCCAAACAGTCCAGAATCTTCTTACTACGTCTTCCCCTGTCTCTTTCCCTCCATCCTTCAAGTTCTCCCTCTCTCATGATGTGTCCATAGAATGTAGGCATCAGGTTGAATGTGTTATTTGGTAGTAGTTGTGTTGTCACTGTAAACAGAATGACTGCACATCCTTGGTTCTTTTCTTGGTTTTAAGAATCAACATACAGCACTTTTGGGCAAACCATTATCACTCTGTCTCCTTCAGCAGTCGCCAGGTGTAGCAGCTGATTACTCCATTCACACACTGGTTGTAACATGTTGGGCTTGTCCCCTCACGCGTCCCTCCTAGCTGGAAGCACACTTGTATATACACTCTAAACATCCTTAAATATGCTGTTTTATCTGTTATTGTATCTTCAACAAGCAGTCTTTCATAGATAACCTTCAGAATGTCTGCCTTGTCCATCATAAGTGTTCAAACAACCGATGCTCTTGAAGTCAACAGATCCGCTCATTCATTGGCTCACACTCCAGCATGACCCGTATAGTATATCCACGTAAGTCCTCGTAAGAGAGAAGTACCTATATTCAGTACCCAGTCATGCCACATCTGTACATTTGGAGCTAATCATACACCCCTTGGTAGCTTTAGTAGTCTGTCAGCAGCCATCACCACATCATTACAACAGTGCTGTGTATGACAGTTAAAGCTGAATCACTAGGTGATTTGTAAAGTACTTTCGGACTTGACCAGTTGTGTGTCTGAAGAGAGTAAATTCACTGATGCTTTAGCATATTGTAATGAGACATAGGTAAATATTCACAACATGGGAAATCTAGCCGTTGGTTAATCAAATTCTGATACATACTTTTTGGATAATCTGGTCTGTTAGCTTATAATGTAATTATAACAGACTACTACAAACTACAATTCAATTAACTTTCCATCCTCTTTCCCTGACATAAAAACACCTGGATCACATTCATTGTGACTGATTAGGTAGTTTCCTTGTTTTTATGAATGTATGTTTGTTTCAGTTACAGCACTTTTGTAATCAGTACATTTTTTATCAGTATATATTTAAAGAAATGAATTTCTAGGTTGTAGAGACAGTCTGAAATCAACAGATTGTAAAATATTTTTATTTGTTTTCAACTTTGATATTAGGACAGCAAGCACTAACACATGGTTGTATGATTGAAAATTAAGCAGTAAATAAAGTCAAGGACACTGTCCACTCCTAAGGCATATTGGACATATCTTTTATAGACAAAACAGCACTCAATGAGTGGTATGGTGCAGGCTACATTTGCTTCCCAAACATTTCCTGGTATTTATATTAGATGGGTCAGCCTGGGAGCTGAGTAAATTTTAAAAAATCTCGTGTTTCAAGTTGGGGTTTGAATGTATGACCACCAGGTGGGCAGGCAAACATGATAGTAGTTGCATACCATGGTTACCATATTGAAAAACTGATTGAATACCAGCAAATGGTTTCTGATTATTACAAGGTTACGGGGAGAGAGGACTCTCAGTGTATATAAAAGTAAATGCTTTTTGTGTTGCTCTCCCCTTTTTATTTCATTCTTCCGTTTTTCTTTTCTCCTTTTCTTTTTCTGTCTATCTATGTGTTTGTCATAACAGCTGATGGAAGATGCCTTGTATAGATTATAGCAAAAAATTGCCTTGTGCAAGATGAAAAACATATTCACCAATAAACATCTGTCGATCGTTGTGAAAAAAGTGATAGTTTTATGTAGAACCTATGCCGTTGTATGCATGTGAACCATGGACAATGAGCAGACCAGACGAGAAACATCTAATGGCAGTGGAAATGTGGTTTCTGAAGAAAATGCAAAGAATACCGTGGATGAATAAAAATAATATGAATGAGGCAGTCCATCACAAAACAAATGAAAACTGTAAAATGATGTAAACAGTCAAGATTTTTTTGGACATGCTATGAGCAGAAATAAACTTGAAAACTTTGTGACAACTGGCAAAGCTAATAGAAAAAGAACAAGGGGAAGGCAAAGAGGCAAATACCTGGATAGTTAGGCCAGTATCCTGTTTATTCATTGGTCCGTGCAACATGAAATTGCACATATCCATGTCTTAAAATAACGATTGATACAATCACAAAGTATAATCGTTAACACATTATGAAAGAAGTTATTGTCTTGAACTGCCTGACATGTAAATAGTTGGGGAAAATTGATCCTGGTTCTGCATGCTTGTGTATGTAACATGTGGGTCAGTAACATATTCACATCTGAATTTTTATTCATATTGTCAGCCTTTATTATTAAGTTTATGCTTATGTTATCAGTAAGTTTTTAATTAAATTCTGACTTAACTGCTAACGTTGTTATCGTAATTTAATGGAAGTGGCACGGTGTGTGTGTTTTTTTCAGCTTTCAATGAAGTGCTAACAGACATTGAATACATTAGTTTGATTCTTGTCAAGTTCTGTTGTCTTTATTTTGCATAATATTTTTCTTCAAACAGTATTTTATTACAATGATAATTGTCAGTTCAGCTGATTTTTATACATGTACAGTAAAGAACCCCTTTCCACATCATGAGGTGAACTAGGTACATGGTGCTAAACCCATATTTGTATAGACCAGTCAGTACTTAATGAGTGACGTAACTATCACCCCAGCCACCTTTATTTCTCAGAACTGGTACCCGTTTTAGGCTGGGTTGACCTGGGAGGTCAGGTCAAATGTGAAAGTTCTCCATCTACATGTAGGCACTGTAACATGTATAGTAGCCTGTACATAGGGGGAAAGGGGGTCATTTGTGTTGTAACTGCTGTTTGTAGAATAGATGGATTTGTTAAGAAATTACTGCTGTTTTAGTGTTTAGGGGGATGACATTACAGATGTGTGGCCTCTTTCTGTTTATCATTGTTAAGATAAAAATTCTCATTTTACAAGCATTTAAATTGTTGCAAATTATATGTTAATTACAGACAAATGGATCAGCAGTAATGCTAAAATCATAATACTATTGCCATATATATAACCAGAGATATGAAATGAGTGTGTAATCAACATAATGTTACAATTCTGGAGGTTATTTGATAAAAGATGAGAATGGAAAGCATAAGAGGCCGTGGCATGAGATCGATGACGGCCTGTGTTCCATTGGATGGGGTCACAAACATAAGAAATGTGTAGTTGTTTGTGAAATAGACTTCTTATTCTTTCAGGGGAGATGGTAAATGTTTGAAATCTTGGAGTCTGATTTCATCAGCACCTCTCACAATGTTTGCTCATTCAGTTCTGCTCTAGTGTTATTATTTGAAATATAATTTTATCACAGGCAGACATAATAAGACCATCATGACTTTGGGTTTGTTTCTTCTGTTTTAATTTGGTATTGGATAAAATGAGAGCTGTTTATTTTATTCATCATTCACCTGCATTATTGTGGTGTTATGAAGTAATTCTGAGTCTTTAAACTCATTGGCTACCATATGCCACTGACAACCCCGGCCCTGTGATTAGTGCAGTTAGGAAAAGAGTTAGTATATACTTCAACTTATCCACGTTTTTAATTATCATAAGAAAGAAATCATGGTAAAATATGCCAAATTACAGCTAAAATTAAAGACAAACCACTTGATTCAAATATATAAGTATAATCCGGTAGTTAATGGGTGAATATGTATAAACTGAAGTACATGATCCATGAATTAAACTTGTGATACGCAGTAAAATATGCAGACTGTGATTCTGAAAGTTGATATTTGTAATATTCAAAACATTTTACTAGAAAATGTGTGTTTTGAATATCTCTGTTTTCCTTTTTTTTCTCATTTTGAAGTAATCCAAATAAATTATAGCTACAGATCTGAACACCATAATATTTGTTTCATTAGTTTTACATTATCTGTTGATAACTTTATTGTGATCACTACGTTTATTGCCAGTATGTGGTATCTCATATGTGTTCTAACTGCTTTTTACATGATATATTGTTTGAAATATTCTCTGATGCAGTTATCTTCATGTATTTGCTCCCACTAGAGATTCTTATCTTTAACAGTGTGGTGGTGGATACATGTTTTGGGAATCATTTTAAATATGTCTGTAAGACTTCTAAAATAAAATGTTAATAACTTCACATGTATCTGTTAGATCGGAGATCTGATAATGGAAATTGGCGCCTTCAGTTGTAGTTTTTTGTTTTGTTTGGGTATTTGTGCACGTGTCTTTTTTCAGGCAGTTTCATCTTATATCAAGCTGTTGATCTAAACAAATTGACAACTAAATCACAAACACCTAATAAATGCTGGGCTTTACTGCGATGTCCTGTAAAGAACATACAACTTTCACATCTTATATATTTGTCTTAGGCAAAAAGTTTCGCCATGTTTACTTTCTGTGCAAGGACAAATATGTTGCATATCCTTTTCAGGATGTCGCAGTCAACGACAGCATGTTTTAGCTATTTGTGATCTCTTGGCAAGTTTATATTCAGTAGTTTGCCATTGTTTTCTAAACGATGGCACCCATACCATTTTTTTATATTAAAAAAAAACCAACACAAAGCGGTCTGATGCCACATCGCCTGCAGGTGTGTTTCAAATGTGGTATGTGGGATGTCGAACTGCATCCGTAACCCCTTCACCATGCAGTTGGCTACATAACTGGTAAAATTGGTTAAATGTGGTGCTTTTGTTTGTAAATTAACTTACACAGTGTCGAATGTATCCAAGCATAAGCACACATATATATATGTACACATTGTAAATGTAAAGTGCAATGTCTTTATTTTGATTAGAGCAAATAAAAGTATTTAAAACTAACTATGAAGTAGAGTTTTCTTTCACAGTGTTATTATCTATTATTAAAAGAACTTGTTTGTTCTATGTAGCTGCCTATTGGCACATCCAGTTGTAGTTGTTTTTTAAAAACTATTTTAGCAGTTTTGATCTGCTATTTTCTTCTTTGTTCGCTCACTTTTAACTCAAGTGTAGTCCATACAGTGTTACTTGCCATCAGGTGAACCCACTCTGACTTTAGAGGTACTTGTAATTTACATGCCCAAATCAAGGACAAGAGGTCAACTTTTAGTCCAACTGACTAGTGTAGGGGTTGAACTTGCTACCTCGTCATTAGTACACTGGATGTTTAAGAACTAACGCTCTTATCCATTTGGCCATGCTGACATTTTAATTTATTTGATTAGAGCTATCTTGTGTGAGTTTTCTTAATTTGAAATTGTCTTTGAGTTTAATTATTTAATTACTAATTTATCTTTATTTATTATTTTCTCACTGAAAGTGCTTGTTAAATAAGTAATTTCAGAAGTGGTGCCTATTTATTGTTTGTGTATAATGCTATTTATATTTTGTGTTTGTTAGCATCTATATATTACTTTCAGCGAATCATGTAGTATTTATCTTTGGTAGACCACACTTTTTTGGTGGAATTTGTGAAAATTATGTTGGCTTATGCAGTGAAATAATGAAATGCATAGACTAGCGTTGTCTTCACACATGTAATAAAACAGGTCACAGAGCTTTCGTAAAGAATTATTTTGTGGCAGTTAGCACCTATTTTTATGCTTTTAAAATGTTCATCTTATATAGTTTAATAGATATTTACATCTGTTGTTTCAGTAGTATCACTCTCATGAAGAAGTTACCAGGGGTAAACAGAACTGTAAATGCCAGTTGAATTAAGTTTGTAAAGGGTTAATTAGAAGTGATAGTAGTAGTTAGTGTGCTTGTTTACACAGATAGTGGTTTGAGTTCAATCTCCAGCAGTGATCAGATTTCTTGTTCAGATCATGTACATTAAAGTACAGGATGTTATTTTGGGGCAAGTGCAGAAATTCAGATTTCTAAGCACATGGGTAACATCAGATTGAAGATGCATCACTGAGATAAAGAACAGAATAGGACAAGCAAAAACTGCATTCTATCAAATGAAGAATGTTTTGTGCAATAAGTCACTGTCCTTGAAAGTTAGAGAAAGAGTTCTTATATGTTACATAGAACCAGTTGCATACGGCTGCCAATCCTTTACAATTAGTAAACAGGTGAACAAATCCCTGGAAGCCTTGGAGATATGGTTTTATAGAAGAATGCTGAAAATTAATTGGACAAAATGAGCAATCAGGACTTTTTTATAATGAAGCTGAGTCGCAAAGACAACTTATCACAAACATCAGAAAAAGGCAGTCATCATTTTTGGCCACTTTATAAGACAAAAACTGAAACATTTTGTGACAACCAGAAAGATTTGAGGAAAGAGAAATAGAAGAAGACAGCGTGAGAAGATTCTTGGCAGTGTTGTGTCATGGCACAATGTACTTTGTAAGTTGGCATTCATTTCTTTCAGGTTGTTATTGATACCATAGTAATTTTCAGGATGCTCTGAGAATCGTCTTGGAAGTAAAAGTGAGCTAAGGAACTGGTCACCTCACATCATTATACCATGACCTAGAACATGTGAAATCCTAAAACTTCACAGCTCTACAGCACTCTCTGCTATAGGTAATACCTGTACAAGTTTGAAAGGGATATAATTGGTTGTCATTAAAAGGTGTTTTCCCCGGGAAGGTTAACCTGATCAACAAATGCCCGCAGAAGTCGGATGTGTCGGCCTAACGGCGCAAGAACACAGCTCTGCTGTAAACAGGCACAACGCAATCACGTCCGAAAAAAACTCCGGATGAACGCAGAAGAAGAAGAAAAGGTGTTTTCCTCAAGTGTGATAGATCTGGTTACAAACTGTGTTAACATTTATTTATCCATGTGTATTAATGATTACCTAACTGTGTCTGTTATTCCTGTCTGTTACTGCTTATTAACTTCCTTTGACTAATATGTTTGTTTCTGCCAGTTTTTCTAGGATTTATAAGCTTATATATTATGCATTTTCTGGCAGTAGACTACTACAGGGTGACACAAAAAACAACAACAGAACCCATAATAAATTTATTAAATCTTACAAAGGTCTAGCAAATTTCTTGAAATCAGTCTGTGTACAATCATTTCCAAAAGTTTCAGTTACCTCAGTCCTTTTGCATAAAAGTTATCTTCTTTCCAAAATATGCACACTTGCGTACATTGGGCTAAATTGTCAATTACTCGACGGCATTCCTCTGTGGGGATTTCCCTGATCTTTGCTGTGATTACTGCCTTCAGTTCACCAATCGTTTGGGGGTTGTTTTGGTACACATTATTCTTGAAATACTCTCATAGATAAAAATCTAGGGGGTTCAAGTCAGGTGAATGCAGTGCTTACTCCAAGTCACACTTCATGCTGATCAGTCTTCCCTGAAATCGCTCTCTCAGTCAGGATAGAGAGTCATTTGATGTGTGTGGAATGGCCCTATCTTGCTGGAACCACTGTTGATCTCGATCCAATCCTCTGCGTCGTCCCAATGATGCCCAAAACTTTCTCAATTATTCAAAGATTTGTTGGTACCGTTTTTTATTTGGTCATGCTGTACCTTACCAACCAATCATGTTTGATTTCTTTCTCCATTGATATCCAATAAGTAATAAATTTTTATCATTATTGGTTTCTGATCTGACCATGTTGCCAAAAGTTAACACTTTCAGCATTGCAACTTGAGGGTTCATACCACTTATTGTATTGTTTGTCAACATCTTTTTCCTTTCTTCTGCCAACGTAGCATAGGCCCTCAACCAGCTCACAAAAAGTCAATTGTAGACGTCTTTATTGATTGGATTTTGCAGGTAACATTTTCCAGGATGAGGTAGCAAGTCTCATGCCATCCTTGCTTGGTCACCTGTTACAATGTGCATGGTAGTTACAGTGTTACTGGTTTCATGGGTGATCAGGTTTACCTGTGTTCTGGTAAAGGTAATGGGTGTCATATTGAATATAGCACCTAATGTGTACCAGTAACATGGTAAAATAAGGACCTCTTAACTGTGGCATATTGAGGTTATGGTAGTAATGACAAGTCAAAGACTCTTCAACACACCTTAAGGTGCATTGGACATATGGTAGTGAACCCATATATTTATAAACCATTCAGGATTCTGTGAGTGATGTGGTTAGTATTAAGCCGGCTTGATTTACTTCCCAAGACATTTCCTGGCACCCGTTAGGCTGGGAGCCCAGGTCAATTTACAAATTTGATTCCACCCTGATCCAGATGCAGCCCCTGATCACTGGGCCGGTGCTAGAGGTCATGGTGTCAGAATATTATTGTCCTGACCAAATGGCACATGATGGGAGATGTCATCATGCCAGGATGCCTTACCTCCGAGAACATATTGTCACACCATTTGATGAGACTAGGTTGAGCCTGGAGTGAAAAATCTCACCAGGCAAGGATTAAAATCAATCAAGAAGAGTAAACTGGGCTATATGCTACTGTGTCTCCATTTGTGTCCAGTGGTCACCAAGAATAGGCTGCAGTAACACATTTTGTGTCTTAGCTTCTTTTAGAACATTTAGATTACTAATCTTGGCCCTCCAAGGGATTGTCAGCATCCTTCTGTAAAACATTTAACCAACGCAACATTTGTGGAAGTTCAACGAAAACAAAGATAACTCATAATAGTAATAATAATAATAATTGTGCAACTTATCAGTATCTTGAAATTTTCTCAGTCCGCTTTAGTAGTTTCGTAGTGAAAGTCTTAGTTTAGGTGGCATTGATGTGTTTCTAGATAGCATGCGACCGGCTGCCACAACCATTGGAGGTTAATTACCAGAGATCAAGGAATCAAATATTACCAAGTTTCCTTAAATAATAAATTTAGTCTTTCAGGGACTAAAGAGCCTATTTAAAATACAAAAAAAAACCTAATGGGATTTGTCTGGTGGGCACATTCTTCTTTCATTGGCTTGAAATTTGTCTGTATCTGCAATGTTGTCTCTTGTATAAACTTCACTGTTTTTCAGTTCACTCAGTGGTCCATAGAGTTTATCTTCCACTGTTGTTTTTCTAGGCTAGAAAGGTTGCCTAGATATGTCATACTTCGGGCAGTCTTGGAGTATGTGCTCTGCTGAATGCGACACCAATCCACATGTGCACATGGCTGGTTCGCCAATCTTGTATTGTGTATACATGTGGTTGCGTAATCTATTGTGTCCTGTTCTCAGGTGCAGAATAACCATTTGTACTGGTGTGTTTATAAATTAATCTGGTGGGCATTCCATATGGACATTACACTCACAATTAGAAAGGGCTATGTTAGTTAGAAGTGCCTGGCAAACATGCAAGTCATGAACAGTTACCTGTTGTGGGCTTAATTTTAAATATATTCCTTCAGAATTACCTTACAATGTAAATGAAGTAATGTGAACACTAGGTTTATGCTGATATCTCATATCTATACAACACTCTAGTGATCATGGGAAATGGTGAGTCATAATCACCCATGCCTGTCAGCACATGATGATGATAATGATGAAACAATGTATTGGTACAGACATGTTATTGTGGATTGGCACAGATGTAAGAATAATTAGAAGGAAAAGGTCTATGAGTTAAAAGTAAATGCTAAATTTGGAACTGTATCAGGTGTAACTACTTTTGAATATGTTTAAGAGCGTTCTATGTTTTTTTGTTGTTGCATATCCTTTACAGGACATCGCTGTCAACATCAGCATCTTTCAGCTGATTGTTTTCTTTGCAAGATTACGCTCAGTAGTTTGCCATTGCTTTCTGAGCGGCCGGCTCACATACCCCGTAAGTTACCAACACAATTCGAACCACTGCTGATTCTCACCGTCGTCACGTTACTTACGAGAGTATACGAGATTACGGAGAAAAGTCGCTAACCTCTAGGCCAGGAAGCCGGCATTCTTCTATGACAGGTAGAAATTACTCTCCGCTGTTATATTAATATTTGCTCACACTGTGTGCTCATTTGTTTTTGTTTCTTGATGTCTCGTTTTCATTAATTTCCTTAAGTGTTCTTTTATTACACATTGTTACCCCAGATTTTTATTATTTTTAATCAGATAAGTGCAAAAGCATGGAAATTAAGATATTTTACAATTGTATTTGTAGATTTTAAACAATATAAAAATTGACAGATTTTATTGTGAATCCTTGATGGTTGGTGATACTCATGTCTGTAAGAGGTCTGTTATTATGTATGTAAAAGGGTATATTTGAATACATCTTGCCATGATGTGACTTCGCATATTGTCTGTAGATTTGATACTTGTCTTATTATTAGCTTATTTACTTCGGATTCTTCTTCCATCAATGGCAGAATTGACTCGTTTTATCCAGGTTAATGGTTCTCAATATAAACAATCAAATCAACATAGTCAATTCATAAAGTGGTCATGAAACAATGCCAGAAACGTGAGTCCTAATTCAGAGTGTATTTATTCTAGGGGCAGTATCCCCACGAATCATACAGCATGCAGGTAATCCATTTGATTTAACCTTTCTCGCATTTTCATTGTATCCTTTTGTTCTGTCCCTTTTTAACCAGACTAAAAATTATCGTCAAGCATGTCATTGCATTACATCATACACACCCATAGTTAACACTTAAATGATATGTCCATAACCATCCTAGTCACGCCACAGATGCTTGTTGACTTATTCGCTAGGTGACCTCTCCATAATCAGTTGCATAGTTCTTTCTGAAGGCATGTGATAAATTTAAATCTTTGCACAGCAAGACAGAAATCATGTCTGAATTGCATTTCTTTAAGCTAATTTCCTTAAAAACTGGACAAAAAGAGAATGTGCTGTTTGAAAATCCCGGTTTAAAATATTAGCTTTTCAGCATTTAAATTTAATATTCTTCCTTTATTTGTCATTTAAAATATAATTAAATTCAGTACTTTTATCTGTACATAGTAGTTAGTGCATTTCTGTATTTTGATGTGAAATGTATATTTTAATAAAGAACAGCAATGGTCTTGCTCACAATCATTGTTTGCATTGATTTAAGCTTCAGGTATATTGTTACACTTGGTTCCCACCTTGTGATGCTGAACTATAATGAGGCATGTGCGAAAAAGGAAATATTTTATGATTAGATTATTCAGATCAAAGTTTAGTTATTAGGACTTTTTTTTCATGCCTTAAGATGTATTGGGTAAACAGTGCTAGGGAGTCTCCGTGGCGAAGTGGTCAAGCCGTTTGACTTGCGGTCTAAAGGTTGGGGGTTCGATTCCGGGCCACCTCCTTTGGTTCAGTAGTGCATTTTCTCCTGAGACTACTGGGGGTCGTCGCTGGAACGACGGAGTTCATGCTTTGCGTGACGCTTTTGGCAGCCCACGCTGTGGAAAGAGACTGAGCCATATGGGATAAAAACCTGGTGCAATGAAATCAACCATGTTGACTTTTAAGTGACTTTTAAAAAAGGGCACATAGTGTTAGCCCCATATTATGATAGACTAATTGATGGATGATGTGGTCAGTATCATGCTGGCTGCCTTTCATCTCATCTTATCTCATCTCATCTCATCTCATCATGTTCCTCTTGTACCTTGCGGTGGTGAGGTGAAGTATAAACATCGTTAGAGTGCCCAATTATGGGCTTCATGTATCGATATTCCCATGGACTCTGCTATTCCTTTCGTCCAACGTTTACGTTGTCAGCCTCTTCCTCTGTTTCCATCTGGTCTGTACATCATTGCTTGTTGTGGTATGCTGTTGAATGGTAATCTACTTGCATGGCCAAACCATTTGACTTGCTGCTTTCTAATAAAATCTAGTGCTGCTATAACCCCCACTTTTGTCCTAATTTCTTCATTTCTGATCTTATCTCTTCTTGATACGTTGAGTATTCTTCTCAGGAATCTCATTTCTGTTGTTGTGATTTTTCTTTTCTCTTTTCCTGTCATTGTCCAGGTTTGACATTGGTAGCATAGAGTTGGTAGGAAGATTGTGTTGTAGAGTGCTTTCTTAGTAGTTATTGATACGTGTTTGTTCTTTAGTATTGGTGCCATTTGTCCAATGAGTTGGTTTGCCTTATTGCATCTATTTTCGATCTCGTCTTCTGATCTGATGCTGGCTGCCTTTACTTCCCAAAATATTTTCGGATACCCATTTTAGGCTGGGTCGACCTGGGGAGTCCAGGTCGGTTAAAACAATCCTATCTCTGTGAGGATTTACACCGGGACTGACAGGCAGGCATGCTAGTCACTGCACTACAGTGTAACCATTGCATACAGAATATCCATGATTCTGGCTTCCAGCTATTAACAGCTTAGAAATGACTGAATGTGCCTTCTTGTTGACAATTTGAAAGATTCATTCATTGATTCTGGCTTTCAGCAATCAAAAGATTAAGAGGCTTAGAAGTGTCTGAATTGTCTGAATGTGCCTTCTTGTTGCCAGTTTGAATGATTCATTCAATGATTCTGGCTTTCAGTTATTAAAAGATTAACAGGCTTAGAAATGGCTTGATGCCAGTTTGAATTATTCATTCATTGTGCATTCATATCAGTTGTGTTCTCATGCTCAGCTGAGGGTTCTTGAAAAATGGACAGAGTAATCTATTCTCAAATAGGTACCATAAAATGTTTCGTGCCAGGAATGACTAACCTGGTTAACAAATACCTGAAGAAGTTAGATATTTCAGCTGAAAGGCGCAAATATTGCATCTCTGCCGTAAACAGGACACAACGCAATTATGTGCAAAACAAACATTCTGGACTGAGCGAAGAAGAAGAAGAAAATGTTTTGTGAATAAAGATGGCCGGTATCATATTGACCATATCACCCATTGAGTGTTGATTGGTCTATACAAATATGGGGGAAGCACCATATATCTAATTTGCCTCAAGACAGGGAAAAGGGTTCTTGACCTTCTTTGACTTCTGACACCCCAGTAAACACCCTAGAGTGTCACACACTGAATCATTGTTCTGTCTGCCTTGATTAACACAGTTATTTATACAATTCTAGCAGCTGTGTTGTTGTAATGTTATGGTAATATAAGCACTCATTCACTCTGTCGTCTGCTTGAGTTAACACAGTACTGTAAACATTTCTAGCAAAATGTGTTTGTTTAGGATTTTGTGTTCTTGTATAAACATTCGGCCGTCCTTCTGTTTGCTTGAATTAACACAGTATTGTAAACAGTTCTAGCAACCAATGTGTTGTTGTGTAAACACTCAATCATTCATGCATCTGTCTGAATTAGCACGGTATTGTAAACAGTTCTAGCAATCAATCACTCTTCTGTCTACCTGAAGTAACACTGCATTATAAACTATTTGAACAACTAATTTGATTGTTATTTGCATGCTTGTATAAATGTGTGCTGCTAGTACCCAAACCCTCACTCTTCTGTCTGCCTGAAGTAACACAGCATTGTAAACAGTTTAGCAGAATGTGTTGGTTAGTGTGTGTATGGTTGTATAAACACTCAATCACTCTTCTGCCTGAATGTTTAACACAACATTGTAAACTATTAACACCTGCGTTGGTTTAGTATTTGCATGCTTGTATATATGATTGCTATCAGTGACACACATGGACACTTGTCTAATCAACAACAGAGGAAGATCGTAGCACGTGAAACTAAATGCTTGAGAACAGCTGCCATTGTCAGTGGAAAGTGGGGGGCGGGGGGGGGGGGGGGGGGCAGAGTGTGAGAAATGTCATTGGTACCACACGTGGCTTTGAAAGTGTAGAGAGACAAAAATATAGTTGCTCATACATCTTGTGGGAATCAAGCCTAATCAGCTATCACTTTAAATATTGAGCACAACCCACTACTGGCAACGCTGATCGTATTTTGGTATGAACCTGAGGCATATCCACGTCAATGTGGAAGCACTATACTCGAGTTTCGCTCTCGTTTGAGCTCATCAGTAGTGCATATCCTTGACCAGACCGGAAACAAACCCCGGATCACTGGCGGGTGTGTAACCACTAGATAACGCGGCACACGCTGGACACGGCCAAATTATCACACCAGTCTAGTGCTTCCACATTGACGTGGATATGCCTTAGGTTCATACCAGAATACGATCAGCGTTGCCAGTAGTGGGTTGTGCTCAATATTTAAATCTCAAATCCAGAAACAACCAAATAAACCAGCTATCACTTTGTTTTTACAATCAAAGAAGCTCTGGCTACGCATCTAGGGCAAGATCCAGAATCGGACAGGTAGGTTCTCTCAAGGGTATACTAAAAAAAGTAAAAGTGAAAACCATCTTCAGTGCATAACTAACCATCTAGTCATCGTTTATATGTGGATAGATAGTAAATACACCTACTTATGTACCAATGTAAACAAAGGAAGTAGAGCTAATACAGATATGATAATAAATAAGAATACAGTAGGCTGGAGTTGTTATAGCACCAGAAAATGTGTGAACGTCAAAAGAAATTAAACTTAGCACCAAACGTAGAATATTCTAGCGTTAAATAAGTATTGCTGTACGGATCAGAAGCATGGTGAACAGTGCAAATGATTACAAATAAACTACAAACATTCATTAATTGGTGTTTATGCAAAGGGAGAGTTTATACATAGTGCGCTATGAATAGACACTTTGTTTATACATAGTGTGCTATGTATAGACACTTTGTTTATACATAGTGCGCTATGAATAGACACTTCGTTATGCAAAATAGAAGGTATAAAATGATATGACAAAATTACCAATGTGGAGCTCAAGGCGAGAACTGGACAAATATCAATGAACCAAGAGTTGAAAAAAAAGACCCTGCCTTTTGATAGGCCAAATTTGAGAAAACCCAAAAGTAATATAACTAGAAAAGCCTTTAGCCTGAAACCCAGAGTGCTAAAGAAATAGAGGAAGACCCAAATAATAAATATCTCATGAAGAAAAGTAGAAATGGAAATAAATAATATGAGAAGGACACGGACAGAGCTACATGGCTAGCTAAAAATTGGAGGACTTTGAAGTGAGTTGGTTGAGGGCCGTCGCAAAGAGTGGGCCATAAGTCCACTCATTTATTTATTCAGTAGCATGTCCTTTGCAGAACCTCACTCCTATAACAACCTTCCGGAAAACCTCTCGATCATAAGCAAGATGTCCCTCATCCGATACACCCATTTGGAGATCATCAGCCACATACCGCACTCATCTTCTCTTCGGCCTTCCTCTTCCTCTCTTCCCAGGCATATACCCCTCCATTATTGTTCTATCCAAACTTTCGTGACGTTTCATGTGACCAAAATATTTAAATTTTCTTTGTTTTATCGTCTTTAGCAGCCAACCCTCTTCAGTATTCAGCTCTTGTTGTATGGGTGTAGGCCTATTTGTTCTTTTCTGTATCCAAGATATTCTTAGAACCCGTGTACAACATTTATAATCAAAGGCATTTATAAGTCCTCTGCCCAGGCAAAATTCCCACTGGGTGATATAGAGCCATGACTTCGATTCGGTTTCACCATTACCCCTACCTCGTTCAACCTCGAGGAGAAGTTATAGTTAGGGCCCATCACTGGCTCAGAATAATAGTCCTGTGAATAGTCAGCCACCAAAGCAGCTGCCCACGGTTTTACCCGCATAGTCCTATTAATCCGAAGGTGATTGTTGTCCATATGGGGTAATGGACTAGCACTACAAATGCTGCGGAGGTCAGACACGCTGACTTTAAAGGTGCATAACCAGGTATGATGAGAAGGAACGAAGGAGAAGAAATACAAACATGACTAGAGCATTGCACAAGGCAGAAAGCGTGCACCATTTCACAGCCATTTTATCCATTTCTTTCACCATCCATACTTATACTTGGTCACAACTTATAAAAACACAAAGTGCCGTTATTTTATAATTTATATTGATGTATTTGTGTGTGTTCACATTTTGAGTGTAGTGAATCCCTGTAAACAAAAACAACAACACTGGCATTTAGAGTATGACATAGGGCATAACATATAACAGTTGAAATAGTGAAACTGTCAAGTTAAAAAAAAAAATTTAGCACAAAAGCCACAAAAATATGTTGCACGATTTATTGCCTGGCATATTGTACCATATTGCAAGTCGTGCAACATATTGTTTGCAATTTTTTGTCTTTAAGTTCCACTAAGAGAATACATTGTTTTCAATTAAGTTCACAAAGTGAATACATAGTTTTCAATAAAGTTCAGAAAGTGAATAGGCCTACATAGTTTTCAATTAAGTTCACTAAAAGAATACATTGTTTTCAATTAAGTTTACTAAAAGAATACATTGTTTTCAATTAAGTTTACCAAAAGAATACATTGTTTTCAATTAAGTTTACTAAAATAATACATTGTTTTCAATTAAGTTTACTAAAAGAATACATTGTTTTCAATTAAAAATAAAAAGTAAAGCACTCCTTTCAATGTCTTGATATGTACTAAGTATACAGTGCTAGGCCCATATTTTTATAAACCACATGGCACTTGATGGGTGATGTGATCAACACTATAACTGACACTGTTACTTATCTGAACATTTCCATGTACCTACTGTAGGCTGGGCGGTCTCCCTGGCTGAGGGGTTAGTAGCTTTCTCCGTGGCCCCGAATATTCTCGTGGTTGACGTGGGCGCAAGAGAATTGGAAGCGGTTCGAGTCGCGCCAGTGACTTGTGAGAGTATGGAGCCGGTCGCTCAGAAAGCAATGGCAAACTACTGAGCGTAGTCTTGCCAAGAAATCAACAATCAGCTGAAAGATGCTGATGTTGACAGCGATGGCCTGTAAAGGATATGCAAAAAAAACCAAAAAAACTTTAGGCTGGGCCAACTTGCCAGCCATTATTAATTAAAAAGAAAAAAAGTGCGTCCCTATGGGGATATGACCTTTGGACCAGTAAGCAAGCTGGCTAGCCACTAAACTGCCACAGCTGTTTGAAATTGTATCTGAATATTAAAAACGAAAAGTGGCGTGTGTTATAGCTTACCTCGGTAATGGGATGTTTGAGAATGGTGTATCATATTGTTGTATGTACGCACTAGTGTAAATGCCTTTATGTGATGTTGTACTGTGTGTGGCATGATTTATGTGTGACATATTTTAACTCTCTCAGTTCTCGAAGGTCACTGCCGCTGCCTATATGAGTGATACGGATCATGCTTTGGTTGTTGCAAGGGTCAAACTGAGACCAAAGAGAATCTACACAGCTAAACACAAATATAGCCCCAGGATTAATATTATTAACACTCACGATCCTGAAAAGTGCTTTAATTTTTAACAGCATCTTGATGACGCTTTCACTGAAACATCAGAAAATTGTACAGTAAGTGAAAAGTGGGGTCAAATTAAGGAAACTCTTTATAAAACTGCCGTAGGGGTTTACGACACTGGATCATAAGAGGCAGGACTGGTTTGCGACAAACAGCCATACTCTGCAGCTCTTTATTGACTAAAAAACAAAAAGATAGCTCTCTTAAGAAACAAGGAAAGACCAACGCGTAACACTCTGAGTGAGCTAAGGCAAGCTAGGAAGGATGTTCAAAAGGCTGCCAGGCAGTGTGCAAATGATTATTGGATCAAGTTATGTGAGTCCATTCAAATCGCAAGTGATAAGGGAAACATCAGAAGCATGTATGAAGGAATAAAGAAAGCCTGTGGTCCAATGATCAAAAGAAGTGCACCATTGAAAACCTTGACTGGAGAAATCATCACTGATAAGACACAGCAGATGGACAGATGGGTAGAGCACTATTTGGAGCTTTACTCAAGTGAGACCAAACTAGCGGATGATGCCCTCAACGCCATAGAGGCCCTACCAACTCTTGACCACCTGGACACACTTCCCACCATAACAGAAGTTAAGTGTGCTATAAATGAACTTGCATCTGGCAAGGCTCCAGGTAAGGATGGGATTCCAATAGAGGTTATCAGGAGTGGGCAAGACACACTCACTCTACAGATCCACCAGCTAATAGAGCTATGCTGGCGAGAAGGACAAGTCCCACAGGATTTCAAAGATTCAAGCATCATAACACTGTACAAGAACAAGGGCGATCGGAGCGACTGCAACAACTATAGGGGTATCTCACTTCTGTGTATTGTTGGAAAAGTATTTGCCAGAATTGTTCTGCGCAGACTTCAAGTCCTAGGAGATCAAGTCTACCCCGAATCACAGTGTGGCTTTCGACAGAACCGGTCTACCATTGATATGATATTCTCATTGCGACAAATGCAAGAAAAATGCCGTGAACAGAATCAACCACTGTTTATTGCCTTCATCGACCTCACAAAGGCATTTGATTTGGTCAGTCGTGAGGGTCTGTTCAAGGCACTAAAGAAGATTGGCTGCCCACCAACTCTTCTGTCCATTGTGGAATCGTTCCACACAAGCATGAAGGGTATAATCAAGTTTGATGGTGCAACTTCTGAAGAGTTTGAAATCAAGAGTGGAGTTAAGCAAGGTTGTGTACTAGCTCCCACCCTCTTTGGAATATACTTTTCACTTCTACTGAAATATGCCTTTCGTGATCAGGATGGTGGTATATACATTCACTCACGCTCAGATGGCGGCCTCTACAATGCTCAGAGATTGAAGGCCAAGACCAAAATTAGGAGGGTACTGATCAGAGAGTTGCTTTTTGCAGATGATGCTACTGTTACGACCCACTCTGAGGGAGAATTAAATGTGTACTATCTGCATTCTCCAATGCTTGTTCTGAATTTGGTTTAACAATTAGCAAAAAGAAGACACAGATTATGTCACAAGGTGCACATGGGGTACCATCAATCTTTATTGACGACGCCGAAATAGAGATAGTAGACCATTTTACAAATCTAAATCAGTGGTAAATAGCAAATTATGACTAGATCAGGAAATCAACATCATGACTGGTAAGGCAGCAACAACAATGAACAGGTTAAGAAAAAGAGTCTGGGAGAACAGGAAGCTTACTGCCAAAACAAAAGTCCTTGTCTATCAAGCCTGTGTCCTTAGTACTCTTCTTTATGGCAGTGAAGCCTGGACAACTTACTCACACCAAGAGAAACGTTTAAACAGCTTTCATATGCGGTGTCTGCGAAGAATTCTTGGTATTAAGTGGCAAGACAAAATCACAAATACTGAAGTATTGGAAAGATCAGGTTGTGTGACGGTTTATTCCATGTTCAGTCTTCGTAGACTTAGATGAATAGGACATCTTAGGAGGATAGATGATGGTAGAATACCAAAGGACATCTTGTTTGGTGAATTACAGATGGGTAAGAGATCTCAGGGTCGGCCTCTACTACGATACAAAGATGTGTGTAAGCGGGACATGATTGATACAGGCATTGATAATGCACATTGGGAGCAAGTCGCCGCTGAACGTGTTGCATGGAGGGCAAACATCAGAAATGGAATAAAGACAAAGGAGAAAATTATTACAGATAAGTCACACACCGAGCGTGTGAGACGTAAGATGGTGCATGATGGTGGAAATGACCACGTGTTCACTTGCACCCACTGTGGACGAATATTTACAGCGGGAATTGGCCTTATGAGTCACATTCGCTACCGCCATGGTAATAGTTATTATGCCTTTCTGGAGCACAAACTATCGTCTGTCAAGTCGGCAAGGTACCAATGCATGCATGCAATCTTTGGAGACATTATTACAATTTTCCGGCGTTACAGAATTTTAGGTATTGTAAATGAGAGAAAGAGTCGCTATGAATGTCTGTCACATTAAAAAGTGAATCTGTAACTCAAAGGCATGTGTTGTAGCTCGTGTGGTTATGAGCGTGCCGCTAAAGGCCTTGTTTTATTTAATTTATCCACGTTGGCTTTCCTAGCTGGCAGCTTTTGAGAAAACTTAGCTTTGTGGTTTAAAAGAGTAATTTTGTCCGGTTTCTAAGATGTTGCAGGCATTTCAACAATTATGTAATGTATTATTTATTACTAATAATGGATTAAAATATGGTGTCACTGTTTTCGTATTGCGTTCTTTATTGCTAGAGTATTAAGAGAGAAGTTATATTGAAATGCATGTGAGTATCGGTACTGATAAATGATAATTCTAAACAACGTTTTCCCATAGTGAATTTAACACACACTAATACCTTGTCGTCTTGACTTACGATAGTTTGTTACATTGTGCTACCCCCCCCCCCCCCAAAAAAAAAGGCATAATAGCCTCTCCATAGCAACAAACACGTGTGCGCGCTCACACAATAAATAAACCAAAAACGAATGACGCCTCGTTGTTCTTCCACGGTGCTAGTCGATATTGGGGTAGCCATTTCGTAATCGCAAACTGCTCGATCGTCACGACATCCACACGGAGTATTTCTTAAGAGCCAGTTTGTGTCCTGAAATAAGATTTTCCGTTGACCATACTCTTCCACACACTTTATAATAAAATTCCTGTTACTTGATGACTGTCTCCCGTGTGTATTCTCATGTAGTTTTTTTTCTTCATATAAATGTATCAGTGTATATCTGATGTATGTATGCTGACGAAGGCTTTAGCCGCAACGTCCATTTTATAACTTGTGACTGTTCTAGTAAAGCTTGCCGATTCTTCTTCTCGTTTTCGTGGATTCATCATCACCCGACTGTCTTGGGCGATCATGCCTCTCCACAAATTACGATCTCCGACGGCATGGATCAATTCGTGTGTTGACGCCCTTCCATGACAGCGCGCGCGCTATCTATCTCTCTTTCCGCAAATCTTTCCATTTGTCGCAGTATGTTGCAGTTTTTGTCATCTCATAATGTGGAGAGAAAAAAACACAAAACAAACACGATGACTGCATCTTTCTGATTCAACTTCATTAAAAACGTCCTGATTTTTCATTTTGGCTACACAATTAATATTCAGCATTCATCTGTAAAACTATATCTCCAAGGCTTCCATGGATTGTTTTCTCTCACCTGTTTACCAGTTATCCCAGATTCGCAGTCGTATGTTAAAACTGATTCTATGCAACATGCAAGAACTCTTTTTCTAACTTTCAATGACAGTGACTTATTGCACAAAACGTTCTTCATTTCGTGGATTCGCTTACTGTTAAATACGGGACTAGCACCTTATGCTCAATTCTTCCCAAGTCGTGTTGAAAGGGTGCTTTACTTTATTTATTTACTTATATGTATATAGGGAATAACAGAATCCATGGGGATTACGATATATGAAGCCCACTCTCCCGCTATTTGTGCTTAACTTCTACACCGCAAGGTACAAGAGGAAGAAGATGAGATGAGATGATGAGACTTACTTATATTGCGACAGTCAGTGTCTGTCAAATGTACTGTTTGCAGCACCCAGCTTTCGTCACTTTACCTTAAAGTTAGCCATGCTTGCATTAACGTCAACAATTTCACCACTTAAAATAGGCATTCGGCACACATGGCAAGTGAACCGTGAGATAAGATCAGATAAAAGATATCTTTACAATATGAACAAGTATAGAACATAAGCAACATGAATTTTGTGCTGAAAGATCCTCTCCTCTCCCACCACAGGCCCATTATGGATTACTACACAACATAGTTTTCTTATCATTGCCGTGTAGAGACAGCAGTTTGTGGGGAGAGAGATAAGTCAGTGTACACCGCTTGAGACGGTGCAAAGTAGAAAAGTATACGGTCACTGCTTAGGATACATTATTATACAGAGATCAGCATGGGGAATGAATAAGAACGCTCCTTCTTAAACATCCGGCGTTCTGATGTTAAGGTAGCAGGTTCAAACCCTACACGGGTCAGTTGGACAAAAATGTTGACTTCCCTACTTGACTTGGTGACGTAAATTACAAGCACCTCTGAGGTTGGAGTGGGTTCGCCTGACGGTGAGAGCCACTAGTAAAAGAAGATTGATAAACCGACACAGAACTGGTGTCGTTAGCCGCAACACGCTGCGGGATTTGCTGAGGAGGGGATCCGAGCACATATGGACTGAATGGTTCGATGTGCAATGAGGATGATCTGTCGACTAACTAACTAACTAACTAACTAACTAACTAACTAACTAACTAACTAACTAACTAACTAACTAACTAACTAACTAACTAACTAACTAACTAACTAACTAACTAACTAACTAATAATCCCTTAGTCTTAATCACTTAATCAAAAAGCAATTGTAATCCCTTAATCCCGGGGATTATATCTCCGCCATTGAAAACAGTTCCCGATATTAATAAGTCCATATAAATGTCTGTAGGGGATTTAAGGACTTAACACCTATTGTCGGGACATCCAATAAAAATAAATAGCACTACCCTCGGTTCTTCTCATAATTGCCGGTAGAAGCTTATAGGATTAATCATCATTGCAGACTCAGCGGTGCGCGGATTAATACAGTGTCAACTGGGCTAGACCACATCACCAAACCTCACAATAAATAGGCCTACTGGGAATGAGCGCTATACAATCTATAGGGCGCACTCGTGTGAGCGCACAAGACAAAAACAGGGTAAAAACCCACAAAAACCACGGATCTCAACTCTAACCACGGCTGAAAGAAGCAGGTTGAACGAGACCGAATTTGGAACTTTTTGTTTTTGAATCAAGCAAGCAAGCTGTAGAATAGAATCCACTCGCTTCCAGCCTGTTGAACTTGATACATTGGAGGACAACCAGCCCTGGACCATAGTTGCACTAGGTGAGTATAATGTCTCGTTGGTAAAACATATGCTCGTGTGTGAGCGTGTGTGTGTGTGTGTGTGTGTGTGTGTGTGTGTGTGTGTGTGAGTGTGTGTGCGTGTGTGTGGAGAAACATGATCACCTACGTTGCTCGACATGGCACATGACAATGATGACGTATTCTTCAATTGTGAGAGGGCATGAATTTACTTGTTCATGACTTTTAGAATGTTATGTTAGTCGCTACTTTATCTTCTGTTGCCTATTGCACGTTGAACAAATGAACACATACGTGCTTCATAAACAACCCGACTACGCATCTCCGCAAATTGAGTATTGATTGTTCACGCATTTTGTATTTAGATATTAGACACATTGTTTTCCCTGAGAATGAATTTGTATTTCCATTATGTCGACAGAGTTGTAACAGAATGTCTACAGCAAGAGAAGCATTTCACAAGATGAAAACAAGAAAACTAACAATGGTGATATCAAAGAAAAAGATGACACCCAAATGTGAAATAGAAATAGAAGGCAAAATTCATAACCAAGTGGATAGTTTTAAATACCTAGGGACATTTATGACATCAGATGGAAGATGCACAACAGAGATTAAGAGCAGAATAGGGCAAGCAAAGGCTGCATTTAAGAAAATGAAGAATATCTTGTGCAATAAGTCACTATCATTGAATGTAAGAAAGAGAATGCTGAAGTGCTTTATAGAACCTGTTTTGTTGTACGGCAGTGAATCTTGGAATGCAAATAAACACATTAGGAAGAGATTGGAAGCGACAGAAATGTGGTTCCCGAGACGAATGTTGCGAATTCCTTGGACTGCCAAAGTAACTAACGACTGCCTGAAAGAGGCTAATGAAACTAGAACATTATATACAACAATAGGAAAGAGGCAAACAGTTCCGGTGATCGAGTGAAATGGCGAGTCATGACCGCCCACGCTTTCCGGCATGGCACATGATTGATTGATTGATGAGAAGAGAGGCGTTGGAGAAAATCGTGACAACTGGAAAGATCGAGGGGAAGAGAGGCAGATACAGACCAAGAAACATGATGCTGGATGGAGTTGATCTAGAAAACCAAAGACTGAGATCTGTGGAGAGTCATGAAGGCCTACACAGCCGACACGACACATGATGATGATGGTATCTTTGTCAACCGAGGTATAAACAGGAGTTCTTAAAAGCTTTATCGAGCTAGTCTTGATGTACGGAAGTGAATCAGGGACAATTATCTCATCTAATCTCATCTCATCTCATCTCATCTCATGTTCCTCTTGTACCTTGCGGTATCGAGGTGAAGTATAAACAGCGGGAGAGTGCAATTAGCAGTCGTGTGCAGTTGTATATGGAAGCTGCAAAGATCTGGTATTTTAGAAGAATGGCTAGAACCCCACGGACTAATAAAAGGCACAACGAACATATCCTGAAAGAAGTTAACTCGTAAAGAGAACTGGATACTCTCATAAGTATAAGACAGTTCACAATCTGTGGGTACGTCATGTGAAGGGTAAAACTGGTGTACTTTGTGACAAGGGGAAAGCTGGAAAGTAGAGGAGGCAGGAGACCAAGAAAGAAGGTGTTGGATAGTTTGATATCATGGCGTGGAGAAACATCGTCATTAGAATCGTCAGTATACGAGACAGAAGGTCTGAGACAGCATTAAGCCACACAGCATGGACTTAGAAGAAGAAGAAGAAGAAGAAGAAGAAGAAGAAGAAGAAGAAGAAGAAGAAGAAGAAGAAGAAGAAGAAGAAAATGAAGAAGAAGAAGAAGAAAAAGAAGAAGAAAAAGAAGAAGAAGAAGAGGAAGGAGAAGAAGAAGAAGAAGAAGAAGAAGAAGAACAAGAAGAAGAAGAAGAAGAAGAAGAAGAAGAAGACGAAAAAGAAGAAGAAGAAGAGGAAGAAGAAGAAGAAGAAGAAGAAGAAGAAGAAGAAGAAGAAGAAGAAGAAGAAAAAAGTGTTTACTGTTTTAGGTTACACACACAAACTGACTAAGTGTAAATAATCATTGAGGAGTCATGTCCACCCTACCAATAAGGTTCAATCAATGGTTCTCTCAGTCTAAAACAAGATAAATAGCGCGTGGATTGATTCCATTGCATCGGTGTTCTTCTTCTTCGTCGCTCACCCGAAATGTTTATTTTTGGCGTGACTGTATTGTGCCTGGTTACATCATAGCTGCGATATTTAAGCCTTTCGGCCGACACATTCGTCTTCTTCGGGCGTTTATTGGCCGGGTTAACGTTACTGGGTGTTTCGTAGGAAGTTTCACGCTCTCAGTGTTGTTGTTTCATCATTACCCCCCCCCCCCCCCAATCCACAGAAGAGCCATATTATCCATAGCTATCCCATGCAGCCCCGTCCATTTCCCATCTCCTCCTTTTATTATTAATTTCTGTCTGAGCTTCTTTTCTCCATTTGTGTTTAGATATATCTCTATTACCTTTGCCTTGCGGATTAATCTTCATCCCCATTGATTAAACTATAGTCACACGCATACAATAAATAGATCGGGTTTTTTTTTTAAAGTATAAGGGCGGTAATTCTGTTAATATTCTTACCGTTCCTGTCATAGAGTAAGTAAAGTGAGAAACTGATAATTTAACACACCTCGCGCCGTATATATGGTGATAGCTCCCCATTGTCTACTTCTTGTCTACATTTCGAAGAATCCATGTGTTTGTTTGGTCGACTTACGAGCTCGGGTCAAATAATTTAAAAACAAAACAAAACAAAACAAAATAAAAACAAAAACAACGATCCCTGCCTCGATGTGGATCCCACTACGCTACAGTGGTTCCCCTACAATAGAAAACACCCCCCCCCCCCGAGCATATCCTTTACAGGACATCGCTGTCAACATCAGCATCTTTAAACTAATTGTTGATTTCTTGGCAAGATTACGCTCAGTAAGTTAGTTAGTTAGTTAGTTAGTCGACAGATCATCCTCGTTGCACATCGGACCATTCAGTCCATAAGTGCTCGGATCCCCTCCTCAGCAAATCCCGCAGCGTGTAGCGGCTAACGACACCAGTTCTGTATTGGTTTATCAATCTTCTTTGGCTTCCTGCGTAGTGTTCTTGTTTGGCCACCCCTCTTTTAATTTGCTGCTCTCGCAGTCTGGCCATTGTTGTAGATTCACAGTCATCACTTGGTTCTTGCAAAAGTCTCACTTCTCGTAGAGCATTCAGAATGTCAGCCTGGTCCATGGCGCGTCCGCCCTCCACAGTAGCCTCACCTGCGAGCTTGTCAGCCCGCTCATTTCCTTGTACTCCCGCATGACCTGGCACGAAGATGAAACTAATCTTTGCCAGCCGAGACCGCTCCAGAGGCAGCAACCATTCTCTTCGGATCGACCCCTCCTCTATCCTCTTGATCATGTTCATTGAGTCGCTAAGGAAACAAGCCCTAGTGAATGTCTGTGTCTCGAGCCATGTTATTGCTTTACTTACTGCCATGACTTCCATGGTCAGGCTACTTGTGGTTTCAGTGAAAGCACCAGAGTCCTCCTTCACAATTCTCCCTCCGGCCCGAGCTGTAAAGGCCCATGAGCTTCTCACATGTCGGACGACCGACCCATCTGTGTAGATGACCGCGTCACTGTCTAGCGAATTCTCGAAAATCAACGCTTGTACTTCAGCCTCCACAGCAGCCGGATTTTCTTGTCTGCATTTTCTATCTAGTTGGATGCAAACTGAAAAGGATGTGCAGAAGTCTGTTGGCACTTGCACCCACTCCTCGCCAGGTTCTAAGTCCTCAAGTGAACACACCTGTTGAAGAATGTCTTCGGCTTGACCCATCCACGACCGTCCTCTTTTTAACCTGCTGCCCTTCACCTTCCTAATTTCACTATGCAGTGGATGCTGTGTGTTTGCGTTAATTCTGAGGTAGGCGCGTGCCCTGCAAACTTGCATTCTCTCTTCAATGGTTGGAAAATCAAGAAGGTAGCGCATCGCCCTGCATGCTGTATCTCTTGTACATCCAAGAATAATGCGCATAGCTTCATTCTGTATCCTTTCCATCCTTTCTATCTGCTTATGGCTGAGAGTCAGGATTGCCATTGCATACTCCAAAACAGACATGACCAGCCCCTCGTACAGAAGACATAGATGGCGCTGCTCACAGTTTGCTGCCGCCATCACCCGCATCGCTGCCAAGCCCCGCTTGGCCTTTGTTATCACCTGGTCTATGTGCACATTATAAGCAAGGCTTCGATCAAACCGTATCCCCAGGTAATTCATTGCCTGCGTTCTTTCCACCGTCTCTGAACACAGCATTACAGTTGGTGTTGGATTGTTGACAATATGATTATTCAACGAGAACCAAGTCACTGTTGCCTTTGTTGGGTTGACCATTGCCCCAGCTTCATCACACCAAGTACTTATGCGATTGAGTTCGGTTTGTAGTTCCACAGCAACCTCCTCTCTATCCTTACCCTGACGATACACTAAAACATCATCGGCATATGACAATGTCCTGCCAGGTCCAGTGATCTGCTCACTGGTGATTCTCACTGTGTAGGCGTTGAACAGTACCGGAGATAATGGTGATCCCTGTGGTAGGCCAGGATATATTGTTGTTGGTTCCGAAGTCCAACTGCCACATCTAAAAACTACTTTCCGTTGGAAGAGGGCTGCAGCGATCCAACTAAGGAGGAATGGACTTACGTTTAGTTCAAGAAGCTGAAACATTAAAAAATCCAGTGGTACTCTGTTGTATGCGTCCTCAAGATCAATCGCTGCAGCAACAGTTTCAGTGCCTGAGTGGAAACCTTCATAGACATCATGGGCAAAGACTGCTGCATTGGTCCAGGTTTCTCTTTTTGGACGGTACCCACCCAGGGTAGGTGGGAAAACACCTTGCCTCTCTAGTTGGCTTGATATTTTCCTGGCAATTACCTTCTCCAGCAGCTTGCCTACTGTATTCTGCATGGTTATAATTCGATATCCCTGAATTTTTTTGTGGTCTTTGTCAGGCTTCGGCAAGGGAATCAGATAGCTATGTAACCATTCCTCCTTGATGCTAGCACTCCCTATACTGTTGTTGTACATGTCTGCTAGTTTCTCTAGCTCATTGTCGGTACACCTATTTATGTCGTCGTATCTTATGCCATCAGGACCTGGAGCACTGTTTTTTGATCGTCGAAGCACAGCCTTGATTTCTTTCACTGTCACTGTGTCTTCATCCGAAGTGTTCTGGGCCTTGCATCTGTCTGAGGTGACCTCCTTGGCCAGATTCCGGCCTCCCATGTCTGTCTGGTTGCTCTGCTCAAGGTAGCGTTCAAAGAGGGCTTTGCCCTTGTCCTCATCAGTCCTCTGCCAGATGAGGTCAGCACCTTGGAAGTCAGAAATGCTCTTATTCTTGACTACCCCACTCATGCTTTTATGTAGTCGCCAGAACAATTTCAGTGACTTGTCTGTGCTTACTCTTTGACACACCTCTGCCCATTTTTCGCTTTTAACCACCTTGACCAGTTTTTTGAAATAGCTTACTTTTGTGTGCATCTCTCTTTCTAAGTGCAAGCAGGGACTAGGATGACCAGCTCTGTTCTTCTTGGCATTTTGCCATCTCCTTACAGCACTACGCTTATCCACCCAAGCCTTCTCCACCTCGAAACTCCACCACGGTGGCTGCTCCCAGCTTTTTCTCCTGCCCTGAAACGTTCTGCGCTTGTCACGTCTTATTTTGCTCACCACATCTTGCCCTGTACTGTCATACTGGAACGTCTTTACCTTTAGCTTGTGCTGCCTGGTTCTGCCTTTCTCCACCAATATGCTGCAAGGGTGGTGGTCGCTGCCATGGTGTCCTAGGACACCCCATCTACACACTGTAGTGAGTGAAGGTGAAACTAGCGCCAGATCAATAGCACTGTCCTCATCGCCTGGACGGCTTGCTGTCCTGGTGACACAGCCACTGTTGATACAAACCAGGTCGATGGTTTCCAGTGCAGTCTCGAGCTCCTCCCCTTGTGTATTGGAGGAAGTGTTTCCCCATGATCTGCCTTTAGCGTTGAAGTCACCACAGAAAATAACATTTCTCTCGTGGCCTAATATGCCACTTAAGCACTGCCACTTCTGGGCGTCCACACTCGCATTGCGGGCATAAACATTAACCAACACGAATGGTATACTGGAATGAACTCTCAACGCCTGTATTTGTATATCGTCACTGTCCCAACTGGACATGTCTAGCTCTGACGCCACCATGCTGTCGCGAACGAGAATCGCCGTTCCCAGATGTCGTCTGTTGTAGAAACATTTGAAGCCGGCAATTCGGAGTAGCTGATCGCCCAGTCTCGTCTCCTGGAGTGCTACAATGTCGTTCCTGTAAACTAGGGTTTCTAAAATAGAGCCCCGTTGTTTTACACTGGCACAGTTCCAATATAGAATACGGATGTTCCTGAGTCCTAGACGGTGACACTTGAGTCTAAAACGTCTCAAACCCCCGCGCTTACCTTGCTTCTTTGTCCCTGCGCGGCTACCACGCCGCTTCGTTATGTTGACTGTTGATCGCTCGGAAAGAAGACGTTCTTCCGCCATGTTGAAAAAACGTAAACACAGACTGCTGATAACCACACACGCTGCTGAAAATTCATTCAAGGATGGCTTCGCTCGATGCACGAACTCCGTAGCACCCGCGCAGATCTTGAGTAGAAACTCCTGGTTTTACATCCTGGCACACCAATTACACGCAAGAGATGAATAAATCCATCCCTTACGCGAACAAGTTAACGAACACAAAACAACACGACCGTCCGTCGCCATCTTGAAACCGGAAGCCCTTACGCTCAGTAACTTGGCATTGCTTTCTGAGCGGCCGGCTCACTTATCCCGTAAGTTACCAACGCGGCGAGAACCGCTTCTAATTCTCGCGCGCTGCGTTATCCTACGTGGATAAACGGGATTACGGAGAAAGTCGTTTAACGCCTAGGCCAGGGAGACGGCCAATAGAAACTAGTCTTTGATTATTTTGATCGAGAATCACTGAACATTAATAGAGCACGACACAAGAAATTAAACAGCCACAGACTCAAATTAGTCTCATTAGATCTGTGCACACGTACAGTGCAAGATTTACGTATAAGCTACACACGCTATAGCTTGGGGCCCCCAAGAAAGTGGGGGACCCAAAAAATATTGTCCAAGTGAGCAATTTGTCACTGACATAGAACATCTGGACTTATAAAGGGCCCCATATTTCAAATAGCTTAGGGCCTTATCAAGTCTAAATCCGGCCCTGCACACGTAGAAGAGAGGCAGAACCAAACACTGGGCATATAATGCAAGACTGCCAAATACTTCGTCACTTGTGGACTGAACGTTGACCGACAGATTCAAACGACCACGCAGTTATTTTAGGAGTTTAAAGAGCACGCAAAATATGTTGGGAAACCAGATTTCTTGTATAGATATTGCTAGAACAGCCGGCGAGACGAAGATAATAGATTGAGTTTTGGCTAAGTGCACTGTCAGATAAATAAAGACCAAATAATCAAATTTTGGATGGTTAACAGCTTTGATATTAGTAGCTCATGAAAAAGATTATTTGCTTCCAACATTTTCCATACTATATTAAACACCGGTTGTAGTTATACCATGTATGGTATCTGTTTCGTCCACATTCAATTAAGACATTGCATGAAAAGGTAACATTGTTGTTTAGCTTGTCATTATACTTTTAAGTAGGTCATGAAATTTGCTTGTCTATGTCTTGTACATGAGCTATAGAAGATGTTGCGATTATGTGGATCCAGGAATATCGCTGACAAAGAACTCCCTTCGTCTTCAGGTGGGGGGGAGGGGGGGGGGGGGAGGGGGGGGGGGAGGAGGGGGCATCGAGGATACAGATACTAGAGTGCCCACAGAAGTAAGGAGCGATCATAATCTCAGCCGTCATGAACGTGTAAGAACTAAATACTTTAGACTGCGGTATTACACTCGAAACACTGCTATTTGTCATGCGGATGTAGATGATCAGTACACACGCCTTGCATACCAGGGTGAGTGTTTTAATAGCTTGTTAGGAATAATTATCTTTTTTGTCTGCGTGTATGGGGCAACGTACTGAACACACAATTGCCCAGAAAATTACAAACAGAAATACACGTCAGGGTTGATTGCGACGTCATGCACAGGACATGTAACTAGCTTTTCTACTAGGTTCCATCTGTTTCTTGGTGGCTGAACTATCTCCTTCCATAAAATAGAGAACAACAGTGTCGTCTAAAGTGAGGTTGCGTTAAAACGCAGTTTACATGCTGTAAAATGATGTTTCATTGGATGATTTTGATGAGCATAATTGAATCGTTCTAAGGCTGTTTTAACCAATTCTGATGTACGGAAGCGAACCATTTGTCAATTAACAGATAAGTGAGAAGTTATGTGGAAGCTGCGGGATGTGGCTTTATAGAATAATTATGAGAACGCCGTGGACTGATAGAAAGGCTAATACAGACATTTTGAAAGACGCCAACTCACAAAGAGAACTTGTTACTCGCATCAGAGGAGGACAGTCCACAGCCCTGATCATGTCTTGAGAAGGGAAAAGCTGGAGTATGTCGTCACAATGGGAAAATTGGAAAAGAGGAGAGGCTGGAAAAGATCACGAGAGACGTTACTGGGCTCATTATGACATGGAGCTACATCTGCATCGTCAATGACTGGCAGTACACGAGACACAACCCGTGTGTTGCCGGGGCCCATAAGGGAAGCAAAGAATAGCAACACTGTAGCCTACTACGCATGTCGTAAGAGGCGACTAAGGAGGCTTGATGGTTCCGTCGCCCTGCTACTGAGTGAGTGCGTGGCGCGACACTGTGAGCTGTGAGTTTCGTGTGAAATACTTTTGAATCTGCCAAAGATGTTTTGGAACGTGACTGCATGTTCGGAGCGATGGCAGCTGGCTATGTCCCAGAGTTGACGGGTTTTTGCCATTTGCAGAAATGCGTGGCTGCTGGGCTTCTGGTTGACTGCCACTGCCATCGACGATGAACTGTATTTTCGTGGACTGTGTGGGTGAACATCTAGGAAAGATCCAGATGGGAAAATGACTGCCGATTCCATCAGAGATGAACTGGGTGTTTCGTGGGGGACTATTGTGTTGACATTCTGGCGGCGGCATTATGCACAGTGTATCTGTGCGGGCTGTTGTTTGTTGAGACTCCTGTCTTTTCCACTTTTCACATTGGGCAGTGGGGAGCGTTTTGTGTGATATTCACTGGCACAGGAACGGAGCATAATGGGGACGACCCGTTGCTGTGAAGTTGGAACCGCGACTAACTAAGTACACGAGACAGAAGGCTGCGGACAAACATGATCACCAGCGCCACTCAACACGGACTATAAGAAGAAGACGGTTAAGATAAAACGTAAACGTAAACTCCTCACCACGCTTAACATCAAGCAAGGACCAGAAGATAACATACACAGTCGCTGTTCACTTGAGGACAGACAAAACAGTTGTTAGGAAGTAAGTGATTGTATTTCTTCCGTATTGTAAGAAAAGGTGGACCCTGCAAAGCCCACCTGATTCCCCGGTGTCGTTAGTCACGGTTGCAACTTCACGGCAAAGGATCACATCATAATGCTCTGTTCCTGTACCAAAGAATATCACCGTCCCATGTAAAAAATGGAACAGACAGCATTCCAGACAAACTAACAGCACGCACAGGCATACGTGCTTAAGGTCGCTGCCATAATGCCAACACAAAGCGTCCTCCACTAAAAATACAGTTCATCGTCGATGGAAGCAATAGTCACTAGAAAACCAGCAGTTGCACATACATTACTGCATACGGCGAAACCAGCTAGTTTAGCAACCGCCCGCCATCCATGTTTCTGAACCTGCAGTTCACAACACCACAACAGACAGATATAAAAGCATTCCACATGACATCCACGGCTCACAGTGTCGCTCCAAGCACTTAACTCAGTAGCTAGGCGACAGACCCATTGACTACCAGTCAATCATGAGGAAAATGCGTAAGCAAACCATAACCAGAAGCAAAAACACCCAAAAGACCTCAATAGCTCAACAGCCTATCCGCGATATTGGACCGGTAGCCTCACAGGTGTTATTAGCTGAATATATTTTTTTTCAGCGATAACTAATTTATATTTTCTCTGTTGAATAAGATTCCACTTTTCTAACTGCACTAACATAACACTGCAACTGATAATAATTATCACTGTTACCAACTTACAAAAACAAACAAACATAATATCGGTGACGCTCTAATACATAAAGAGGTTCTTTTATTCAATACTAAATATCACGTACACAACATACAATAAACTGAATACTATGCTTTAATATAATCAGACCGCAACTGGTACCATTAGTAATTGGACTCTTCGCTGGTTGTTGAAGATGGATGGGAAATATGGGAATGCCCCGAGTACTGTGATGTCGGGTCTTAACTTAATTGAACTGAACTCATACAATGTTTTAACTACTCTGTTTCTAAGTACTCTTCACAAAGTACTAAGGCCACGCAACTGTAAAGGGGACCCTGATATCAAGAGTGAGGCTCATCTCAACCGAACGACCCTGAGCGTGTTCGTTTAATTGGCTCATCAGGATTCTCAGTTTTAAAAGCTGACCCCCATGTCTAAATATATTTCAACTGTTTTCTATTTGTAACGTCTTTTTACCGGATCTTTTCTATCCACTCCACTTTGATTTGACCACCCTTCAACAAAAGCCACATCTCAAAATCTTCCGCGTTCTTTTTATTCATGGTTAGCAAAAGTTAAATTAATCGGCAGATCTTTTAACATAAATGTTGTTCAAGTATATGCCCCAACAGGAGATTCCAGTGAAGATAGTCAAGCCACCAGACTGCTGAACACAATATATGATACCGGAGATATACCTTCTGAATTATGTATTCTGTATTTATTGCAATCCCAAAGAAACAGGGAAACCCGGGGTGTAATCATCATCGAACAATTAGTATAATGAGTCACATCACGAAGATTCTTTGATTTATTGACTAGACAAAGGCTTTCGATAGAGTAAGACATGTCAACATGTTAGATATGCTTGCAGATCACAAATTGATGGAAAAACAACTGCCATAATATTGATAAGGAAATAGGAAAATATCAGCCTTTAAGAGAATTGTGGAGGGGTTTTTTAAATATCTCCAGATCTTTTTTTCTCTATACGTGAAAATTTTTTCGAAATGAAACTCTGATGGATATGCCTTGAAGAGATTAAAACAAAATCGCCATGGGAAAGTAGCCTTTAGCAAGTAAAAAAACATACTCCCCAAAAAAAAAGATGTCAACTGAATGAAAAAAAAGATTTCGGGTGCTACACAGAGCCTGTACTTTGTATGGATGGAAGTGGACAATGACGTAAAGCTGAAAAAAAAAAACTTCTTATGGCCGTGGAAATGTGGTTTTCTATTAAAATGCAAAGAATACCATGATAGACAAAATACAAATGGCCAGGTCCACAAGAAGCAAAGGGAAAATCGTAGATTGATTAGAAAATTTAGACTTAAATAAACTTTGTTTGGGCTGTTATGAGAAAAAAGGGTTTGGGAGAACTGGTGACAAGGGCAAGATCAAGAAACAGCCCAGGGGAAGACCGAGAAAAAAATACCTGGATTATACCTGGCCACATGGTATGGTCGAGACAAGAACACTGATCTTATCCACGACTCTGGTGATCCAGTGAAATGGCGAGTCATGACCATCCACGCTTTCCGGCAAGGCACACGATGGATGGAGCAAAAGTCCATGTTTCGGAATCATATAGATCTACGGGCCAAATATGTGTGGTAATACATCTTTTTCTCAACTCAATATGGATATTACTTTATGTAGGAAATGTATGCGTCTTCCAGAATGCTATCTTATGGTTAGCAGAAAAAGAGTTACTTGCATGTCCTTTACAGGACGCCGTAGTCAACCACATTATTGTCTGACTGTTTGTGATTTACTAGGCACGTTTACTTTAATTAATTTGCCATTGCTTTCTGATCTACCGACGCTCGTACCATTGTATGAAAACCCGTGCAAGGTGGCCTGCTTCCAAATCGCCTGCAGCTGTGTTTCGAACGTGGTATTCAGGATTTCATCGCCACAACGCCGGCTCCTAGAAGCCGTGATCTCAATATCAGCTTTACAAAAACCTTCTGAGGTATATTAATAAATGGTTAATCATCTGATTATTGATCTCATTATCAGCTTTACAACAACCTTCTGATGCATATTAATAAATGGTTAATCATCTGATTATTGTTCACAACGACAGAACTATCATCACTTCCATCACATCACTGAGCATGAAACACTTTATCAGAGGTCATAGAATGCACGAACCAGCACAGCTTGCCAATGACCTTAAACCCTAACTTCTGGTGCATGTCCATAGCTGGCTTGTTCTGAGGCAACACTGTGGTCAGTATTGGTCTGTTTTCCTCAAAGAACTTCTGTGCTAGATGACTGACCAGACACGACGCTAATCCACGCCCTCTGTAGTCTTCTCTCGTGTAGAGCAAGGCAGCAGTTCCAAACTCTGTCATGATTTCTAAAGCAACGCATTCGCCATTTCTGTGAAGTTATAAAATAAATGAGGAGAGACATTACACGGGCAACTGAGATATCTTTGGATACAGTGTCAGGTTTGTATTTTTGGTGACTAAATTGCACCATTTTGTTTGATGCGTGTACTAGCAACTCTATCACCATGGCTAAAAATTACACCACCACGACTTCACATCACACCGTCACGGCTTCCTACTACTTCACCACGGCTTTACATCACACCATCACGGCTTTCGACTACTTCACCACGGCTTTACATCACACAACGGTTCCAAATGTTGCTGTATGTAGCCGGGGGCGGGATTGGGGTGACCGCCCAACCTTGTATAAATACCCCAATGGCTCGTGCATTCATCACCTATGCAGCAAAAGTTCAGCTCCTGGCCTTCTCGTGGCGGAACTGTTTTAATTAACAGGAGAAGGGGCGGCGGCGAGTCACTGGCGCCGAGAAATGTGTATGCACGCACATGCATGCGCAGACACGTGTGTGCGTGCCTACACACCTAAACTCGAGCAAGACCACAGTCTGCTATAGCAAAGGAAAGGTGCCGAAGACGGAGGCAACCAGCCAGGAGGCGCACCACAGAAATCAGGATGCCACGCACTCACGCATAATGAAATATGTCAACTACTACTAAATGTTATGGTGCTCGCCCTGCTTTGGATCCCCAGGTACGTTCAGTGCCAGACCCTATGCTTCGAAAGGGTTCAATCACAGCCACAGGAGGTTCTTCTCAGATGTCCTGTGGAGCCAGGGGACTTGAGAATAGAGCGTCTGACCATACCAAACAAAAACTAAAAATAATGCACTGGAATGCGGAGGGAGTTATCAACCAAAAAAACAAAACAAAACTAGAAAACATCTTGGACCAAGAAAAAGTAAGCGTATGTTACTTGCAAGAAATTCACCTCAACGATAATATAGCCTTCAAAATCAGAGGCTACCAGTGTTACCGATCTGACCGAAAGGACAGGCGAAAGGGTAGGATACTGACCCTTGTAAAAAATAACATCACTGCTTCTCAAATTAAAGTTTACATGGAAGACGCTGAGTATCAGACACTTAAACTTATGACAGACAATACAGACCTTCATCTGATCAATTACTACTGTCCAAGTGACCGTCCACAGGCACTGGACACACCATTAAAAGGAAAAAAAAATTATTGTGTGTGGCGACTTAAACAGCCACTCGTAGAGCTGGGGCTATGATAACATGGACCATAGAGGAAAGAGACTGGAAGATTCATCTTGATTAACAAGCCGTCCGACCCACATACTTTCTACTCGAGATCATGGCACACTACAACTACACCTGACCCGGCTTTTCATTCACCAGACCTGGAGTGGAACATTACACGAATTGTTGGGAAACAACTTGGTGGCAGTGACCATCGACCAGTCTTTCTAGCTGTATAAAATGAGCTTGTAAGTGAAAGCAGCACCCTCTCGAGGTGGAACTACAAGAAAGCAGACTGGGCAATGTACAAGCATCGCACCAGCATACTGGTTTAAAAACCTGAATACTGAGAAAGACATAAATAAAGTAGTTGAAGAGTTTGGGAAAGACTATTAAATTCATACAAGAGACAAAATTGCAGTTATAGACATATTTCAAGCGAACGAAAGAAGAACTAGAAGAACATCACACCACCACGGCCTTCTACTACTTCACCACGGCTTTCCACAGTATCTCACCACGGCTTTCCACTACGTCACTACGGCTTTACATCACACAACTACGGCTTTCCACTACTCCACCACAGCTTTATATCACACCACCACGGCTTCCTACTACTGCATCACACCTTTCCACTACTTAACCACGGCTTTCCACTGCTTCACCACAGCTTTACACTACTTCACCACGGCTTTACACTACTTCACCACGGCTTTACACTACTTCACCACAGCTTCCTACTACTTCATCACAGCTTTACACTACTTCACCACGGCTTTCCACTGCTTCACCACAGCTTTACACTACTTCACCATGGCTTTACACTACTTCACCACGGCTTTACACTACTTCACCACGGCTTTACACTACTTCACCACGGCTTTACACTACTTCACCACGGCTTTCCACTACTTCACCACAGCTTCCCACTACTTCATCACAGCTTTACACTACTTCACCACGGCTTTCCACTGCTTCACCACAGCTTTACACTACTTCACCATGGCTTTACACTACTTCACCACGGCTTTATACTACTTCACCACAGCTTCCCACTACTTCACCACAGCTTCCCACTACTTCACCACAGCTTTACACTACTTCACCACAGCTTTACACTACTTCACCACAGCTTTACACTACTTCAACACAGCTTTACTCTACTTCACCACAGCTTTATACTACTTCACCACAGCTTTATACTACTTCACCACAGCTTCCCACTACTTCACCACAGCTTTACACTACTTCACCACAGCTGCCCACTACTTTACCACAGCTTTACACTACTTCACCACAGCTTTACAATACTTCATCACAGCTTCCCACTACTTTACGACAGCTTTACACTACTTCACCACAGCTTTACACTACTTCAACACATCTTTACACTACTTCACCACAGCTTTATACTACTTCACCACAGCTTTATACTACTTCACCACAGCTTCCCACTACTTCACCACAGCTTTACACTACTTCACCACAGCTTCCCACTACTTCACCACAGCTTTACACTACATCACCACAGCTTCCCACTACTTCACCACAGCTTTACACTACTTCACCACAGCTTTACACTACTTCACCACAGCTTTATACTATCTCGTTAAAATCTCGAGTTAAAAATCTACCCAAGTATTTCAGGATCCTCGGCGGTGCTACGGAGTTCGTGCACTGAGATGAGTTTCTCCAGACTCAGGTTTGAGTTAGGAGAAGAACGGAGCACTTATGGGTTGCACCCGTGTCCCGTGATGTTGATCCATAAACTAAACTAAAACTAAACTAAAAGCTTTATACTACTTCACCACAGCTTCCCACTACTTCACCACAGCTTCCCACTACTTCACCACAGCTTTATACTACTTCACCACAGCTTTACACTACATCACCACAGCTTTATACTACTTTACCACAGCTTTACACTACATCACCACAGCTTTACACTACTTCACCACAGCTTCCCACTACTTCACCACAGCTTTACACTACTTCACCATGCTTCTCATGTTTCGCCATCTCATTCGATCACCAGATATGTTGGATCAGCTTTGTGTTCTTGTCTTGACGACACCACTTGGCCAAGCCAACCGTGTATTTACTTCTCTGCCTTCCCTCTTGTTCTCTTCCTCTCGATCTTGCCTGTTGTCACAAAGTTCTCCAATTTATTTCTTCCCATAACGTGACTATAATTAATTACCTCTAGCAACATTGCACTGTCTTGAAAGCAGCCAAATACGCACAGACCTGTTAAAAATGCCAAGAGAAGGAAAGACCTTCAGCACCTCCCTTATGTATTGCACTGTATGGTTTCTTCTATATGGCCATGTGGAGGTCACAAACTGGGCGTCACCCTCATCTAGCTGCCGGAGCTCAAACCCGCCAGGAACCGGCCTGTGTGTATGATTGGACGAGAACAGTAACATACATTATTTCTATGACCGCTGGAATATTGATAGGTTTAAAAGAAAAGTTAGTTTCATTTCCTTTTCAGAAAGTCGCAGTCAAATTCAGCATTTTTGAGCTGTGATATCTTGGCAAGTTTACGTTTAATAGTCTACCATGGCCTTCTGAATGACCAACACTCATACAATTGTAAGAAAACCAGCTCAAGCCGATCTGCTTCCAAATCACCCGCAGTTGTGATTCGAAGGCAGTATTCGGTATTAGCCGGTCTCCCTGGCCTAGAAGTTAACGTCTTTCTCCGTAATCCCGTATATTCTCGTGAGTAACGTAATGTGCACGAGAAACGGTAGCTGTTCTCTCCGCGTTGGTAATTTACGGGGGTATGTGAGCCGGCCGCTCAAAAAGCAATGACAAACTACTGAGCGTAATCTTGCCTAGTACATCAACATCAGCTGAAAATGCTGATGTTGACTGCAACGTCCTGTAAGGGATATGCCAAAAAAAAAAAATCGGTATTATGAATTACTTTCTTAACCCTTTCACCAAAGCGCCGGGGAAGGCAATTGTAATCACACGCCTTCGCTTGTTAAGTCGAATAGATGCCCTGGAGATGTGGATATACAGACGAATATGCCGTGTTTCATGGAAACAGAAACAATGAAATGCGGAGGTTCTAGAAAAACTAAGAATGAAAAGAGAATTGATAACAGAATTAAACAAAGAGGCAACTTAAATATTTCGGCCACGTTAAAAGTCATAATACTCTTATAAAAACCCTACTGGAGGGCAAGGTTTAGGGCAAGCGAGCAAGAGGTAGACAAAGATACAAGTGGGAAGATAACATCAAGAGGTGGGCGAACATCAGGCTGACAGAATGTACAGTCAGGGCGAGAGACAGAATTGGAGATCCATTCCAGCCAACCTTCATTGTGGAAACGGCACCTGATTGATTGATTGATTGATTGTTCACTTGTGAAGAGGGTGTATTTAACCCCGTGGTAAGTACATGTGACATTCAACAATAAATAAAAAAACAATTTTTCACATTAGAAGTGCCTAGGGTATATGGCCAAGCCTCATAATAACATATTCTTTAGGCCACTTGGTACTCGATGGGTGAGGCGGACAGTACCTAGACGGTCAACTTTACTTTCCAGAACGATTCATAGTACAGATGTTAGATTGGAATGACATGGGAGCATTGGTCAATTAAACCACACAAAAAATAAAAAAAAAAAAAAATCCCAGTCACAATGGGGATTCGAACTCAAGACACTGGGCTGACATGCAAGCGTGCTGGTCAAAGCTCTACATTGGTTTCCCATCGTGCAAAAGTGTTGCACCTAAACGGTTCTGTTTTTTGTTTGTTTCCCAAATGCTGTCGTTAACTGACTAAGTACCATGGGATGATTAATCGTCTTAAGCGACTTCCGGTATCTGCCTTGTGCTTATATACAATAGTTTTTCCTTAAGAACCTCCCTTAATTTGCAATATAATACAATATGTCTGCTAGCATGTTTTAAGTCATAACTTTGACATATCACTACTTCCCATTTTCCCCCATCCATTGTTTTGGGGTCCAAAATTACTTTTTGATTGGCGCTGAATCTGTTAAAATGTTTAGTATTGTTCAGTTACCATCGTTGTCTGTCTGTCTGTCTGTCTGTCTGTCTGTCTGTCTGTCTGTCTGTCTGTCTGTCTGTCTGTCTGTCTGTCTGTCTGTCTGTCTGTCTGTCTGCCTACATGCCTGCTTTCTTTCTTTCTTTCTTTCTTTCTTTCTTTCTTTCTTTCTTTCTTTCTTTCTTTCTTTCTTTCTTTCTTTCTGCTTATTATGAACTAATAAAACAGAATCCACTGGAGTGCGGAGTACCAAAAAACAGAGTACCAAAAAGAGTACCAAACAGTTTCTAGAAAAAGTTCCAACCTCGGCGTAATGTCTCCAGTATACGCTGCAAGCAGGTAGGTTGGAATTCTTTCATTGAAAGTAGTTCCCGTTGAGTTGCTGATCTTCTCCGCAACGTTTACGCTCTCGAAGTCGGTAGCTGGGAATACACGTGACATTTGCTTGGTCACATGCAAATATTGAGACAATGTAGTTTAGAACTGAGGAAACGTTGGAAAGAAAATACAGTTTTCTTTTTCTTCGTTTTCCTTTCGTCATTGCCGTTCTCCACATCCTCATTCATGTTCACCTTCTGTTATTTTGATGAACTTGATATTCCGTATATTATTATATGTTGCTAGCCGTTTAAGGTGTTCACACAGATCTTCCTCTACTCCTCTTGCCTAATTGTTCCCAACATAAGAATACTTTCTCTATTTCACCTACTCTGTTTTTACGCCCCACACATTTCATGCGCATTTGTCTTATGGTTCTGATGAGCTATCTAATAACAAATGCAGTTGTCAAAGCTCAGCGTTGTTTTCATTCTCTGTCAACGATATGCACAGCATTCTTCTCCAAAACCACTCTCTCCCCAGTTTCTTCACTCTTTCACTACTTATTGTTCAGCATTCTAACCCATGCATACGATATAGCGGTCTCTGTCCCATCAGCCTGTTTTCTTTTCATACTGTGTTGAGTTGAATTAAACACCGATATCATAACACTCAGGACATTCCTATTCGCGCTCCGTCACCCAACTTCAACAGACAGCGAAGAGTCTCAATGCTAATCGTGCCAGTTGTAGTCTGATTATATGACTGCCTGGCTTTCCTTGGAGTTTTGAGTGTCAGCCAGATCCTCTAATCACTCACTGCAACACCATCCTCTCCAGGTCATGATGATTTATCTGCTCTGTCACACTTTCGACATGACTCCAATGAACTCTGAGCTGAATCTACATCTGCATCTCTAACAAACTTTCACGTCATGTAGATATGATCTAACCGTCTAGTTTATACACATACGATCAATTTGACTTTCTGTATTGTAGTCTGGTGATACCCTCCTTGCTTTATATATTCTTTTATTTGGATTTTAACCCTAGAACTACCAGCAGTTTTAGTAACTAACTAACGAACTATTTAACCCTAGAACTACCAGGAGTTTTAGTAACTAACTAACTAACTAACTAACTAACTAACTAACTAACTAACTAACTAACTAACTAACTAACTAACTAACTAACTAACTAACTAACTAACTAACTGACTGACTGACTGACTAACTAACTAACTAACTAACTAACTAACTAACTATCTAACTAACTAACTAACTAACTAACTAACTAACTAACTAACTAACTAACTAACTAACCAACTAACGAACTATTTAACCCTAGAACTACCAGGATTTTTAGTAAATAATTAATTAACTAACTTAAAAAAAATCCTGGTTGTTCTAGGATTAAATAGTTCGTTAACTATTTAATCCTAGAACTACCAGGATTCTTTTTTTAAAGTAACACTGGTTACCAATAGGGCCCATATGGACCCTACCACTTAATATAGTTAAAACTAAAAAGTTTGTAATGCACACATTAAAGCAAATAAAAAAAAATAAATTAGAGAAAGTGAAAGTTGACACTGGGGTCCACTTGGACCCCATGGTAAGGTTAAAAAATTACCATCTTCTGTGATATACTGGTTTACAACGCTAACATTTATGAATAATTCCCCGGTTTAATTAATTTCCGGATTTTCCTATGATCTCTTCGCTACCCGTGTTATGCAGTCCTTTCTTTGCATTCATGTCACCCATCGCAGGTCAGCATGGGCGAATGTCTAAGAGCGCTCCTTCTGAAAACATCCGATGTGCTGATGACGAGGTAGCGGGTTCAACCCCTACACCGGTCTAACATGTTGATTTCTCTTCTTTGATTTGGGGGACGTAAATTACAAGTACATCAGAAGTCGGAGTGGGTTCGCCTGATGGAGAGGGACAATGGTAATAGGGAAAGCTAACCTGCACGCAAAAATAAGTCCAGAGTACTAACAGTAGTAGCACGTGTATGGATTATGTTTGACCCCAAAGCGAGCCAACGCAATAACAATAATATGGTAGACTTGAGTTGTTTTTTTCTTTCCTGTTGTAATTTTCGTTAACGGTAGGATGGATTTTCTAGCCAAGGCTTCAAATAAAAAATACAGTATTGGGTAAAAAAAAATTTCAGGCCGTTGCAAGCAACCCCAACATCAGATTGATTTACTAGGCAGGTTTACGTTCAGTAGTTTGCCATTGCTTTCTGAACAAGAAGTGGACGTCGAAGACCAACTGACCGCTGTAGGGAATGAACCTCGTACACCACTGTCAGCGCTCCGGAGGTTTGAGCACAAGAACATTACAAACAAGTTAGTTGCAAAAAAAAAATCCTTTACAGGACGTCGTGGTCAGCCCCAGCATTTTACAGGTGTAATTTCTTGGCAAGTTTATGTTCAGTAGTTTGCCATTGCTTTCTGAACGAATGGCACCCATACCATTTATGAAAACCAACACAGGGCGATCCGCTTCCGAATTTCTAATATGGTAGTGGGAATACGAATTGCACCTGTAACGCCTTCACCACAGCGCCTGCACAAGAACATGAAGCGCACACCTGTTCTCCTTAGATGATACTAGGGAGTCTCCGTGGCCAAGTGGTCAAGTCGTCTGACTCGGGCTCTGAACGTTGTGGGTAGGATTCCCGGCCGCGTCCTTCGGTTCACGAGTGCATTTTTTTCGGAGACTCTTGAGGGTCGTTGCTGGAGCTACAGAGTTGGTGCTTTGTGCGACGCATTCCACGCTGCAGAAAGAGACTGAGCCATAGGATAAACCCGGTGCAATGAAGTCGACCCTGTCGGCTTTTAAGCGACTATTTTTTTTAAAGATGCCACTGTACGACAGCCGGTCTCCCTGGTCTAGGTGTTACACGACTTTCTCCGTAATCCCGTATACTCTCGTGAGTAACGTGACGTGCGCGAGAATCTGTAGCGGTTATATCCGCATCGGTAACTTGTGGGGTATGTGAGCCGGTCGCTCAGAAAGCAAAGGCAAACTACTGAGCAAGAAATCAACAATCAGCTGAAAGATGCTGATGTTGACAGCGATGTCCTATAAAGGATATGCGAACTATACGACACGTATGGTAGATTACTGTGATATGTTCTTTGCTTACCTTATATAAATAAGTAATACACGAGGGAACAAAAGCTATGGTGTTTGCCACTTGTTGTTTGGACCAATTTGGACTACTTACCGTGGAATAGAATCGGCTTCGTCCAGTCCAGAAACTCTGGCCTACGCAGCAGTTCTTCTACATGCTCGGGATTTGGCGAGTAGACACACGTATGGCGGGTGTCGTTGAAGAAATCGGCACACTGTTAGAGAAGAGATACACAATGTGTGAATCCACGAAAACTAGAAATAGAATTGTTAAACTGTGCTAGAACACAATAACAATCGACCAAATAGACGGTGCGACTAAAGCCTTCGTCAGCACATAAACAACAAACTTACACTGAAAATGTTTTCTTGAAAATACGTATAAATGTTACTTGTCTGTAATAACTTGTCTGCCCGGCTATGGTTTCAACATGTGTGTTTCACTGCGTGATGTGTAGGCAGAAGAAGTCTGCTTCATGTTCTGTTTCCCATATATCTAAATATCCTTGTTGTTTACGGTGTGCTGTATATTGGTAGTCTTGTTAAATGACAGAACCATCTGACTCTTTCGACTAAATTGCTTGCTGTTATTGTAACTGCTTGCTTTTTAACGTTCACCGTTAACTAGAGTTGTCTCATACATACACCGTAATAACATAGATAAGGCGGAGTCAAATAAATATAATGAAAAGTAAGTCATATAACACGGAAAATGTGAAATCTCAAACACAGGACAACGTGATATTGTAATATTTTTGCAGTCCTAGTTAATTGTTTTAATTCTTTGACGTCTGTCCGTTTTCACATTTATGCTTTTTATGAATATACTTGAAAACACTTTCTGTACAGAGTTTATGTGTAAGTGAAAGACTCTTTTGCACTTGGTGGTAGATCCTCATTTCTGTAGACCAATCGGCATTCGATGAGTGCTGTGGTCAGTATCCCATCAGCGCCTTTACTTCCCAAAAAATTCCTGGTACCAGTTTTAGGCTGGGTAGTCCTTGGAGCCCAGATAAATAAAAAAAAAACGAATTTGCCCAGCTGCGGATCGAACAGATGTCCACCAGACTGGCAGGCGAGTGAGTAGCCCCTACGCTATCGATGCTCACAGAGATAATGTGAAGCAACGTTTCCAAAAAAAAAAAAAAAGTAAATGACCCGTTTAAAAGGCCTTGAGGTTTACTGGCTATATGGGATAACCCCATATTTGTATAGAACCATTCAACGCCGGATGGGTGATGTGGTTAATATCACACCGGCTGCTTTTACTTTCAAAGTCATTTCCTAGCGTCCATCTTCATGCTGGGGCATTTAAGACCCTTCTTCTAAGTACCTTGCTTTCTTTTTGTCTTTTCCAAGCCACTGTTGGATATGATTAAAGTGTGTCAGTTTCCTAGACTTGATCCTGATTGTGAGATAGTTTTCATCGATGATCAGATCGTTTAGAAACAGCCTCACTGAATCTACCGAAGGATTGACTAAAAATCCGTTATGATGCCTGCTTTATCTCTCCCCCACCCCCCCCCCCCCCCCCCCCCCCCCCCCCCCCCCCCCCCCCCCCCCCCCCCCCCCGAAATTTCTTAACAGGAAAACGCTGTCAACATCAGCATCTTTCAGCGATTTTTGGATTTTTGGGCAAGATTACCCCTCAGTATTTCCCATTGTTTTCTGAGCGGCCGGCCACATCCCCCCATAAGTTACCCACGCTGCAAGAACCCTGCCTTATCTAAAAGTCGCTTAAAAGTCGACAGGGTTGACTTCATTGCACCGGGTTTTATCCCATATGGCTCGGTCTCTTTCCGTAGCACGGAAAGCGTCGCACAAAGCACGAACTCCGTAGCTTTTAGTGACGACCCACAGAAGTCTCCGAAACATTTAACTCGTAAACCGAAGGGCGCGGCCCGGAATCGAACCAACAACCTTCGGAACACGAGTCAAATTGCTTGACCACTTCGCCACAGAGGGCTCCCAATAATTTCCTTTTCTAATTTATCTAAAAATTAGCGACCCGGCCGGCTTCGCCCAGTCCTTGGGGGGGAGACCCCATTTAATTTATATAATATCATATAAGTTCCCTTCCCCTTACCGGATCTGTCTGTCTGTCGTCGTCTGTCTGCCTGTCTGTCTTCTGCTGTCTGTCTGTCTGTCTGTCTGACCCGGCCCGGCAATCGCCCAGCTCCTGGTGTGGAGCATCTCAGTTAATTCATATAAGTAGTCATATAAGCTCCCGTTTCCCGTTCCCGACTATCTATCCTGTCTGTCTGTCTATCTGTCTGTCTGTCTGATCCGGCCCGGCTTCGTCCAGCCCCTGATGGGGAGCATCTCATTTAATTCATATAAGTAGTCATATAAGTTCCCGTTCCCGACTGTCTGTCTGTCTGTCTGTCTGTCTGTCTGTCTGTCTGTCTGTCTGTCTGTCTGTCTGTCTGTCTAATCATTTATTGATTGCAGTTAGAACAACCTTAGATAAACGAAGACAAACTTACAAAAAGCATTAGAAAGAGCACTTGAAAGATCTTTACATCTTCCCCAACAATTAACTTGGGTAAATGGAGCGGCGGCAGCAGCAGCAGAAGAAGAAGAAGAAAAGGAGGAGTAGGAGCTGGGAGGAGGAAGAGGAGGTGGAGGAGGGAGGAGGAGGAGGAGTAGGAGGGAGGAAGAGATAGGCGGAGAGAGAGGAAGGAGGAGGGAAGAGGAGGGAGGAGGAAGGAGGAGGAGTAGTAGGGGGAGGAGGGATTAGTAGGAGGACCTGAGAGGAGGGAGGAGGGAGGAGGAGGAAGGAGGAGGATGAGGGAGGAGGAGGAGGCAGGAGGAGGGAGGAGGAGGGGGAGGAGGAGGGGGAGGAGGAAGAGGGAGGAGGAGGAGGAGGAGGGAGGAGGAAGAGGGAGGAGGAAGAGGGAGGAGAGGAGGAGAGAAGAGGAGGATGAGGAGGGAGAAGGAGGGCGGAGAACGAACGCAGGAGGAGGGAGATGGAGGAGGAGGAGGGAGGAGGAGGGAGATGGAGGAGGAGGAGGGAGGAGGAGAGGGAGGAGGAGGGGAAAGAGGAGGAAAGAGGAGGAGGAGGGAGGAGGCGGAGGGAGAAGGAGGAGGAGAAAGAGGAGGGAGGAGAAGGAGGGGGAGGAGGAAGGGAGGATGAAGACGGAGGAGGAGGGATGTGGAGGGAGGATGAGGAGGGAGGAGGAGGAAGGAGGTAGAGAGGGAGGAGGAGGAGGGAGGAGGAGAGAGGATGAGGAGGGAGGAGGAGAAGGGAGGAGGAGAAGGAATGGAGGAGGGAGGGAGGGAGGGGAGATGGAGGAAGAGGGAGGAGGAGGGGGAGGAGGAGGAGGAGAAGGAGGGAGGAAGAGGGAGGAGAAGAGGAGGAGGGAGGAAGAGGGAGGAGATTAGGAGGAGGAGGGAGGAGGGGGAGGACGTTAGGAGGGAGGAGGAGGGGAGGAGGAGGGAGGAGGAGGACAGGGGATTAGGAGGAGAGATTGAGGAGAGAAGGGAGGAGGAAGGAAGAGGAGAGTGATTAGGCAGGAGGGAGAAGGGCGAGGATTTTGGGCAGGAGGAGGAATAGAGGGCGAAGAGGGAGGAGGAGGAAAAGGAGGAGGAGGAGGAGGAGGAATAGGGAGGAGGACGGGAGGAGGAGGGAGGAAAGAGGGAAGAGGAGGAGAAAGAGGGGAAGAGGAGGATGGAGAAGGTGAGAGGCGAGGAGGGGTCGAGGGGGCCAAGAGGAAGTGGGTAGGAGGTGGAGGAGGGCTGAGAGGAGGAATATAACGCATATGCCTGTAGATTAATAAGGCTGAAGTTGTTCATGTCTTCTTTAGAGTTGGCGACAAGTGTAAAAGAATATAAAAATCTTTAAACTTTGATAGAGATAAGGTAACTATTATTTATTTATCTTAAAGCATAAAAAAGATGAGTTACAATGTTATGCATTATGCATGATTTTTTATTGAAAACTTTGAAAAGCATTAAGATTGTATCATTGTTATTATAACTCATATGCCCGGTATATAATATAGACAAAGAGTTATAAATCTTTGATACGAGGCCACAATATGAATATAAGTTATACAGAAAAAGTTATGCCATTGAAATAACTTTTACAGAGTTAAGTCCCTCGCTTATATAAATTTATAATGAAAAATGGGAAAAAATGAAATAATATTGGGTAAGAAGCCGATTTCACACTAAAATAAAATCACAGTGGGCTGCGCTGGGAATGAAAGGAAGACGTGTAGAAAATTTCATCTCAATCGGATGGGCCGTTCGCGAGGCAATAACATAAAAGGACATATGGACATACAGACAGGACAGACAGACGGAGATCGCCTTTATATATAAGACTAGCTGACCCGGCCCTGGCTTTCTCCCAGTCCCTGGTGGGGAGCATCTTATTTAATTCATATGAGTAGTCATATAAGTTCCCGTTCCCGGACTGTCTGTCTGTCTGTCTGTCTGTCTGTCTGTCTGTTCTGTCTGTCTGTCTGTCTGACTGATCCGGCCCGGCTTCGCCCAGCCCCTGATGGGGAGCATCTCATTTAATTCATATGAGTAGTCATATAAGTTCCCGTTCCCGACTGTCTGTCTGTCTGTCTGTCGGTCTGTCTGTCTGTCTGTCTGTCTGTCTGTCTGTCTGTCTGTCTGTCTGTCTGTCTGTCTGTCTGTCTGTCTGGATGTCTGTCTATCTGTCGTCTATCTGGGACTGATCCGGCCCGGCTTCGCCCCAGCCCCGATGGGGAGCATCTATTATTCATATGAGGAGTCATATAAGTTCACACCGTTCCCGTCTGTCTGTCTGTCTGTTGTCTGTCGGTCTGTCTGTCTGGTTGTCTGGCTGTCTGTGTATTACCCGGCCCGGCATTGCCCAGCTCCTAGTGTGGAGCATCTCATTTAATCATATAAGTAGTATATAAGTTCCCGTTCCCGACTGTCTATCTGTTCTGTTACTGTCTGTCTATCGTCTGCATGACCCTGCCCGGCTTCGCCCAGTACCTGGTGGGGAGCATCTCAATTTAATTCATATAAGTAGTCATATAAGCCGCGTTCCCGTTACCGACTATCTGTCTGTCTGTCTGTCTGTCTGTCTGTCTATCGATCTGTCTGTCTGTCTGTCTGTCTGACCCGACCCAGCCCATCGGTGTGAGAGCACCCTCTCATTTAAATCATATAAGTAGTCAGTCTAAGATTCGTTCCCGACTATCTGTCTGTCTTGTCCTGTCTTTGGGCAAAGGGAGGAGGGTGGAAGGAAGAGGGAGGTGGTGGTAGGAGGGAAGAGGAGGTGAGGAGGGGGAGACAGGAGACAGGATAAATAGGGAGGAATAGGATGGGAGGAGAGGGAGATTAAGAGGAGTGAGGGAGTAGGGGGGAGTGAGGAGGGGGAGGAGGAGGGAGGAGGATTGAGGGAGAAGGATGGGGAGGAGTGGGAAGAAAGAAGGAGGAGGAGGAGGAGGAGGATGAGGGAGGAGGAGGAAGAGGGGGAGGAGGCGGTGAGGGAGGACGGGGAGGAGGAGGTAGAGAGTAGGAGGAGGGATGAGGCGGAGGGAGCAGGATAAAAGAGGCGAGGAAGACGGGAGAGGAAAGAGGAGAGAAGGAGGAGGGAGGAGGGAGTGAGGAAGGAGGAGGGATGGAGAAGGAGGAGGGAGGAGGAAGAGGAGAGGAGGAGGGCGGAAGGAGGGGAGAGAGGAGGAACGCAGGGAGGAGGGAGCGAGGAGGAGGATAGAGGGAGGAGGATGAGGTGCGTGAAGGAGGGGAGGAGAAGGAAACGCAGGAGGAGGAGGGAAGGAGGAGGACCGAGGGAGGAGGAGGGAGAGGAGGAGGAGGGGGGAAGGAGGAGGGAGGAGGAGGCAGGACTCGGGCGAGTAGGAGGAGGGAGGAGGCGGAGGGGAGCAGGAAAGAGGGAGGAGGGAAGAGGGCAGGAGGAAGAGGAGAGAAGGAGGAGGGAGGAGGGAGGAGAAGGAAGGGAGGGGAGGAGGAGGGGAGGATGGAGGAGGAGGAGGGAGGAGGAGGGAGAAGGACGGGCCGGAGGAGGAGAACGGCAGGAAGGAGGAGGGAGGAGGAGGAGGAGAGGGAGGAGGAGAAAGGGAGGAGGAGGGGAGGAGGAGGAGGAGTGGGAGGAGGGAGGAGGGCGGAGGGATGAGAAGGAAGAGGCGAGGAAAAAGGTGAGGAGGAAGAGGGAGAGAAAAAGGAGGAGGTGAAGGAGAGGAGGAAGAGGATGAGGGGTTTGGAGGAGGAGGAAGACGGCCCCGAGGAGGAGGAATGTGAAGGGGAGGATGTGGAGGGAGGAGGAGGTAGAGGGAGGAGGCAGGAGGGAAGGAGCTGAGAAAGAGGAGGAGGAGAGAGGAGGAGGACGGGAGCAGGAGGAGGGTATCATGGGAGTGTTTTGCTTTTTTTTTTTTTTTTTTGACTTGATGAGGAGGGAGGAGGGTGAAGGAGGAGGACTAGGCATGAGGAGTCGACGAGGAGGAGGAGAGGAAGGAGGAGGGGAGGAGGAGGGAGTAAAGAAGGAGGAGGGAGGAGAAGGGATGAGGGGGAGGAAGGGGGGTAGTAGGAGGGGGAGGGAGAAGAATTTTGTTTTTTTGTAATTTTTTTTTTTTCAATTGATTTTTTGTGGTGGTGAGGAGGGAGGGTTTTGAAGGAGGTGTAACAGAAGTAGAGTATTAGTATTAGGTGGGAAAAGGCTACGGCACGATTGAGCATCGGGAGAGAATGGGAAGAGAGATGCTCAAGTCGTGACGTAGTTTGTTGTCAAGAGGGAGTTTACATACAGAGCCAGAACTGAGTGGACGCCATATCATGTCCAGATGTCATCTATAAGAAATAAACAACCTTTATAACAAACTCATTCGACTCTGTTATACAGTCAGAAATGGAGCCTTAGAACCAGGATGAGAATCTGGAGTGTCGTCGCGGAATCACAACATGCTATCTAAGGTGAACATAGAACTAAACCAAAACTTTTGAGGAGATCGCGTGTTGTTTACGTCAAGTATCCAAAGACAGAATTTCGGCACGAGTCTATATTTATGTTAAAAGGAAAAGCGAAGTTAAAAAAATGGCCAATAACGCGTATGTGAGCAATACAGCAGCCAAAAGCCCGGCCAGGGGTGGTTGTCTGTAAGTCTTTTTCAAGACTTGCTATCAAAATTTAATTGGCGTCAGGAGAAGAAGGAAAACCAACTTGCCGTAACGGGTTGCAGCGCCCTGCGATTGTCATCAAACCGGCGGACATCAACTGTAAACACCATCCTGGCGGCTCCTCTTGTCCATTCATCTAGCGGACGTGTCAGGAATGTTGCTGAAGGTCAAGTCAGTTAATCGTTATCTCGAGCGAACAGGAGTTTTGCTGAAGGTCAAGCCAGTTTAATCGTTGTCTCGAGCGAGCGGGAGTTTTGCTGAAGGTCAAGCCAGTTAATCGTTGTCTTGAGCGAGCAGGAGTTTTGCTGAAGGTCAAGCCAGTTAATCGTTGTCTTGAGCGAGCAGGAGTTTTGCTGAAGGTCAAGCCAGTTAATCGTTGTCTTGAGCGAGCAAGAGTTTTGCTGAAGGTCAATCCAGTCTGATCGTTGTTTCAGGTGAGCAAGAATTTTTCAATAGCACAATCAAGTTCAGCCTCGCCTCAAAGCAAAATTGCAGAAATTAATAATAAACTTTAAGACTTATTCAAAATTTTTCCAGAATACTAATAAATTCGGACAACTCGTGTCATCAAGTCAAAATATTATGGACAACGTTAATGAGTTTTGTTTTGGAGCTCACTGGCAACTGAGTCGTGATAGAAAAAGGAACGTTGTTTAAAGACAATCAAGACAGCAGCTAAATATCTCGTTCCTTCATTGATTGGCCCATGTTTTTTTGAAGTACTCAGACTATCTCGGGGCTCCGCTGCAAATGAGAGCCGCTCGCTAATCCTTTTGGGCTCTGTTACGTGTGAGTCGTTCTCAAGACGTCGATTTGATGTACTCCATCTCAGAAGGGACCCAACCAAGGGTTAAAGTACTGTACTGAGGCATCCCAAGAAGAGAAACTAACTTAGAAGAAGGAACTACCTGAACTGCGCGGTTGGTTTCAACTAATACAGCCTTTGAGTTTAACCTGACGGCGAACCTAGAAGAATGCGTCTTGCTTGGATCAGGAAACAAGAGTAGGGTAATCTGTAAACCTATTAGCTGGTCGAACTGTTCTTGGTGTATAAGTGAATTGTAATTCTTAAATTAGCAGGTTACAAATGTGAAATTGATTGCTTGAAAATTTGCTTGGTCTGTATAATAATATTTCAGCATAGCAGACCCATCACAGCACAGTGGAGAAACAGGCATAATTTCGGCTGAGTTCAAGACTTCGAGTTTTTTTTTCCAGGTACCAAGGAATATGCAGAAGAAGAAGTAGAAATATGAGTTATTTATATGTAGAATTACAACGTATTGGTACATGGTTGGGGGAATTAAGGGAGGCAGTTAGTGAAGTAGAGAATTTTATAGAAACGTTGAAGAACAGAACGACTAGACAAGACCCTTATAGATTTGAGGTAGATTACAATAGAGTAGGAAAGAATAACAGGAGACAGCCACTGCTTGATAAAGACAGAAGACAATATAGTTATGATGAACCAAAGTTTAATGGTTATAGAGTAAAAGACGGTGAGAACAGACGTAATGGTGAAAGCTCGGACTGGTATAGTTGTAATAAATACAAAAATGGGCGTGAGAGAAACCTTTCAAGGAAATCATGGGGCTGGCCCTCTCACAGTGCAACCGCTAGAAAAAGACGTAACGACTGGTTTGAAAAAAGACAAAGACAATATTTGAAGTCAGGATCGAAGGACAGAGTAGAACACAAAGATAAGAATTCAACGACTCCTAAAGTACTTGCCAATGTTAGAACTGAACAGGAAAAGAAGACGACGATATTAGTAAAGAAAATAAACCGAGAGACACAGACGCAGGCAAGTAATACGATAGAAAATAGTACGCAGACTCAGTTAGATACAGTAGAGAAAAAGGTCCAGGTACAACCAGCCAGCAAGATAAAAAAGGGAAGTCAAACTGACTTAATAGAGACTCAGTCAAAACCAACTCACTTGACTAAGGGAGACAAGGTTGAAATGGGGAAAGATAGACAGACGAGAACCAAGGACGAAAGGAAGCCAAAGAGGAAAAGTATTGAAGAAAGAAATAGTAGTATGATAGTTAATAGAGGTACTGCCATGTCAAGTTCCTCAGGTATAGATATGAAATTTATCCCCAAGTGGTGTAGAAATATTAGGTGTGAGGGCTCAGGTTACGGAGAAGATAGTAAATACAGTGATACTGAAACAGCTATAAATACTGATGATTCGGAGAATGAGAGAATTGAACTACGAGCAGATCCCAACTCGAAGAGTGATGTTCCCTCATACGGTGTAGTTGCTGGTAGACAGACGGACAGAGTTTTGGTTAGGTGACTCTTTAGAACTAGATACCAGTTTATATGACAAGAAAGTAGGGAAGGCTAAGGGACGAATACCAAGAAAGAGAAAGAAAGTCAAACGTTCTAAAGCTGACTATGGAATAGGATCGATGTGTCTGCAGTAAATTATTATGAATCGGATGAAGGAACTATTATCAGTGTGTCGTCTGAAGACGAGATGGGCAAGTGCAAACGTTACGTAAGGTATACAGGAAACAGTGAGCAGACTGACGCAAATAAAGGAAATAGAAAGAAATCATTTAAGAAGAAGAATAACAGTAGACAGATAGCGGGAATTTACTCAACGACAGAAAGTGACTTAAGAAAAATAGAAGACCTTATGACCTTAAGACCTGAGTACTTTAACAACAGGTTAACAACAGATAGGGAAGATGACATAATTAGAGAAAGACGGACTAATGTATTGAGAGACAATGAAATATTTAACTTGGATACACTCTATAACTGTTAAAATTCTTCGGGTGACGAAGGACATATGGAATGGTTTTGGCTGAGGAGAAGAATTGCGGTTTGAGCATATAGATATATGAGCTGTCTAAAATAGGCAGATGAATTTTTTTGGGTGTAGCGTCACATGGTACAGGGTAGGTGATAGTGTTGTTGAGAATAGCAAATGATATTCTACGTGGATACGTAATATAGGATATCTTCTGTTTAGTTACGATGTAGGGAGAGTAAACAAGGAAAAAATAGTCCTTTGTCCGGAATGGATAGATATAGAGAGTTAATCACGTCGAGTGATGTATAACTGGTGTAAGTAAAATAGAGTAGATTCAGCACAGAATTAGTAGAGGATGAGAGATAAACTAAGTATGAATGTTCGTACTAGAAATGGTTCGACTCAGAGCTATGACGTGATGTCTGAGATAGTTTTGCTTGTTGGTTTGAGAAGAAAGTATAGTATTGTTGACAGGTGAACCGAGAGTGTCTGGTGAGGAGATATAGATTGAGGTGGAATTGAGTATCCTGTGTGTAAAATAGCCAGTTGAACGCGAGAATATTAAAAGTAAAAGACTGTAGAGGTTGATGCTTGAAGAATACGAGTTACGTCGTGCTTGTGGAGAAAGAAGAGCTGATTAAGTCTGAGAAAGTTGTTGTGTGGAGAAGTATAGAATGATAGTTACGAGGTTAGTGGTTCAGCGGAATGAGGTTTGTTTTGAAGAGATAGTAGATAGGTGCTGTGAAAGCGATATAAGTTGCGAGAGGTAATGTATAGGGTCTGACCTTCGTATAGGAGTGAAGTGATTGAGTAAAGTAGAAATAAGAAAGTAGTGAATTGTGAAAGTCCTGTGGAGTAATTCGTCTGGTTATGCGTTGTTCATACGTGAGTATAACTGTAGACAAACAGATGTTCGTCGCGATGAGTGAAGTAGGATTGAGCTGTGATGACGTTGCCTAAGTGAAGTACATAGACAAAATGTAAGAGTGAAGCTGATATATCTTGTGTCAATGTGTGTAGAGGAGGTCGATACGCTTAGATTGTGGTGAGTGATTGCTGGAATGTTGAATTGGCGTCTAAAGTTGTTCTTTTTGAAGTAATGAGTATAGGACACGTTAGGATTGTCGCGATGCGAGAATAGTCGTGAGATGAGAGCGAGGTTGTGTATCACTGTCCGTGTGAATATGCGAAGAGTGGTAAGTGACGTTGATAAAACGTGGAACATAGAGTATGCGAAAATTGAGAGATAGAAAGAATGTGATTAGAGAATGGTGATGTCTTTTCGTTAGAATATCTGACGTTGGAAGGAAATTATGGAAGTTGTATGACAGGTTGACGGAAAGAGAGTTAACATTCTGAATGACGTTTCATAAAACATGTTTAGTATTCTTGACAGGGACATGTCGAAGCAGGAATGCCTAATACTGAGAAATGAGGAAAGTGAGGTCCTGTTGTCAGTTATAAGTGGCGTGGGTTGCTGTTCTGAAAGAATCCCGATAAATTGGAAGAGGAGTGAAAGATACGGAGGTAAACAAGATTAAATAAATTGAATGTTAGAAAAGGTGTTCCGATAAGTGTGACTAGTTTGACTATCGTCACGATATGAGAAGGATAGGAGAGACTGAGGATAGTGTAGAGTAGTTGTGGTGAGACGTTAAAAGTACTGATACAGGAGAAGGAAGTGTTAATTGTTATTAAAGTTGAATTAGTTATTAGTACAGTAAGTAGATGTATTGGTGAGAGGTCTATAGTAAATAGACAAAGTTTTGTTGGACGTAGGAGGGTGGAGGTACCGTAGATAACGGTAATAAGGATTAAGAAGTTGTAGTGATGATTGGTACAAATCCAAGGGAAACAATTGGTGTGCCGAGCCACAGTTTAATTAGTAAATAGATGACGGCTGGTACATTGAGATGACAATAGAATAATCGCTACATTGGTAATAGATAAAAGTGAGTTGACCTGTAGTTACAGTGCTTGTTTAAGATGATATTACAGATATTATGAGGTGTTAGGAGTTAGTTTTGAAAAGGATAGAAAATTGTGAGAGGAGAGAATCAATGATAGTACGGTCATTGTTGATTAATGATTTTTTGTGGGGAGAACAGATATTGTTCTAGGTTAAGAAATTGGTCTGTAGTTAACAGATATACATACTTGGCGGTGAAGTGTTTTGTTTTCTCGGTTATAGAAATAGTGGAATGAATAGCTCATATAGGAGGCCAATGTTGATGGGCCACTGTACGTAGTTAATTTGAAGGGAGTTATGTTTTTTTTGAAAACCTTCTCTTTAGCGAGAAGACAATTGTCTTATTGCATCATGTATAATGTTTTTTTTTTGCTTGATTTGGTCCCGTAAAATGATTGTTATTATTTTAGAATAGGGTTATTGTGTTCTTAGACTTTTGTGTATAAACTATTGGTCCGTAAAAGAGACCAATAGTAATAGGTAACAATAGATTAGGATGTATGTTGTATTATTTTAATATATGTTTTTCTTTGAATGAGTTCATATCTTTAATTGATATGAGGGGAAACATAAATGATGTTATAAAAATTTGGGGGGGGGGGGGGGTATGATATCCTGTTGTGATTCTTATTTCGCTGTTTTGTATGTTAAATAGTAGTTAATTAAGTTATGTTTAGTTTACATAGTTTTGTCTAGAATAAAAAAAATATATGGGGTTTAATTGAGACCTTCGTTCAGAAAAGAGTTAATAAAACTACTGAGAGCTAAGAGAGAGACACATTCTCTTTGTGAAGAATAAGTTCATGGGTATTATATTGCTGTGATAATCAGCATAATAAGGTTGATATGGTTATGAAGTAGTGGAAACATGTACCGGGGATGGTTATGGAAAAGTTTAGAGTTACACTAAAGTCAGCATTGATTGGAAAAATATGGGATTGGAAGCCATATGGGAGAAGAAAAGATTAATGAATATAGCAGTGGGGTAAATGTGAGAAAAGTTTTGAACATAGTTTCCGTGGGGTCAAAAGAGCCATGATATACACGAGATTGTTGGGTTATAGAAAATAAGAAGATTATCCCAGACAAAGAGTAAACATGAATTGAATCCATGTTTGAGTAGACACTGTGGATAGCAGTACAATAGTAAAAGGTTGTAAGTGTGAGAAATGAACATAGTGGAGACATAATGACATGGGGTTTTTAGAGGGTCCGTGAGATATGGACTGAGATAAAGTTGATTGCAAGCAGTCACAGACAGGAGTTGGGGGTAGTATATTGTTGCTGTTGATGACGGCATAAGTGGAGGTTTTAATAGATATGCCCATAATAAATGGACAGTAAGGGGTCGCTGAAATTGTCGGCGAGAGAATTCTGAGTGAGGTATAGGAGAAGATTGTGAGGTGATGTATATTGGAACAGGTCTTAAGGGATAATGGATTTTTTTTAAATTGTGTCCTCGGGATGTGTTTTGTGGTTAACATTACAATGTGAGTTTGAGATAAGGTTCAGAGTTTAAAAAAAATTGGTGTCTGTAATATATAGACACTTGGTTGGTATTTGATGCTGTAGTTAGCAGCGTAAACGGTTACCATAATAAGTGGTACGGTAGAGGATATAATTGTTTTAGACTTTATTACATAAAGTCTCAAATGACATAGGGGGGTAAAGGGGGTGTGTGATTTAGATGAGTGTGGTCTTTGTGTGGAAGAGTTCTACTGCTTCTTTTAAATACCGGTGGCCACCGATTCTTTGTCTTTCTATTGTGTGAGAGTGATTTCAGGTTGATTCAAAGTAGAGAATTAGTGGGGTTGGTGATGAAAATAGGGAGTTGGTATCAGAAGAGTACAGCGTTTGAAATTTTAAGCGGATTGCTTATGAAGAGAAGAAGAAGTATTTAAGAAGACGTGTTATGATGTGTTGTATAAAGTTGAGATTTAAATGTTATTAAGGATATGTAAATATGTTATGTTTTTGAAGGGTCAGAAACGAAGAAGAAGTGGGTTGATATATAGCAGGGGAAAGAGTTAAAGAATAGAATATTTACTTAAGTTGGAGTTGGTTTGGGGAAGATTAGAGGAACTGTGAGAGGTAAGGAAAAAGAGGGAATAGAGTAAGGGGATTAGGAGTAAAGATTTTTTCCTTTACAAGAAAAATTCTTTAATAAACATAGGGAGGTGTAACAGAAGTAGAGTATTAGTATTAGGTGGGAAAAGGCTACGGCACGATTGAGCATCGGGAGAGAATGGGAAGAGAGATGCTCAAGTCGTGACGTAGTTTGTTGTCAAGAGGGAGTTTACATACAGAGCCAGAACTGAGTGGACGCCATATCATGTCCAGATGTCATCTATAAGAAATAAACAACCTTTATAACAAACTCATTCGACTCTGTTATAGAGGGCGAAGGAGAAAGGAAGAGGAGGACGAGGAGGTAGGAGGAGGGAGGAGGAGGAAGAGGGAGGAGGAGGGAGGAGGAAGAGCGTGGAGGGAGGAGGAGGGAGGAAGAGATAGGCGGAGAGAGGAGGAGGAGGGAGGAGGAGGAGTAGGGAGGAATAGGAGGAAGGAGGAGGGATTAAGAGGAGGAGGGAGGAGGAGGGAGGAGGAGGAGGAAGAGGGATGAGGAGGGAGGAGGTGAAGGAGGAGGAGGAGGAGGGAGGAGGGTGAAGGAGGAGGAGGAGGAAGAGGGAGGAGGGGAGGAGGGAGAAGGAGGAGGAGGGAGGAGGGAGGAGGGTAGGAGGGAGGAGGAGAACGCAGGTGGGGGAGGAGGAGGAGGGAGGAGGGAGAGGGAGGAGGAGGGAAGAGGAGGAGAGAGGAGAAGGAGGAGGGAGGAGGTGGAGGGAGAAGGAGGAGGGAGGAAGAGGGAGAAGGAGGAGGGGGAGGAGGAGGAGGAGGAGGTGAAATGATGAGGAGGGAGGAGGAGGAAGAGGGATGTGGAGGAAGGAGGAGGAGGAGGAGGAGGGAGGAGGAGGGATGAGGTAAAGGGAGGAAAAGGGAGGAGGGAGGAGGAGAGAGGAGGAGGAGGGAGGAGGAGAAGGGAGTAGGAGGGATGAGGAGAAGGGAGGAGGAGAGGGAGGAGGAGGGAGAAGGGAGGGGGAGAAGGAGGAGGGAGAGGGAGGAGGGGGAGGAGGGTGGAGGGAGGAGGAAGAGGAGGAGGGTGGAGGGAGGAGGTAGAGGGAGGAGGTAGAGGGAGAAGGAGGGAGGAGGTGGAGGGAGTAGGAGGGAGGAGGATGGAGGAGGAAGGGAGAGGAAGAGGGAGAAGGAAGAGGGAGAAGGAGGAGGGAGGAGGGAGAGGGAGGAGGGGGAGGAGATAGAGGGAGGAGGAAGAGGAGGAGGATTGAGGAAGGAGGTAGAGGCAGGAGGAGAAGAGAGGAGGAGGGAGTTCGCCATTCCGAATTCATACTCGTCTAGGTTCTGTGATTTCGGTCCTTCCAATTATTGTTCTTCCCTTCTACACGACTGTAGATAACTTCCTTACACATAAAAAGATGAATTGTTATTGATATTGCCGTGGCATGGAGGCATATATATCAGCAGCAGAGTTGAACGCCTACGCCAGCCGGCACGGCACTTGATGATGATGATGATTGCCGTGTGACGATTCTGTGTAGTCACGTCATTTTCTTCCCTTTTCCTAGCGCTTTGGTTCGGGGATTCTTTCATCATCATCATCATCATCATATATTTACGTACTTATTTTGGGAATGGGAGGAGGGAGGAGGAAGAAGAAGAAAAAAAAAATACGACAGTTGGCAGCGCTGGAATGAAAGGAAGGCGTGTAGAAAATTTCATCTCAATCGGATGGGCCGTTCGCGAGCGCATAAAGGACATACATACATACATACATACATACAGATAGACAGACAGACAGACAGACAGACAGACAGACAGACAGACGGAGATCGCCGTTTATATATAAGATAAGACCGTACACAAAATATACTATACAGTGGGTTGTAGATCAGACATAATTACAACCTGTTTAACAGATTAAGTACTATAGGATGATTAATCGTCTTAAGCGACTTTCCGTATCTGCCAAGGACTTATATATTGCCGAAATGTTGTCATTGCGAAATGTCGTCTTATTTAAAATATCAATACAGTAGTTTTCCCTACAGCCAGAAAGACCAATGAACAAGTCCTTCAAGAAACAAATGAAGATCGTAAACTGATCAGAGACATTAGACGTAGACAGTCACAATTTTTTGGGCATGTTATGAGAAGAAATGATTTGGAGAACTTGGTGACAACTGGTAAGATCGAAGGGAACAGACCAAGGGGAAGACCTAGAAACAAGTATCTGGATGGCTTGGCCTTGTGGCATGGTCGAGACAGAAACACGGAACTGATCCACGACTCTGTTGATCGAGTGAGATGGCAGAACATGACCGCCCACGCTTACCGGCATGGCACATGATGGATGGATGGATGGAGTTTTCCCTAAGCAACCTGCTTTAATTTGATATATAAAACAACATGTCTGTTAATTCAACTACCGAGATAAGCACCCTGATGACGACACGGAGAGGCCCGGGTGGCCTACATTGGAGGAGCTACGAGAGTCGGCAAGGATTGAGGAACTAAGGCACCAGGAATTTAAAAGGCGCTGGGATGAAAGAGAAAAGAAGAAGCCCAAGAAACTCAGGAGACCGGTAGAATACCCAGATATAATTACTGACTGCTAGGATGGACCCGGCTACACGTACAATATAGAAGACGGAGAGATGATCCCATGGCTGACCGCAGAGGAAGAAATCGAAAGGCAACAGAAACTAAAAATCGAAAGTGATAAAGGGCGTAAGGAGGAAAATGAAAACATCGAAAAGCTCCTTAAGAAAACTCACAAAAAGGAGGCAAAGTACCAAATAAAAAGTCATTTTACTGACTGCAACCAGTCAAGCCAGACGAGCCAGGAGCCAACAATAACAAAAGAAACCACCAGAGACGGGAATAAAGGACAGCCGCCAACCGAACCCCCAGCTAACGTCACAGACACAAACCAACATAACCAGTCCGAGATAGGACTCACTAGTAAGAACGCACAAGACAAGAATTAGGGTGAATGAATCCACAAAAACCACGGACCTCAACAATAACCACAGCTGAAGAGGCAGGTTGAATGGGGCCGAATTTGGAATTTTTGTTTTGAAACCTGGAATTGGAATAATTCAACCTTTAAATCATAACTGTGACACACTCCTGATTCCTATTTTTTCCGCCATACCTTTTTGTTTGGTCCAAACCTACGTTTTGTTTGGCACTGAATTTGGTAACATCCATGATCACCACAAATAATACATGTTACAACAATTCAATATCAAACATTTAGAAACGTGCCAAGGTTTACCTTACTTTTGCACCCGTCAACCGGACCCTCACCGACAGCCAAAATCTCCGGCCACCCCAAAGTGTAATAGTCAGGTCCCTGCCAGCGTCCGTTGATTTCTTCTTTGACGGTATTGTAAATCTGGATACCGATGTTTAAATAACGTATATTACAGATCCGCTAAATACTCAATGATTAATTAAAAAAATTAACGTATATAAACTATACACGCGAGTACACCCACAGAAGCATGATCACCGCTGTGTATACGTATAAAAGCCTTCTGAATATTGGGTTCGAGTCTACTGACTATGAATTGGCCAAATCCTGGTAAGGAAACATTACAACGCCAAGCCTAATCCCCGCCTGTCAAGTCTGTGTGTACCGTCTTCTTCTTCTTCTTCTTCTTCTTCTTCTTCTTCTTCTTCTTCTTCTTCTTCTTCTTCTTCTTCTTCTTCTTCTTCTTCTTCTTCTTCTCTTCTTCTTCTTCTTCTTCTTCTTCTTCTTCTTCTTCTTCTTCTTCTTCTTCTTCTTCTTCTTCTTCTTCTTCTTCTTCTTCTTCTTCTTCTTCTTCTTCTTCTTCTTCTTCTTCTTCTTCTTCTTCTTCTTCTTCTTCTTCTTCTTCTTCTTCTTCTGCGTTCATCCGGAGTTTTTTTTTTCGGACGTGATTGCGTTGTGCCTGTTTACAGCAGAGCTGCGTTCTTGCGCCGTTAGGCCGACACATCCGACTTCTGCGGGCATTTGTTGACCGGGTTAACCTTCCCGGGGGTTTCTTAGGACGTTAGACTCTCACTGTTGTGGTGTTATCTCCCATCCCAGCTGGCCCATATAGAACAGCCAAAGGCATCCTGGTCAGCCCTCAAGGGAAGGCAGGGGCAGACCATGGGCATTCCCCGCCATCCAAGGAGGCTTCCATAATTGCAGAGCCAACACACAGCGCTCTGGTACTGGGCTCACCCAAGGAATCGTCACGTCCTGCACATGGCTGCTTAGCCTCACTTCCGTATATTGGGCCTTCCGTTCACCATAGGCTGTTCTTCCGGAAGCCAGAAGAATGCAGTCTGCAGATGACATCCACATAGTGAGCTTTCGATTCGGACTTTTCACGTAATGGATTTGCTATCCAAGCAATATTCCATTTTGTGCCACTAGGACACTTTTTCCACCTTTTATGAAGCCCACACAGTGAGCTTTCGATTCGGACTTTCCACGTAATGGATTTGCTATCCAAGCAATATTCCATTTCATGCCTCTGGGAGGCTTGTGTAACCGACATGCTTGTGGTATGAAGTGTGGCAGTCTAAATACTTCTTCATGCACCTTTAAATGTCAACCTGAATGTAGTTAAAGTAAGCTGCAGTCAACTTGAGCTTGTTGATATCTCCATAGAGCTTGTCCTCAAATGAAGCAGGTGTGGGCCAAAATATCTTTCTCTGTTCTGCATATATTGGGCACTCTTGCAGCAAATGTTTAGCTGTCATTTTACCAGTTCCACAATTACATTCATCGGTATCTCCTATCTTTAGTTTATTGAACAAGTGGTATTTCAGCCTGTTATGTCCTGTGCGGAGTCTGAAGATTGCTACTTGTTCTCTTCGGTCGAGTTTGTAATATGCATCATCCTTCTGGTGGCCTGGATGCTCTGTTTCCCATTTGGCTCTATAGGTGCTTTTTATAAACCTCTTTGCCTCATTATAGGTTATGTCTATGTCAGGCTGTGGTAGTCGTCCGCCCTCTTTTGCTAGTCTGTCAGCCTCTTCATTTCCAGGTATACTGCAATGTGATGGGATCCACTGTATTACAACTTTTTTGGATTTCTGGCATAGACCATGGAGTGCTGCTCTTAGGTCAGCTAGTTCTGTGCTGTTTTTGCTCTTCAGTATTGAGACAGCTGACTTTGCATCTGTGAAGATAGCTATTTGCTTCTCTTTATTTTCCTCCATCAAGAGCATTTCTGCTGCAGTTTTCAAAGCCTCTACCTCCGCTTTGAAGTTACTTGAAAATTTTCCAGTTGCCACTGACTGTGTTTTTTTCACTCCATTTTTTAAATTTAGGAGAATTCCTCCTCCTCCATTTTCTATTGAATTTTTGGCTGATCCATCTGTATATGCATGGGTCCAATTGCTGCTTGGGTAATGTTCTTTTATGTAATTTAGGGTTATTTTTCTTCTTTCGGTTTCATTCTGAGTGTTCTTTTTCTCAATACCAGGAATGTTTTCTATCATCTCAGGCAGTTGCTGCTGTCTCCAAGCTGGGAAGTTGTGTGCATTGTAAATGGGCTTGACTGTTGATATGTTAAGTATGGGATCTGCCCTAATCTTTCGTTTTGCAGTTTCTACAAAGTTGCTACGCTTCAGTCTTCCCTTTCCAAAACCATTAAACCTGTTATACATAGGGTGGTCTGTCAATCTTCTAAATTTTTCTGCTTGTTGCTGGGCTCTGCTATCTCTTCTAGTCCTGCATTGGTTGTAAACAAGTGATCTTTTCTAGTTCATTAATAGGCGTTGTCTTCAGGCTTCCAGTTATGATTCGCATTCCTTGGTTTTGGACTCTACTTATTTTGTTAAAGTTTGACTTAGCTGCTGTTGCCCAAGCTGCAATGCCATATTCCAGTACTGGCCTCACCCGTCCAGTATATAACTTCTTGAGAACTTTCTCATCTGCTCCCCACGTTGTACCAGCAAGCTTTTTCATGATTGCCATTCTCTGCCTTGCTCTTGTTCGATTTTTCTCAACCTGTGTCTTCCATGTCAGGCGACGATCAAAGGTGACTCCTAGATAGTTTGGATTTTCTTCATGGCGCAATATTTTTCCATTCAATACCAGCTTAGGTTGCTGAGTTTTATTTGAGAGGGAGAACACTGTGCATGTTGTTTTCTCCTCACTTATCTTCACTAGCCATGATTTTGACCAGTCCTCTAGTGCTAATAAGGCTTGCTGTATTCTGCTGTTAGCTGTACTAATATATTCTTCAGATGTCCATATGGCTAGGTCATCTGCAAAGGAGGATGTGTGTACTCTGGGTGGAAAATTGTCCGTGATGTCATTTATATATGCTAGGAATAATGTTGGTGAAAGAACTCCTCCTTGGGGGACACCTTGCTCCAACAGCATCATTTTGCTTGTTTGTCCTTGTACTTTTGTCCTGGCAGTTCTGTTCTCAAGGTAGTGGCTGATCCATTTATACATTTTCCCACAAACATGCATTTTTTGCAGTTTTACTTTCAGTCCTTCCTTCCATACTTTATCAAATGCTTTTTCTAAATCTATCCAGACCGCTAGTGTGTGCTTTTTCTCTTGGAAGGCATCCTCTATTTCCTGAGCTATATAGGTTATTTGATCTTCAGTGGATCTGTACTTTCTGAATCCTGCTTGGTGTGGTGTTAAGAGTTTGTTTTCTTCCAGATGCCATGTTAGCCTGCCATTGATAATGCGTTCCATTAATTTTCCTACACAACTAAGTAGACAGATAGGTCGATAGCCATTTGGTTCTTCCAGGTCTTTTCCTTTCTTTGGGACTGGTATTAGTATAGCTTCCTTCCATGCCTGTGGGACTATTCCTCTCTTCCAGCTGTAATTTAGGACTGCTAGTAGTTTCTTCTTTGCCTTGGTGCCTAGTCCTATTAGCATTTCATTTGTGATTCCATCCTTTCCTGGTGATTTCTTCTTTTTTAGGGTATTCATTGCCTGTTCCATTTCTTCCATTGTTAGATTTGCCATCATATATTCTGCTGCTGTCTCTGTATTTCTATGATGTATCTGTTTGTCTTTGATTGCTTTCTTCTGTTCGGTTGTAATATCAATGTGGTTTGCATTTGCATAGTGTTCCATTAGTGCATTTGCTGCCTTTTTTCCTGTAAGCAAGGCATTTCCTTGTTTAATTGTTATTTGTTTGTTTCTAGGTCCTTCATTGTTCATGGCTTTCACTAGTTTCCATAGTTTGTTTCCATCCCTGTCAAAATTCAGGTTTTCTGTTTTTTCCCTCCAACAATCTCTTGTTGTTTGATTTACTGTTCTTTTATATTTTGCTGAGATGGCTTTGAGAGAGATGTTCGCTTCAGTTGTTTGTTCTCTCTCTGCTGTCTTCCTGGCATCTTCAACTTTGTCCTCCAAACTTTGTAGTTCTTCAGTCCAGTATAGGTTTGTAATTTTTCCTCGCTCCTCTTGGAATAGACTCAGTGGCTGCCTGTATTATCGCTCTGTTTAGACTTTCCACCATTTGCTTCATGTTGCCAAATCGTGTATTTATGTTTTCACAATATTTGTCTGTTAGTATGGCAAATCTGTCCCAATCTGCTCGTTTGTAATTCCAGCGGGCACAAGGCTTTTGCTCCTGTGGAACATACTCCATATTCATTACAAGCTTGATTGGTCTGTGGTCACTACCTGCTAATTGGTCAAGCACATGGCGATCGATTTTGTGGAGGATGTCTCCTGTGCAGAAAGCTAAGTCTGGAGTAGAAGTGGTAAACCATCTTCTGGAGTAGAAGCTCGGTGTGTCATCCGCTTTGTTGAGTAGATGGAGATTTGAGTCTATTTCCCAGTCCTCCAATTCATCTCCTCTTTTGTCAGTATCTGGGTATCCCCATCTTTCTGAACGGCTATTAAAGTCTCCGACAATAATGCAGTTTGTGTCAGTTATTTTCATGTTTGA